>VWZO01007897.1:150866-222088 GCA_013396975.1 Bucco capensis
GGAAAAGTTATTTCATGGAAATAAAATCTGAAGATAGCTGCACCTTTTTATCCAGTGCTGTGTTTTAAAGAACTTAATAGCCTCTCAGTATTTTTAATGCCTGTGATATTACACAGCTAACAAACAATTTCAGAATTCAGTTACCACAATTAGGAATTTGAAGCAGGTGGCACAATAATGGGGCTTTTTCATTTCATTTATTAGAAGGGGGAGGAAAAAGCCCAGCAACGCAGAGCTTCATTTATTTTCATCAGCTCCACAGTAAGAGCATGGCAATTTGCAACACCAGAATCATTTCAAGTACAGCTTTGCATACATCATTCATTTCTTTAGTTTTAAAAGCTTCTTATCGTTCAACCAAAATTTGAAAAGATAATTTCCTGTCTAAAGTCCAATCTGGTCTGAGCATCCTGCCTGCTTTTTAACACTATGTTGGCTTTCTTGGTGAGCAGATGGAGTGTGGATGTTACTGCTGCGTGACCCCAGGTGAGTGTGACTTTGCCTATGTGTGCCTATGTCTAAAGCATCTGCAAGCAAAGGCTTTGCCTGATAGCCAGGTTCCAGTTCAGGGTTTGCCTCGCGTTCCCATTCACTAGGAAGAGAGCTGTAATTTAATTTCCCTTCAGTCCCAAGCCTCACAGCAGAAGCAGCACGCTGCCGGCAGGAGGACGAAGCGTCTGCAGCCGCGAATCCAGGCCCCGCACGGGCAGCGTGCCGACTGACTGCTGGCTCTCCGGCTGCCCCACAGCCCTGCCCCACGTAGGACCAGCGGCTCGGGAAGGCTGCAGGCAGACCTGAGATGTGCACCATCCCTCTTCAGACCACTTTTTAAGTGCGTTCTCTGTTGTGTGTGTGGATGCGAGTGGTTCACGGTGAGCCACATTGCTGTCTCTGGGCACTGGGGCTCCTGCTGCCGGTGCCAGCAGCTCTGGATGTGCTGTCGGCACAGGAGTCACTTTGGTGGCACCTCTGCTGACATGAAGCTTTTATGCTGCTTTGAGATCAACAAAGCTTTGTTGCTCTTGTGCCAAAAAAAAAAAAAAAAAGAAGTTGTTTACTGTGTGAAATTGCTTCAAATTCTGCATTTATAGTGACGGGTCCAGGCAATGATGAAGAAAACCATCAATCGAATGTTGTAACAATCTGGGGCCAGGAGACATGTTTTATTGTGTGTTAGCAGGGGTAGCAGGGGGCACCAGTTTAATAAAACAGAGGCTTTAAACTGGGCCCTGGTGCTGCTAGCAGTAGGCCTTGCACACACAGGGTGTCTCATGATTCAAAAGAAAATTCAATGCTTGAACAGCAGTTGCTATCACAGAGCTTGAGTAAGCTATATCTGCCCATTGTCCATTTGGGAACAGGCATCCCCTTCTACCCACTAAACACCCTTGTTCGAAACTTTCCTCTTGTTCCAATACAGACAAGAACTTTTCTTAGAGGCAACCTCACTCAAGGCTTCAAAGCCCTCTGCACAGTACAGAGGTCTCTGTGAAGCTGAATCAGCTTGTGTTTGCTATTGGACTAAGTGCCCAAGCAAAGACAGCCCCTCACCATAGTAGAGATAATCTGTCATCATGATACCACATTAAGGGTTGTAGGTCTGAGTCTATTGCCTAGCCTCTACAGTTTAGTTTTCTCTGTTTGCAAGGTTCCTAGTAAGTAAGATGACCACATTCCTTGCCTTAACAAGTGGACAGTGTCTATGGGAAAGACAGAAACACAGCAAGAACTGTTGATCTACTCAGGAGGAGAATCATATTGAGTATTATTATTGGGAGGAGATGCAGCTTTTCAGCTGACTGCCACTGTTCTGACTGCACAGTCAGCTGCCTGCAGACAGGCTGCCTTCCCAGTCCTTGTCCAAACATGTACAAATTTTGCAATTCTTTGTATGTGTGTGTACTTGCCATTAAGCATTACTGGAAAGATTCTCCCTTTGTCCAGGCCTTACTGCTTTTAAAGCAGATAGAGAATGTTGGTGATAACTTTAAAAAAAAAAACCCAAACAAGCACATAATTCTTATCTCAGCAGCCATTAGAAGGCCTTGCCTGCAGAGCCACAGGAGGGTAACTCCTGTGCACTTTCATAGCCTTTGGGGCTCTTTGTACCAGCAACCACCACACAGCTCCACCAGCCCTTGCAGTAGGATGGTGCCTCAGCCCATATCTCAGATTCTGCAGCCCCAGGGAGCAGTTGCCCACCCTTGAATCTCCTCTGTGCAGCCACTCCTCTCACTGCTGGCACTAGTATCTGCTCTTTGACACGAGCAAATGCTCAATAACCTTTTGCAAAATTGTCCTTTCCTATGCTAGATCAAACATGAAACCTCCTGATATTTCGCTTCAGATTGAAACAGTTCACAGTTAACATTACCCCAGCATACTGCATGTTAGTTCAGTGTAGTTCACCGGATAATGAGTGGATTGCACTACTATGAGGCTTGACGGGGCTCTGCGCAACCTGATCTAGTTAGGGATGTCCATGCCCACTATGGGGGGGGGGCTAGATGGCCTCCAGAGGTCCCTTCCAACCCAAATCATTCTATGCTTCTATGAAAATATGAAGTGCAGCTATGAAACTTAGAGATTGGATCCATCCATTTACATTAAGGTATTTCTCAGTATCATATATGCTGAATAGCTTGAATAAATTGAATTAACACAAAGAGAGTAAACTGCACCACTTACATTGTAACCCATATCACTCTGTAGACACCCCACACAAAGGGTTAAATGGGGAGTCTCAAGTACAGAGAGATACTGTAGAGGATGAAGGGAAATTGCCCAGTGAGTGAGGCATTATCACAAACAGAACCGGACACCACCAACTTCAGCTCCAACCTGATGGAGGAACCGAGGCCTCATTTAATTTTCCACCTATAAAATGGAGAGGATTTTATCAGTTGTCTAATGATATGATTTTTAAGTGTTATTGAAATAGGGGGATATGTGTCTAAGATAGATGAATGGACAGATGGCTTAGAGTCTCATCCTGCTCACCTGCTGCAGAACACAACTAAGCCTACTACAGCATTGTTGAATTATTTGTGAAGTATAGAAACTGAAGGTCCAATAAACCCCTGGTGAAAAAAGCACTGATAACAGTAATGAAGGCAGCTCACACATTTGCACAACAGTATATATTTCCAAGTAGCTAACAATTACTTCAGAAAGCTGTTATGTTTATTTTTTGTTAGGTAAAAACTCAGCTATAATGGCTCTTGAAACCCTGACATGCTGTATGCCACTGATCTTCTCCAAACCTTGATTGCCTTGCTAAGAAAAAATAGACATCAGGGCTATACAGTGTGAGACAGAGTACACCTGCTTCATCATCTGGACATTAAATTGACTTGCTGCAGTTATTTTAGAAAAGGAAACATTGATTAGAGTTTAGTTTGTCCGCAGAACAGAACTATCAGCTTTTCTTTTGCACTTTTCATTCTTTATGACACCTTACATTTATACTTGGATTCTGCAATAAAGTCTGGCAATACTGCATCAGCAGGGAGTCCCATAAAGTCTACACTGGTTTTTTTCTGATTTGCATGTTCAGGATTTACAGTGCTTTACACAGTCCTTACAGTTTTTTCCTGGATAACGTACAAATTTTGGTCAGATGAAGTAGAACCTAATGTTACACAATATTAGATTTTTAAGGTAAAAGTTTTCCCTACAATTACTTATCACTATGTTTTACCAGATAATGGCTCCTTTTCATTATTCTAAAATTAAGTTTACATTTTATTTTTTGTAAAAAAGAAAGAAGTGTTGGGAAGACTTGAATAACGTCTCCTCAGAACAATTAAGCCAACATAAGTTTTATGTAAAGCCAGATGGGCTTTGATACTCCCTTATATGAATGGGTGGACAAGTTATTCTGTGACCACAGCTTTATCTTCTTTTAGAGAAATGTAACTAGAATCTTAGAAGACTTTCATTGCTCTAGTCAACAGTGAAGTATTTCCTTATTAACCAGGGATACCAGAGACTTTTAGCTCTACCCTTTGCTAGGCTAGTGCAAAATATTGCTTCACACTTTTTATAAAGCATTGCTATTGCTTTCAGTGTATCAGTGATGAGTTAAATATTAGTATTAACAGTGTTTACTTTTGTTAGATAGTTTGTTGGGTTGCTAGAACCCAACAGGAATGTCATTTCTGGCTATTCTTCTGTTGTTATTCTTTTCCCTCAAAATTTAGAAAGAGGAATGTTGTTACAGCCTCAAATTTATCAGTGAAAACTGATGTGTGTTCATGCTATGTAAAGGGGCTGATTTTATTTAGACATTCAGAAATTGATATCTAATTAACAGACTGTCTGTAGGTGTGTCCCCTGAGGTGCTCCCTATTTTATTTGTTAATGATCTTTCTTCTTTGCCCATGCTAAGCCAAACTCTACCCATTATTGCTATAGCACCTTTTGCTCACCATCTTTTAAAATGAAAAACCCACTCAGACCATCCTTAATTACTGGTTCATTTAAGGCATCAATGGTTGAATCTCTGCTTCTGTGTATAGATACTTATCTCTTCTTATTTCATATACTAAAGTATTCTTTTACAGTCACAGATTCTAGCATTCACAAAAGGGAGATGATCTGGGATAAAATAATTCAAACTATTACGACAGGAATATGCAGGGGGTCAAATACTGAGATTTGATGTTAATAACTACATATAGAAAAGCACTTATGTGCAAAGTGGTGAGTTAAGGGCAGATGCACAGCCTAAACTGAATCTCAAATTTTGAATTTGGGAATTCTCCATTGTTTTCTTTCTTTTTTCCCCACCCCTTTTCTCTATTAAATCAATTTCAAGAGAACACTTATGTCTGACCTTAAATGATTAAAAATGTTCATCACCTTCAGTTCTGTTTGCAATATCACTAAACAGATGGTTTATTCCCTTTTTTTTGGTAGTCACTGATGTATGTCTCATATAAGGAAAGGCACTGGAGAAATGTCTTAACAAGTACATGTTTGTTTCAGCATGTGCCACTGGATGGCTCAATGTGTCATAAAAGAAATCTCTGCTAGCAGTGTAAGATAAACTCAGTTTGTGAGGAAACTGTTCCCCAAGGAGGATCTGAACATGTTCTGCTATAGGTATAAGGATCAGAGTGGCCATGATAGTCATGTTATGGAGAACTGTGAAGTTTTCTGGCTACATTTCCACAACCCCACTTTCAAAGTCTCCTGTAAAAGAAGGAAATAATTTCATCTCTGAAGAGATTAGAAATGGCTTTGGGCAGCCACGTTTGCCTCTGATACTAATCAAGGAATCCTAAGAAATCAAGAACAGTACAGAAATACTAACTTGGTCATTGCAACTCAAAATTTTCCTGCCCACAGACTTGTTAAGAAACAGTCACATATTGTGACTACTCTTTACCATTGGGTTAAAGACACCAGGACCAAGGCAAGTGTACACTGGGTGAATGTGTCTCTGTATGAAATTAAACCAGAAAGTAGGTAGATGCATCACAATAGTTCCCTCCTTCAATAAAATCTAACCCTGCTGCTTAGTTTGCAATGATGATGCTAAAACTGATAGGGCTGCTGTCTATATCCTGTTTTTCTGTAGGAATTATACTGAGACAACAAAACTATTCACAGTTGGTACATAAACTGACAACCACTGGTTTCTTACCAGTCTTGATATAGATCAATATTTCAAATTCAACCTATGATTATAAAGGAAAACTATCCAAGGTCCCTGAGCTGTCCAGTTTGATGTGTTTTGGATAGTAATGATGACAGTAAAAAGAAACCAAGCTTCACCATCACCTACCCTCCCCCATGGACCTTGAAAAACATCATACAGCTTGTTAATAATGCAAACCTTTATTTAAGATGCAGTTATATGTATACCAGCCTGAAATTTCTACCTGCTCAGTGAATGGTAATGTAGCAAATCATCTGCATTAGAAATACGATTTTGGAGTTGCTCTGTTTTGTGTTGATTGTTGTGTTGGATTCTGAGTCACAAAGGTTATAAAGCAGATACAATAGACTGTATTCTGCCACAGAGGTGGCATAGTTCAGCATGACTGAGTCACTACTCTGAAGAGAGGCGGCACTGAAATTCTATGCAGGGTATTTCAAGTCAAGCCTGAAGTGCATTGGCAGAGCTAAATGGTAGCAGGTGAAAAGATGATCTTCCAAGTAAAACTACATACATAATTTTACTTGTGCAAATCACTTTTTTCCAGATACTCATCTTCATCTTATAACCTTCTAAACTACATATTGGGTGCAAGTGTCCCAGAATCATTTCATGCAGTGAAAAGAGAAAAGTAAAATTCTGAATCATTGCAAATGGTCAACTTGGCAGGTGCCAAGTGTAACATGTGCAGCCATGCTAAACAAACTTGGCTGGGAACTTGAAGTTGGCAAGGATCTTCTACCTGCTGCCTTGTCTGCTACAGTTTCCCTCCTTCCTCAGCTGGAAAATGCTTACTTACTAGAGTAATGGAAGACCTTTGGGACAGATATATCTTCCTTTTCCTCCTCCTCCCCTGCTTGTCTTTTTCTTTTGTAATCCATGCTGATTTGGAAAGGCTTTCCAGTTGGGCAGGTATTCTCTCTGGTAACTCCAGCTTGATTCTCCTTGCTCTGTTCTTCTGAACTCTGCCCTCTGCCTGCTTTACCTGTTTCTCAACAACTTTTGTGCCCAGAAACACCAGGTGCCATTCTTTTCTCCCTGCCACCAGACCAAACCTCTCAGCTGTCCACTCTTAACCTGCTGTCATCTCTGTCACTCATCTGTTAAATCTCCAGGCTTCCTTTATTCTGAGGCAAATGTCCCTTCTGGTTCTTTCTTGGAACATCTTCTATGGGTTTTCTGAGTGCTTCTGTCTGTATATTTTTCATTCTGCTTTTGGAGGGTTTTTGTGTTATTTCCTTTGTTGACATACAGTAGGAAGCAAGACTATCTTAATGTTCTAACTATGTGTTTAATAGTATATCGTGAAGGTTTTTGCAGCTTGTTATTGATGTGAGATGGAAGTTCACAATGAATCAAAGTTGAATTAAACATTATTAGATCACATATTTAATGATTCATACCCACTGCAGGCTCACATTGCCTTGGTAAAAATGACCATATTAGGGCCGACAAGTTGATTTTTCTTATGCTATGTTGTTAATTTGAAAAAAACCTTAATCTAAAAATAATGTTTTGCAAAAAACTTTTCAGATACTTTATAATAACCTGCATCCTTTGTCTGATACTTGACTTTCCATAAACCAACAACCTTGAGGCTGAGAGTTAAATATGTCATTCTACTAAGAAAGTTCTCCATATACCCTTTCTGTCTTTTATGCTTTCCATCTTTTGAGGTTTGGGTAACTAAATATTGTCATACCTAATAAATCAGGATGTTGATAACTAATAAAAATTCACATATTTGTATCCAAATATAGCCTACTTATTAGGTGAATTATTTGTTCCTAACTTCTGGCTTGTTTGACAGACCAGGTACAAATGTTGGGAATGTGCATACACACCTGCACGTACGTGTTTCTTCCTTTCATGTGCTTTAATCACTCTAGGATGATATACTAGTTTTAATATTTCCAACAGAAGCTCTGGCAATCTAGAGATGTGAGATGTGAAAAACAATGTTTGCAGGAAAAGGTTATGTATATTGTTTGAACAGTTGCATACAGAAATTACAAACTTCCATGCATCCGAATTGCTCTTCCATTTTTTTTATGAGACAAAATTTTATTTCACCTCATTTTGAGCATGCCCAAATGTAGCCTTTCCCTCTTTCATAGGACACCTAATGTTGTCACTAAACAGTTGCATCTTGAGCTTAATCCATACTACGCAGTGCAAAGATATCAGTACTGAAGTGGAAGAAATTGTGTCTTCATCTGGTTATGTATGATATATTTGCATATTAGGGTTTTTTTTGCTTTGTCAAACAGGTGTGTTTGGTTTATTGGGGCCTGAAGTGCATCTATTGGTCCTTTATGCTGAATGCCATGTCCTGGTGCCTTGATTAGGAATTGGAGGCAAGCAATGATGTGCTGAATAGGCAAGCAGTGATTGCTGACTACAGGGACAGACCTTTTCTTCCCAGAATGAATGCTTGAATAAAAGTCTGTAGGAGCAGGAGAGAGAGATGCTGTGTGCATTCTGAGCTACTGCAGTTCTCTTTGCACACAGGGTCATGAAGACAGGACTGATGATTTCATTCCCCACTATCAATACAGGCTGGGGGATGAGATGATGGAGAGCAGCCCTGCGGAAAAGGACTTGGGAGTGCTGGTGGACAAGAAGCTGGACATGAGCAAACAGTGCACNGGTTGGACTAGATGAGCTCCAGCGGTCCCTTCCAACCCTAACCATTCTATGATTCTATGATTCTTAGGCCAGGCAGACTTGTCCCTCTGCTTAGAAGGCTGTCTCGTGCAAACAATGTAAATCCAAGTAAATGTAAAACACTTAGAAAACATTTTCTACTTTGAAGATATAACTTAATAAAAAGTGTAAAACACCTGATCAGACAATGTAGTTCTTTTAAAAGTAGTTGTACCCTCTCAAGTTTTCTGAAACACAAGCAAAGTAGACTCTATTTTGAGCCTCTGCAGATTCATTATGTATTGAAAATACGCTATTACTTTAATGATCATTCTCAAAAGGCTCTTCTAAAATGAAGGAAAATCAAAGTGTACATTGGTCAAGGAGACGGGACACAATTCTGACAAATATTCAAGAATAAGTTATACAAAATTCATGAAACTGGAAGATTTACTCATTCACCCATCAGTTTTGGCCCAGCTAAGTTACTTTCATCAGGAGAGATGGAATGCTTTGTACTTATAGCCCTTCCAGCAGTCAATATAGCATTGACTGTATTGCAGCCAATGTAGCCAGCGTGCTGATGAGATATGTAGTTTTCACAAGCTTTCATTAGGTTTGCTGTGAAATGCTATATTCTCCTATTAGTCATCCTCCCTGCTTTATATCTTAGAAGATGCATTTCAAACTGTTTTTAAAGTACATTATTATGCAGCTGTTCACCAAAATAGACCAATAGACATTAGAATATGTTTACGAGGTGGCAGTCTTACAATTCAACAATTTTAAACTTACATTCCAAGATAGCTACAAAATTGTTTCAAATGGCTGTGCTTACTTTTTGGAGCAAGTAGTTCTAAATGAAAAGGTTGATGGCTGCAATTTGATTATCAGCAAGTAAAAGAACAGAGAGAAATATTGTAGTCAGTGTGCTGATAGTCCATGGAGAATAGAAAATGTTTAGTGGACAGTTTAGAATATTGTCAGTATATGGCGTCATAAAAACTGCTGAACTCGCTTCTTTATTTATATCAAGGTAGGTTTAACACCATTTAAATATCTTCAAAGCCATGTCTTTACTGAAAAAAATTAGCTTTTTCAACAATAGATGTAAACACTTTCCTCCTAACATATTTTAATTGAATATTAGCTATAGGCAACTGTGTAGGGACAAAGCATGGCATGTCCTGTCAAAAAGCAGCCAGTCTGCAGGGAATGCAGAGCTCATCACCTCCACCATGTGATATGTAAGGTCACCTTTCATATGTGTGGATGGAGCTGGGTTCCAATCTGTGAAGGGAAAGTAAGAGGTAGTGGCCTGAAACGAAAAGGAAGAAATTTAACCTATTCCCAAAGAGCAAATCATAGAAGAAAGAGCCCACCAGATTTTATACATCTCACTGTGCCCTGGTAAGTTCACTGTGGCAGAGGCCAAAGCTGATTAATCATGTTCTCTTATTTGCTACTACTATGTTAATTAATTCAATGCTTTCAACAGATGTCTGCTTGAAAATATGGCAACTCAACTAGGGAAAAAAACCCCAGATCTTATAAACAGAGGTCTTAGGAGCTGAGATAATACTCAAGAAAAACAGTAGCTCTCTGAATAACAGGGCCAGTACCAGTGAGATGGAAAATAAGCAAATGAGACCCTGAGGACAGAATGAAGATGGAGAGAAGGAGCACAGTTACAGTGCATTTCCCCAGGTCAAGGGTGGAAAAGTTCTGGGATTGTGTTTGAATTTATGTGTGTGTTTCTGTAACTTCTTAAAAGCATTGCATATTCTCTCCAGTGAGAAATGTGTTGTTGCAGTTTTCTTCATCTGCCATTGGAAAGAAAGAAATCAATTTTTAATTTGCTCTTGGACAAGAGATTGTCTTAAGTTATACAAACACATTTAGATCGAGTTATTCTAGTGTAATACCTGTCTAGAAATATCCAAACAAGTGATTTTTAAAGCAAAGAGCACTGGTCACAAAAGATGCCTGAATTGATGATGTTACATGTTGAAAATGCAGCACTGATGGTCGTCGTGGCTAGGCTTCGCGAACGAAGATCCAGGGAGGGCTCCACCCATGCTCCTCATCAGTGCCTTTTCCAAGCACGCTGATAAAAAGAGGATAGCAGATAGCACCCTCGAGCCTGCGCAAGGGATTTTTTTAGGTGAGACACAGCATGCGCAGAGCTGGACCCACCCTTTAGTCCTAAGGTTCATCTGCCAGGGCCTAGCAAGCTTGGACGCTGGCAGCAAAGTCCTTAGGACAGAGGTTTAACCTCTTAGATGGAAGGCCTTACAGGGCTAAACGAGCTCCATCTGCCCGGGTTTGGAATCAGAGTTGTCCTTCTCCTAGGATGACTGCCAGAAGGCTAATGAGCTCATCCTACCCATACAAGGATTCTAGGAACATGGGTATCACTCCCCACACTTTCCCATGGGCAATGAGTTTAATGCTCCCTCTGCTGTCGGCACAGTTATCGCACCAGGGGCCACAGGAGACCCCAAGTGATTTTTCAGACTGTGCCTGAGCACTGATGGTGGTATTGCAAATATCCCCTGTCTTCAGCTGTCTCTTTGTAGCAAGGAGGACACTCTCCTGCCTCCCGTTCATTCATCCTGAGCCCATGCTGCTGCCAGCACGTGTGAAAACTATTGCCAATTGTGACAGTTGTTTTTGTGAAGGGGGACATCTGTCTACATAAAATCAGGCTGTGGTCTGCAAACCCACTCACAGAGGCTATGAAATAGTCATCAGATGGTAAAAATTACCTTCTTGGTTAAAAGATAAACTACTGTCCTAAAAGTGAGAGAGACTGTATCTAACTAATGCTCACCTGAGCCAGGCTGAAATTTGTATTATATGTGTTCGGGGGCCACCTTGTAATTGCTGACAGATGGGTCTCCATCTAAAAAGCCTTCCACCCCTACATGCATCCCATATTTTTTGAAGTGTTAATGTAAAAAACAACCTCCCTATCATACACCCAAAAGCAGGAATATGAAATGTTTGAAAAAGGTATCAATATGTACTGTGGAGTTCTTATCATGAGCTATTTGCAAACACTAATCAAACAGCCCACTAGTTTTGTGACTTACCATAGATGGGATTGTCTCAGAGGAGTTTCAGCATGAGTCTAACTCTCTCCTGGGCATCCCATTTCTCCACTAATTTTTTTCTCTAAATCTTTGGCTAAAAGCTAAAAATCCTCCATATAGCTGGTTCCCATGAAACAAATTAAAGCTATATATTTTTAAACAAAACTAAAAATGACATGGACAACAGTTATGTATTTAAAGCATGACAAGGATATTATTCAGTGAATGGGCAGGCAGTTATATTAACTCTTGACATTCTACCTGATGCAACACATTTCCAGGGTAAATGCATTAGTAGTTCAGTGTTTCTTTAATTTTTGCACAGAAGCATCATTTTTTTTGTCAGATCACAAATTGTAACACAATATCAATCTTGCCATATCCATGTTCTAGAAGGGCTGTAGGGACTCTGCTGTAATTATGTCAAAAATTGAAATATTTCAAAATCTGATTGACAGCTTGATTACAATAATGCATGTGATTAAATTCAGGGTGTGCTAGTGTAATGAAGGAGGGAATGTCAGTGGTAATTAACAGTATTTTTGTTATATTTTGTTGAACATTTGCTCTTAGGTTGGAGTATATTAAAACCAATGAGACACCTAGTGGTAACATTTTTTTTCAGAGTTTCTTAAGTGCTTTTTGGGACTTGGAGCAAACCAGTTCTTATGCAAATCATATATTTTGTTACATGTCATGTAAATTTAATGTGGATTAGCATGGTCATGAACACCAAAGCTATGCAGTAGAGCAGCATGATGGGAAGGATTCCATGCTATGCTTGAGCACAGAAAAGCAGCAGTAAGTATTTTTTCTTCTCCAGACAGATAGTTTTAGATAATAAAGCTCACCAGAAACAGAAAAGTATGGGTTATAATGAAATGCAATAGTTTTTTTTTTTTATATTCATTGTATGATACCTTCTCCTGAGGAAACAGTCAACAACTTCTGCCCCTCCTGCTTCCTCAAATAAAGTTTGTATGAGACAATTAATCCACCAAATACCTATTTATATACACACTGATTAACTTTTGACATGAAAAAGGATACAATGTACACAGCTTTCCATTAGTTGTTTTGTTGGGTTTTTTGTTTGGTTTTTTGTTTGCTTGTTTTGTTTTTTCTCTAAACACTAAGCTCCTAGGATAAAAATTACTGTGTCCAATCTTATAAAAGTTCTTAAGTGTTTTAGGGTGTTCCTTGGAAATAAAACAAAAATGTTATCTATATGATCAATTTTTAGTGCTCTCTCTGTAGATTGGCTCTTTCTCCAAGTGTTAGTCAAACTGCTGGATAAAAGCAGAGATGGGAATCTGTTATTTCCCAGATTCAAATAATTCAAGGTGCTCTGACACACAGTGCAATAGATTCAGAACAGTGTCCCTTCGCTAGTCTGCTGACATCTCCTAATCTTGATATTCTGCCTGCCTATCTCTTCCACTAGTTTTACTGTCCTCTCAAACATCTCATCTGGAACATCCATTCCAGGCCAATACTTGCCCCATGGCCCAGATTTTATTCCCTTTGAAAAGCCTGTAACTGCTGACTTGTCAGAAACCAGGTTTGGCGAGTGAGGGGCAAGGTAGAAACAACTAACAGAAAGCTTTGGAATTTGTTTGGTGTTTACTGACTGTAATGTCTTTCAATAAATGTTGGTTATGTCTGTATCTGGATAACACCCAGTAAACTTTGCTCGCTAGCAAGTTACAGATGGTAAAAAAACCCATAAATAAAATACAATGTAATATAATAAAGTGAAATATAAATATATGAAGCTGACGTCCTCATTTATTTTCTCTGAAAGGAAATCCCAAAGAGATGGCTAGAGAAAGTAACAAATACATGGTGATTATTTTTCCCACTACATAAATACAGCTTCAATTAGTGAGGGGAAACCTGTGGTTTTTTGCTCTTACTAGCAACAGAGCAAATGTTGAAGTGTTTAAAAATCCACTGTGGAAAACCTAAACCAGCCTGATGACCTTGGAAGAGATGGTGCCATGTTGTAGTAGTGGGAAATATGGAATTGTAGACAGGGAGTAGCTATGTAAGGTCTTGTAAAGCTTGGAGTTCTGCTTGTTTGTGCCAAAAGGGACTTTAAAAGTATATAACCTCATTTTCCCTTACATTTTGATAGAGCCTAATCACCTCAATAAATCATGGTTTGAACAGTACTTCTATGGTTAAGGGTAAGGTCACTTCATTCAAGGGATTTACACCCTCTGAGCTACAAAGGATAGCAAGCAAGTTTATAGATTCCTGGTTTCTTATTTAAATAGCGTGCAGTGAGAATACCACTACTGTTTAGCAGAGAAGTGTTTGGAGGCATGCTAATGACCACAAGAAAATTTCAAACCTCCATAATGTGCTTTAATCACCAGCTGGAGATCAAAAGCCACCATGTGGTTTTATACAGCATGGGCAGCTTCCAGAACTGCCTTACAAAGAAAGAGATCAATGGTGAAATTGGTAGATACAGCAAAGCTTTTGCAATAAAAGCGTTTTATGTATCTTGTTCAAAGCTTTTAAGTGCCTTTTAGATCACTGATTGAACCATAGACATTATAAAGTGGAACCTTTTAATACCAAAATAAATTTGCAGAGTAAATTTCCATTATAGGAAAAAGCATTGTACTGCAACAGGACAGATAATAATTCTTTCACATGTAATGGGATATATGAAAGGTTTGATGATAAACAGAAGTGCTTTGTATCATTATAGTTAGAGTCCACATACTGTTGTTTTCGTGCATGTCAATGTATCTACAGAGTAGGATATACAGTTCTCCCCAGATAAAATATATGCATACCTGTAAATATAACTTCTAAGATGGGTGAAGACACTTCATATCCAAGACAGTGCAGTCATTTATTTTTATGTAGAAAAAACTACCCATGCATATGAGTTTGGACCTTGACCAAAGAAAACATACAAACCCTTTAGAAACTCATAAAAGTCCTTTAATTTGGATTAGTTTAATGCACTTCAAACAAACTCTAGTCTTAGAAGCTTCAAGTTATTTTAAATTATTCCCTTTAACATCTTCAAATCATGTGTCTGTTAGCATCACAAAACTTCCAGGAAAAAGTGAAACTTCTAGTGGATCTGACTCCATAGCTTTTCCTTCCACAGCATTTTCATTAATTCTTCTAATTCTCTCTAATACTCTTTCCATTAAATTATTGGGTACTCTGTACTGTTTAGATCTCTTTTTTCCCATGTTCCATTCCTTGATCTCTAATACAGAGGATATTTTCCAAGAGCTGCAAGATTTACAAAGACCCTTCCTGACTCAGCATCTTAAATTTTAATTTAATATTTTGAAGAATATAATTAATAACGGTTTTGTAATTCATAATATAGAAGAAGGAGTCAAGAAATTGAGGTCTTACTTTGACGTTTATTACAGATTTCTTTCATCATGTCAAGATAAAGAAACTTCCCTCAGCATCTCTGTGTCTGATTCTTCATTTGTAAAAAGGCATAAATATTTGTTTGCTGAAGTGATGTTTTATTAAGTACTTTAAGAACTTGATCCTATTATGAAACAATATTTCACCTTCTTTGGTGAGGAGAACTTAGGTGATAGCCTTATCTCGTGCAATTTTCTATGCAGATGTGTAATAACTTTACTGAGCAAAACAGTTCTCATCAAATGAATATTCAAATAATAGTTGATGTATTCTGGTTTCTTTTTCACTACATTCTGAGAGAATTAATAAACAAAACTTCTATTTCCTAATCAAATACAAAAAAGTCTAACTTATAAAGACACTTAGAAAGATCTTAAACACATGGCATAACAAATTTAGTTCCTATCTACATTTTAACAGCACTCAGACACAATAGGATCTTATACTAGTCTCCTAAAATACACACAAACTCTGAGGTTACAAGGAAGATAATCTTAAATAATCTTAGAATGTGTATTAACAGCTGAACCAAGAGGACTCCAAAGAGCTGTACTGCTATTCTTAGATAACAGTGATTACCCTTTTAAAGTTTAATAAAAGTGCATTAGATGAAAAAACCCCACACTCTTCACTTAATTTATACATATTTTTCTACTGAGGAAAATAGCGTGAAATGTGAACGAGAGGAAAAATGAAAGTTTGCAGTAACCACATCTTTTCCCTGGTGTCAGTATGCTCAAACTGCAGGATAACAAATATGATGGGAAGCATAATTCTTTGTACACCAGAGTAGGTACGCTGGGGGTGGATGGTAACATAAGGCTACTGAGTCAAGAACTGCTTCTTGGAATGTGGTATCATCACTGCTCCTTCTCAAACTGTTTTTGGTCTCTGACCAGCAGGTTTTTAGCAAAACTTTTTGGTCTAGCACTTCAAGAGGGCTGTAATTTGAAGCAAATACAATGTTCATTTTTAGGAATGTTAATCTCTAATCGCTACTCCTGTGTGTGGTCCCCAAACCCCAATTAGGATAGCCAAGCACCTTACACATGCACTTTTTTCTCAAGCATTTGTGGTGGTACACTCTTCCCATTCACTTTGGAATTGTCTGTTGATTTTATTTTTGTTTTAATATTTTTCTTTTGTATAGTATGCAGGCACTTTTCTCATTTTGCAAAGTAGAAAAATAAAAGAGACATCAGGAAGGAGATACATGCTGGAGTTCTGGGCCATTTAATTTTATAATTTTTAGAAGAATGGAAATATGAAGAGCATCATGTAGAAATATCACTGTGTCATTTAAATACACAGTATCTAAATAACAAGGTCATTTATTCATCTTATAAAGAAATGAACAACAATCTTGTGAGGTTTTATGGCTATAGTTTTCAAGACCAAAACTTAAGAGAAATGTTGTATTACTTTCACTCATATTTCTAGACTGTTGCTCACTTACTTGAATCTGTGTGTGAAAAAGCATGTGTGCATCTTCTGCTCCAATATTCCCTTCCGATATCTTGTAGACATTTAGTCCATGAATCTTAGCCTGAAAAACAATATGGAGAAGCAGAAATGAGCCTGACTGAAGTATAATTCACATCACATTACCTGCAGATGTTTGGCATTCTCTTATATGGAACCCTCACATTCATGCATTCCTATGTTGCACTCTACCCAGCCTTGTGAGAAAGCACTGAACTCACTTAAGCATTTGGGCTACATTTTTTACTTTGCCTAATAATCCCTGAAGCGCCTCAGTTTTCTTACTGTAGAATGAAATTGTGAGGCTAAGTAATTTGGAATATTTCACATTTTTTTTGAGGTAGGAGGATTCAAATGTTTTGTGCTATTTGAGTGTTTTGAGGAATATTCTTAGTATTCTCCTAGTAATAACGAGGTAACTTGCATGTCTTGTGGAACTGATGAGAACACATAGCTCTCCTGAAAGAGCAGCCATTTGTTAAATGGCTATTCTCTATTTACTTTGGAGATTCACCAATCTTCTGAAAATTTTTCAAGGTTAATCTAGGTTATTTTATAAGATGCTGGTTTAGAAGATCTCATACTGTAGTTTGATCACTATCTTTTCAGGTGTTCTTGTCAAGCAGTGTTCAAAATGTCATACTTCTTATCCCCACTGCTAAACCAAAAGTATGTAACTGCTGATATACTACAGTACAGTAGCATTTGAACTCTTAACAGCTGTATCTGTAGTGCACTCATAGATTGCATTGCCCATTTCATTTAAGATTAAAGAACTTTTGTGGAAAATATATAAAGTCCTTTCTCTGGAGATGAATCAAACACAATTATCAAATCTCAAACAATTCTTCAAGCATATTTGAAAGTTGTAGTCAGTACATTCCAGGCATGCTCTTACAGTGAAGGATGATAATGAGAAACTCAGCCTATGCTTTTGATTGTTTGGTCGATAGTTTTCTGAGATCTAGTGAAGAAATTAACAGTATAAAGGAAACATCTGAGAAAAGTTGTGCCACTTTGGATTTGGTTAATACTTGAAGAATCTCCACCTGTAGCAATATTGAAGCAAGTACATCCAGATAGGCTAAACAAAACCCCAGCATAGCAACATATGAAAGTCTCTGCTCTGATACGTTATAGGCAGAACCTTATTCTTTTTGTGAGTAAGAAGTAGGATAGCTATATTGAAACTATACTTGCTGCTTATAATGGTTACTTCTGGCTCAACAGAGAAAAATCAGAGGCTGATGAGGTCAGATTTCTCTCTTCATGCAAGAAAGATAAATTTTTATGGCCAAAGTTTTAGATGGGATAGCAAAATATGCTTTAGATCTATATGGCCTCATTGTTAAGACTGTTTTCAGACTGAGAGCCTGATGATCAGCTTTTCACTAAAGGAGTGAATGGAATATCAGGCATAGTCTGAAAATCACNAAATGGAATATCTATTAAATTTTTAATTTTATTTTCTACATCAGCATCTTAAACTGTTTTCATGATCCCAGAAATCCAATATTAAAGGTAATATTAGTTCAAGTGAAATGCCTTTTTCAGATAATTTGGTCTTTCAATATTCTAGAACATTCAGAACATTCCAGATTCTTGAACATCTGCAGGAGCACCTAGAATTTCTAGTATACATATGTATTATTCCTAATGTAGCTCAATGTTCTATATAAGTACTTTCAGGACATACTATGGTAAAATACTTTGGTTTTAGCTACTTAGAACCAACAGCAAATTAACAGCACAAAAAAATTGCCCTTTTATTTTCCAACCTCATCCACTAGATATCCTGTTTGGCCTGTGTTTTATCTTCCATGCCTGACAAAAGAAGAGGCAGTGATATCAAATGACAAATGGATCAGACTTGCTAGGTGAACCGTTGCTCTATGATTTGACTCAGCCCTGAAGAAAAGGAGACTGAGATGGGGAAGAAAGAGAATCAAAAGAGGAAAGAGTCAAAATCCATGCTGACACTTCGAAGGCATGAGTTCCTTTTCATAAAACTTGTCAATTATTATTCATTTTGCAAAATGTTCTTGTGCAAAACACTTTAAGTATCACAGAAACTTTTAAAAATATAAAAAACATCAGTAAGGAAGAAATAAACAGGCTTTGTGAAAGTATAGATAACAAGCTTCTTGGGAGTAGGGAGAAGTTCCAACACATAGCTGCGCAAGACTGTAGCAGGTAAAATCATAGAATCAAAGAAACACAGTATCATTAAGGTTCATACGGTATCATTAAGCATTTGTCAGGCTTTTCCAAACTTGTGTTGGCTTAAAACGCCAAGGTTGTGTAAAACTACCTTGTAAGAGTTGTAATCATTTGGAGCGTGGCTTTCACGTTGCCTGCTGGGAAGTGTAGTCCGTGACAACCTCAGGCCGCCCGCGTAGTTACGGACTACACTTCCCAGGAGGCAGCGCGCCCAAGGAGGGGCAACGGCGGGCGGCCCGTGACCGAGGGCCCAATGGACATGACTGATGCTGGGAGGTAAGCGCCGAGGCGGGAGGGGTTGCCTCAGGGCCCCTCGCAGTGCGGGAATTTCGGACGGGGCAAAAGGAGCGACGTTCTGGGCCTGGGCACGGAGGAGGTATTTGAAGCCGGCGTCTGCTTTTTGGGGTGTAGCGTTTTTTAATTTTGTTTTTATTTTCTTCTCTCAGGGGCGTTGTTTGGCCTCCCCTTCGGTCTGCCTTGTGTCACCTGCCGGGTTATCCCGCTTCTCTCTGCTTATGGTACTGTCGGGGCCCGCACGGGCCCTGTTCCTCTCTCTTATCTGCTACAGGGCGTAGGGACTGCATATTCCCTACTCTTTCCCCGTCCCAGCTCGTGACGCCGGAGGCATGTCCCTGTGCTGGCAGGTAGGGAGAGAATGGGGACAGATGGACTAAAGCTCCCTCAGTTTCGGATGCAGTTTCGGGATCTGCTGTACGCCATCTCCCCTTCCCCTACCCTCGTGGGCTGTTAGCTCTAAATCTGCCTTTGGTGGCAGCGGCCAAAGTGGCTTTCTGGCTTTTTTTTTTTTTTTTTTTTTTTTTTTTTTAAGAAGTCACAGAGCNGTAACGCTAAGGCGAGGTGGGGTTAAAAGCTGTATTAAATGCACCTTAGAGGTTCAGGAACAGCCTGCTGCGGCTAATGCGGCTAACAAACAAAACAGCACCTGGCTTGGGAGGCATTCTTGAATTTTGCTTTAAAGTAAACTTTTTTTTTTTTTTAATACAGACCTACAAATCACAAATAAAAATATGCAGTTTAGGATCAAGACAGGCCGGTTGTGTAAGAACTGGTCTTAGCTTGTTTCTTTATGTCAATGGTTGTGGTTTTTCTACGTTTCCTGTTTCTTGCCATTTGCCTTCCTCATTTAAGACTTACTTGGTTGCAGGCAGGGCGAACCCTGCAATTTTCTTTGGTTTTCAGTTTGTGCTTAAGGCTTTTATTAATTCACAGGAAAACCATGGGCCTTTTTTTTTCATTAGTAAAGGTATAAAAGCTGTTGTGAAGCTTCGTGTATCTTACTGTGTCAAAAGACTTTCCCTTTCTCTGCAAGAATAAGCTGTTCACTTAATTCTTGGGGATAATCCCCAAATGAGGTAGGATTCCTAATGAAATTCAGAGTTGTTGGTTTTTAACAGTGTGCCACACAATCAAAACCCCTTTAAGTGTCTCATACATGCATAGGTGTACCACCTAAAAAAAATGCATTGCGCAGGCTCGAGGGTGCAATCCGCTATCCTCTTTTTATCAGCGCGCTTGGAAAAGGCGCTGATGAGGAGCATGGATGGAGCCCTCCCCGGATCTTCGTTCACGAAGCCTAGCCCTACATACATGCATAGGTACTTGCTTTTGGTTTCATGATAAGGTGATTTGGCATGACAGGTGATTTGGTACCTTATGAAGCTTACTGTGTTTTTTTGCAATAACTGAGTGATGCTCAGGATTTTCAGGAGAACCTTAAATACTGTTCAAAAGAAGGAAATTATTCATGAGAAGGCAATTTGAAATTAGCAACACAATAATTCTCCTTGTGAATGACTATTTCCTATCTCTGAGCAAGCTGCATTCTGAAATTTTAAAAAGTCATTTCAATGTGTATATCTCAAAATGTAATACAATGATAGACCAATCACAGAATGTCCAACTTACACATTAAAGTCTTTGTTCACTATCTGCCTTACTTGGTACAAGTCACTTATAGTTCATGTACTTTTTCTTTTGGTGGTCCCTTCTATAAAACAGTTCTACATTATTCAGAGGTCTTAAAGTGTCGTGTCCTTTTTCTGCCGCTGCTTGAGGAGAAACTTGGTTTTTTGCTTGTTTTTATTTCTTTTTTTGCAGGCAGACTTGGATGTCTTACTGTGATTAATGAACACTTTTAATGACGCATAGATTTCTGGACTTGCTGGCACTATGTGTTCATGAAGAGGAGCACAGGTCACCAGCAAGCCTTCTCTGTGTTGAGAATGAAAATAGGTCCTACTGAGATAAATAACCATAAAAATGACAATTTCCAGAGAATAAAAGAAGAGGATCAGGAAGAAACCAGTCTGACTTGCCACACAGCAGAAATACTTCCTTCAAAATCAATTTGATTTATATGAATTTCAGAGTTTTATTGAGAATAGATGCCAACAAAAATTGAGAAGTGGCTATTCATTTATTCTAAGAGTTCAAATATCACTAGAGTAGCAACCATTGCAGACAACATTTATAAAGATAACACCACTAACAGCACTATTGATGGAAAATTGTCTGCATATCTTAAGTACAGCGTAATCCATTTCTTCCAAGATGTTTTATTAGGGCGAAGCAGGAGAAATACCCTTCGTAGTGCTAAGAGGCTTTTGGAGAGAGTTTAGACAAATAGACTTCTGTTATTTGTACTTGTTCGTAGCAAAATCTTTGTTTTGAGCATATTGTAGTCACATAAAATGCTGCTGTTTACAGTCATGCATCTTGAAAATTGTTCTTGTCAGATACCTTAGCTAAGTACTGTCAGGTCTGTTTGATACTTGAATGATAGTAGTACTTGACATCTACAGCACTGTTTCCAAGGACTTCAGTATGGATGCAGGCATTAATGAATTAAGCTTCACAATACCTGTGGGATAGAAAATATTTCCATTTACTGATGGGGAGAGGTAATTGAGATGCAGGAAGGTTAAAGGTCGGGTGTTTTTTTTTCTGTGTGTATGAATTTATAAATGTGATTTTAGGGAGAATTTATTCCAGTTGTGCAGTGTACAGTAGGCAGCTCTACATCATATTTGCTGGTTCTTAAGTTTCTTAAAACCCCTCGTGTTGTATCATGAGTTGAAAAGCACATAGAATTTGCACTAAAATGTCATTATCTTTTTTCATTATTTTTGTGTCTTTTCCCCCCCCNNNGTTTTTTTTTGTGTCTTTCCCCCCCCCCCCCCCCCAAAGTTCTGTATTTTCATGTACAAAATTTTTGCACTCTCTAGGTGTTTTTGGTTTCAAACAATAGAAAATCCTTGGATGGATTTATCAAAATAAATGTAAAAGCAAGTGCAGCCATTGCTGAAGTAATTCTATGGATAATGGCTTTTTTTGGAGAAGAGTGAGTGCTTAGTATTGTGTGTGCTGCCCAGTGAAAGCGATCAGTGTTTGGCACCTATGGCCTACTGATAGTTTGACCAACTTGTAAGTAGGCACAGCGCCACCTTAACAGATGGATATGAATATAGACAGCCAAGAAACCATGTATGTGTATCTACTGTATTTTTTAAGGGCAGGGTTCCCAGATGGGGTTGTTCAAACTTATGTCCATTTTGAATTTTTGCTTTTATGGATAAAGAGAAGTTGTCATGTCATTATTTTTTTTTAACTAAATACCTTCAGGCATACAATTATTCACCATGTTAAAGAAAAGGAGGGGGGAGAGGGAAACACCAGCTCTTCCTTTAATACTCCTGAGGAGCTATTTTAAGTAAACTTAATTCCTTTTTAAGTGAGTCTAGTATCAAGAGATGCACTGAGAATGTCCAAGATGTGGAGTCTATTAGTAGTTTCATTTCATTGGCTTGCTAGCTTTATTGAAAAAGAGGCTACAACTTTTACTGGACAGCAATCAGTCCAGCATTCAAGCACCTAAGTGTATTTGTCTTGCTGGAGTTACTTATAGTAACTCAGAAGTCAAGGGATCATAGAATCATAGAATGGCCAGGTTGGAAGGGTCCTTAAAGATCATCTAGTTCCAACTCCCCTGCCATGGACAGGNGCAGTCCTTCAAGCCCTCTTCATGTGTCTTATATTGTTATTAACATGACCATACGGTCATTTTGTATGTTTTTGTACCCCTTAGATGACAGTGAGTGTGGTATTGTCCCACATCTGAGCCATTAGGGGACACTGCAGATTTTTGTGCTTTCTGTTTCTCCTTATCTGATCAGTTTTAGGGCTCAAGACTTCTGGTTTATTTTACCATTACCACTGGTTTGACTTTGTCCTTTGTTTCAATCCTTTTCCTAATCTGGATGTCATGAGAAAGTGCTTAAAGGTCTGCTGTGATCTTTTTGGACTGCCAAAAGAATGGTAGCCATTCCCACCACTCTCTATTCCTTCTACCACTTTGACACCATTATGTTCTCATTGTCTTAGTGGAGCTAGCTGGAATTGCATTTGATGCTTGGAAGTCTCATTTTTCTCTTCTAAAAATATGGAGGAAAAACCATCCTCTAAGACAGTACAGTATTTATCACATTAAAGACGAGAGAAAAAAAATGAAGAGGTATAGGGAGAGGAGTTTCTCGAAGACAGTATGGAGGTAAAGATAAAGCTGTGGGTAAAGTTAGTCTTACAATTTAACTGTAAAATATAAAAACTATACCTTGATCATAAGGAAGAATGTTACTGTATAGAAGTGGAAATATGGAAATGTAATGCAGCATTAACACACCCTGATTTTTGATAATGGAGAAACTTGGGCAATGTAGATGTCTTGGGTTTGGCTGGGGTAGTGTTAACTTTGCACAAGAAGTGTGAAGGGGCCATGCCCAGGAGAGACACCTGAATCAGCCAGGGGGTATTCCATACCATACTGATGCCATGCCCATGGGGCACAATGTGAGCCAGGGGCTAGCATAGGGCAAAGTGGCTAGCTGGTGGTTGTTTGGTGATGGTTTTGCTCAGCAGTTGGTTTGGTGTGGTCGGGTTTTATATGGTTTGTGTATATATATATATGACTAGTTTATTTTTATTGCTAATGCTGATGTTTTCTCCATTCTCACTGTTATTCGATTAAACTTTTCCTTATCTCAGCCAATGGGATTTTGGCGTTTTTGCTCCCAGTTTTTTGTTCCTTTCCCACTGCGGGGAGGGGGAATGGGGGAAAAATATACAAACAGCTCAGCTGCTGACCGGGTCTTAAAATAGGAGGTGTTGATAATTACTAGCCCCTTCCTGTGATGTGGGTATTTCATAATACTATTTTGTTGAAGTTACGCATTTAACCACAGTAAGGCATTCAAATGTGGCTCTATGGCACACAAATACTTCTCAGAACCTTGCAAACCAGAACTTTTCCTTGGCATGGAGTCATATACCTTCTCTTCTGTGTTCTCTCGTGTACTGAATGAGTGGTGTCTGCAAACTGCTTGCTGCCAGAGTCCATTACGTCTTCCACATAAGGGAGGCGTGATATTTAGTATTAAATGTACTTATTTGAAGATAGTTAATGCTCTATGGAATTCCTTATTGAGGAGGGTGATACACATGTATTGTTTTCAGTGTATTTTGTAAATTACACTTGGCAAAATACAGCAATTGTAATACACAGATCAGTCACAATACTGATGTGATTCCCATCACCAGTCTCTGTAGTATGCTCACTGTTACGATGCTGGACCAGCCACTGGGAAGGAATACCTGTGTTGAAATCAGCTCAAGCCCATTGTTCTCATTGAAATTCTTTTGCTAGTTATTTGGTTTTTTATACTCTCAAATTTGGGCTGAGCCGCATATTCACTCCCCCCATGCTGGTGTGGCTAACCTGGGGAAACATTTATGCCACCATTTGATCCACTCAGCAATTTTGAACTCCACTTAACTGTTGTTTAACTGTTTACCTAAACCGAAGGCCAACCACCAGCCCTCTTTGTGTTGAGCTAAAGTAAGCTCTTCTGCGTTATTGACAGAGGTCCTTGGACACATCTCCCTGGCCCATCTCCATGGAGTGTTCCATCTGTTGTTGAGCTTTATTCAGTCAAATTCCATCCTTAGTGGACTGAATAACATGTTAAGGAAATTTGACAGTTATTTGTGCATTTAATGAGTAGAGAAATGGGTATGGGCTGCTCTCTTCAGATGTTAGTTGGGTGACAGACGTTATTTGGAGAAGAAAATTTCGTGAATATACTACCCAGTCAGAAAAGAGGCTTGTGGAGGGGAGAGTGCTTTTGGAACAGCTCTCATAGTTATGCAGTTTTCTTTTAGGGACATTAGAAAAAGTCCCTGAGGAGTTTTAGAACTAAAAGAGAAAAGCTGATGTTAGGTAACTCCATTTGGCTTAGGGTTATTGTATTGAAGAGCTATATTAGTGGGAAAAAGATACTTTGCTATCCAGAAAATTCCTGAATTGTGTATTAATATTCCTTCCTGCTTCTCAAGCAAAATAAAATAAAAATAATAAAATCCCACCAGTCAGAATAGTATCCTTTAGAAAATAACTTTGTCTCTCTTTGTATGACTTTCATTTTCACAAGTTAGAGAGATCAGTTCTTAGTAAAACAAATCACGAAGGCTTTTCTTGTAAAGAGATCTAGTCTCTTGCTGTTGTGGTGGCTGCATATCAGTAAGTTCTTTTACTGAATCAAAATCTGTCTCTGCTAAAAACTCAAAAGTATTTATTTACTCAAAATGCAGCCTATTCTGCAGAAAGATACATGTACTTTGTTCAACTGGGCTGTTATGTTGTTTCTGGAAACACTGCTTATCTGAGACCATTCGTTACTTATGTGATACTGAAATAGATAGTTATGTTTAGTTTGTTGATGAACTACTAAGTGCTGCCTTGTCAACAATAAGCAGACTTATATTTTTGTTACTTGCAGTTATATAGAAGAAAAAATAATTAACTGTTGAATGGCTTGATTTTTTAATATATTTTTTACAGCTAAGAGAGATTCCTCATATTCTTACTGAATAGACTTAGTCTACTCTTTCAATATGCAACTTTCACTTGAGGAAAATTGATGAGCTTTATTTTGTTAGTGTATTTTTTTCTAAGTTTAGACCTGTGATTGGTTGTGATTGAGTGTGATAAAGTCCATGCTTTTTCTGTCATGTATTATACAAGGTCTACTAATAGGTTTCTCTTGTGAAGATTTTTGCTATCAGATATTTTTGTGATGCCTTGAAAAATCAGTTTTTTTTTTGCTTAGAATTATAGCATGTAACCTATGCTTCTTTTGCCCCTTTTCCTTCTCTTTCCTCCTCTCCCTACAGGGAAAATGCCGAATAATAAGAAGACTGGTGGAAAAAGAGCCCCTGCAAAAAGGAAACTTGCTGAAGTGTTTGCTTTGGGGGAGATCGTAGCAGATACATCAAGGAAAGAATGGAAATTAGGTGCCCTTATAGGGCAAGGAGGCTTTGGATGCCTATACCTTGGTAAGTGTAGCTGTCTTTGATAGTGCTTTAAAATAGAGAGTGAGATGTTTTCCCCTGTTCAAACTAATGAAAAATTGATCCTAATTAGAAATGCAGAGTGTCTTCAAGTGATCTTTTTTACTAGAACCTTAGCTTGTTTCATGGTGTTAAAAAAAAAAAGACAAGAGTGTACAAATGGTCATTGTAAGCACTGTGGTTGTATGAGATTCCAGATGTAAATTTTTTAAAAACCAAATCTTCATTAGCTGTGAAAGGATAGTTTAGTATTTATGTAAATTTGATTTTTGGTTTGGCTGAAAGAACAGATTTTTTCATAAGTGTCCTTGTATCACAAATTCTGAACTGAAACTGCCTAAACATATTCTATGGAGTCTACTGATCAGCCAGTATTTTGGCTAGTTTTGACTTTACTGCTTTTGACTTTTTCATTGCCCTGTGAACTTCTGACATAAGTCATAAATTTTTGTTTTGTTTTTAACTGATGCTCAAAACAAGTTAAAATCTTCAACTCTACAGTTCAGAGCATCAGCACAGATCTTGTTTTGCAATACTTTTTATTGAATTAATGGAAAACTTGTTCTAGTGGATAATCTGCCATACTTAGTATCTCTGTTATTTTAAGATGAATAGATGAGTGGTCTTGAGCATACCTCAGGGAATTTAAAAAACTTAATTGCCCCTAGTCATTTTCCAAATGATTTTGAAGGGATGAAATTTTATGTGATCATGATAATAAGGTTTTATTTTGTGATGTGTTTACAGTCCTCCTCCTCTGAATTTGTACTGAGTTGAAAAAAAAAAAATCTGTCCTGCTTTCAAAATGAATAGACTGCAGCATAGCTGGTTTAAGAAGAAAAACAGTACCAGTGTGTGACTTCTTGCCGGAGAACCTCTATACTACTTATTCAGCCTTGCTCAATGAGCTACTAAATTTACTGAGACTGGAGTTCCAACTCACTCAAATAGTGTAGTTCTTAGTGTTAAGAATTTCTGCATTTTTCAAGCCAAAGCTCGCTGTTTGCTTTCCCAGTATTTGCACAAAGCTGTGCCTGTTCCTATTGCTGTACTTCGTGGTTGCCTAAATTAATGTCTTTCATACCTGTATTGCCTTTTGTTAACGAATATCTACAGCTTAGTAGCAACAGAAAGTCCCTTTCGGATATGTCACATGGCAAAATAGTAGAGAGAATGTTTTTTTTCATCTTTATGTTCACAACTGTGTGTTCATCACAGTCCTAGACAAGAAAAGAAATAGAATTGACTAGGAAAAAAGTTGTTGAATAATAAAAAAGAACTCCTTTATTTACTAAGCTGCCATTGGCCTCAAACAGAATGGAGAATTTAAGACCATATCCGTATAGTCTTGCCATATAGAGTAGTTCTCCTGCCAAAGTCTATGATATTGATATGTGCTCATATCAGTACTTAATTGCTGTTGTTTGTCCATGCTGCTTAGAAAATAAATGTATGTTTTGTGATGATTTCCTCTCATACTACTAACAAATGCTTCCTTTTTAACAGCTGATGTTAATTCTTCAAAGTCTGTCGGCAGGGATGCACCTTATGTTGCAAAAGTGGTAAGAGAGCTTTTGAATCTTTACAACTTGAAAATGTTTGTTCTAGAATAGCACGTGTAATTTAAAACATCTTCTGACTGAAAATAATATAAGCGCATAGTGCTGTTTAAAGTAAAAGTAACAGTGGTGATAGAGAGGACTGCTGCAGAGAATTGGGACTCCTATGTATGAGATGTGGATATTGGAAATCAGTGGAGTTGAAAAAGGTGTATGAAATGGGTTGGATTCTGTTTCATTTGCTGTTTCCTGTAAACAGCTGAAATATCACAAAATGAATGAAAACTAGCTTTTGGAGAAATTCTGTAATTCAACAGTGAATCTGTGTGAACTGTTGCTCACCGCTGGATGTTGGTAAACTGACAGATGGCTTGGGAGTAGAAGCAGCAATGCTTTGATTCCCAAGGTCCCCACAGATATAAAGTCCTTTATATGTTTTGTCATAAAACACATATGTATTCTAGTTTATATTGAATTAAAATTGCATTGGCATATAGTCTTTCTAACCTAATCATTAGAGAGGAGAAGAAACATTGTTGATAGCTCATTTTTTAGCCTGTTGCAGCAAATCAGTGAATTTTTTATTGATTGAGACTTACTTATGTTTTTAATCTTAAAAAAGATTTATTTAACTTGTTTTGGCTAAAATGTTCTCTTCCTGAAGTATAAAGTGTTTTTTTTCTTGAATTTTACTAGATTATTTTGTATAGATGCTACTGTTATATATTGATTCCCTGGTAAAGTCCCAGTAAAGAGCCTGGGAATACGGGAATAGCTATAGTAGGTCCAGACCATCATTATCTTGGTGGTACTTATGGTCTTGTGACAAAATCAAATACCGTAAAACTGTGTAAGAACTTCACAATGTAAAAAATCAACCTGAAACTAAAAGATCGGGTTGATTTAGAATAAAATAAATTTTGGTTTAATGTGCCTTTAATTTTGGTATTTATATTTGCTGACTGCAGGGAAATTCTAGGACACTAGTTTTGATTCTTTTAGATACCCTAAGATACTATTGGTGATGACTCTTTCTGAAATGATGTCACTTGCTGAAAAAAAGCAGTGCTTACAATGCCAACATCAAGCTACCATACTTTCAGCATCACCATACTGCTGCTGCCTCAGGTGTTTGTGGACAGGAATTCCACACTGACCAGGAACCCAGGCCTGCAGCTGTTGAGCGGTGGCAGCCTGCTTTTGTATGTCTAACCTGTGCCATCCAGGGCAAGGGCTGCCCATTGTGCAGGAGCTGTGGCCTGTTTTAGAAGCAGATAACAGACATTCAAGTTATAAGCTGTGGCTTGCCTATGAGAGAGGCTTTGGCTCCTAATTACTTGCTCCTGCTGAGTTTGGACTGATAAGGAAGCACAGTGCCATTTAACTTTCATGGAAGAATCCAGTTTGACTTGTTTGGAAAATAGTCAGATATGCATTATTTTGTGCTGTGTGCAATTACTATCCTTCTCTTTCCCTGACTTTGAAACCTGTCTGTCTGCTTCTCTTCTCCTCCACTTTGGGCTCTGAACATAGGAAGCGTTGTCATAACTTTTGGGTTGCTTTTATGCTAGATTCACTTCATTGCAGCATTTTGTATATAATCCCACAGCTAATCTCCCAGACGACTATTCACTTTTAATTTGTGTTGTATAATTTTGTCTTTATGGCAATAAAGAGTAGCTCCAGTCTTTGTGCTGCCCTCACAAATAACATAACATATTTTGCTTCTTCAGTCCAGTATAACACAACTACAGATAAGGGCCTGTTTTCTGATGTCTGCATGATTCCTAGTTGATCCATCAGCTGAAGCAAAGCGGTTAACAGCTTTGAACAATTATTAGTGTTTAACAAAATATATGCTTCTATAGTACTGTTCTTCAAATTAAGCTATTAAAGCAGAATGGAAATTGGCTTAGTCTTTGACATATCCTCATAGTATTGATGTCTGAGCAGTATGAAATGAATCACAGTTTTTATTAAAAAAAATAAATGCTTTTTAACATGTGGACCTTTCAGATGTCATTGTTCAGGAGTGGATGCAGAGTTTAATAACACTTCATTAAACTGCTGACTGAAAAAGATAAGAATTCCTAAAATACTACTTGAAGAAATTTATTTGGTTTCAACACATACTCCATAATCTGTATCATTATGATATCTTTTCTAATTAGACTTTAACTTCAGTTTTGCAAATCATGTGTTTAGAATGACCCCGGGCATACAGTTGTAGAAATTTGTGGTTTAAGTCTTTCTGGTTTTAGTGTTTTATAAGAGGACTAATATGGTAAATACTGGACATCATTACATGAGCGTTTTTAACATAGTGTATGCATTTATTTATCTGTATATAGAATTAATAATTCTGGAGAAACAGCTTCATAATC
This sequence comes from Bucco capensis, assembly GCA_013396975.1. Taxonomy (NCBI): domain Eukaryota; kingdom Metazoa; phylum Chordata; class Aves; order Piciformes; family Bucconidae; genus Bucco; species Bucco capensis. The sequence continues at coordinate 180,754 of VWZO01007897.1, forward strand.
CACATGAAGATCTTTTTTGTGGTTAAATCATTTATCTGTCCCGTCAAGTATGAAGAGATGCCACGTTTTCAGCATTTGCTCTGACTAGAGAAAGATACATCCTTTTCTTTTTTATTTTTTTTTTCCAGCACTGAGACATATTTTTTGTGGAATAATTTATTTAAAGATAAATATTTTAAGAATCTTAACAACTACAGTTTTTCACTATATTTTAGTAAGAAAATAGCACTCTTCAAGCATATATTAATGAGATCGGAATAATATGTATAATTCATAGTCTAGTAAAGTTAGAATAGCAATGGATTACACTACACAGAAACAAGTCAATAGGTCAAGTAATGTTTGTCTGAGATAAATGCAGTATAAGAATTCAACTGTTTATCCCTCTTCTGTGTGTATAGTCTCTAGATCACTAATTTGTTTTCCATAGTGGACAAATAAGTTAACTGAAAGTAGCTAAGCATGTACCAAAGTTTATGTGCATTGATTAGTTTGTCTACTTGTGGAGGTTTTTTTTTCAGGTTCATGACTTAAGTATGAACTTTGGTCCCACAAGGAGGGGCTGGAAAACTTGGCCTATCAGGGCAGTGCTGCTGGAGAAAGTGTGGTGGAGATAGGCAGTAGCTTTGTAATCAAGTGTCCAGGCCTAGGAGTGGTGCCTCAGCTGGTGTCTGCTCTCATTCTGACTGGTTGTCCCACTCTGCCTCTGGGCCAATACATCAGATGCAGACTAAAGCCCATGTTCATCAGTGTGGCTTTTGATTGCTTTGCATTGCTTTGTTAATGTCAACAGCCCTAAACCTCTGTTAGCTGAGTGGTACAGTTTGGCCTTTTACAACTTTCTGGATCACTACATCTGCATTTAAACGTTACAGTTAAACTGTTCAAGATTGATCTCATGTATCTTGGAACTTTTGCTATTATATGATTGTATTCGTTTTGGGTTTCTTTGCCAGTCATCACATAGGTTTTTTTTGTTAGATTTTTTTAAGTGTAGGATATTCCAAAACAGGAATTTTCCCTGAGAATGAATTTGCACATACGTGAGTAACTAGACTAAAATAAATTGTTTAAGCTTCTCTCAAGATCAATCACTTTAAAATTGCAAGAGTTTAAATGACTTTTTGCTTTTCTGCACTAAGCTCTGTAAATGTAGAGTCAAGGTACTCCCCATTTGCAGTTCTTGCACTACTTCAAAGCTGTGGTGTTTTCCAGCCAATTTCTCACTTGCATTTTACTTATAATACATAGTCACCACAGATTTGTCCCTAGAAAATGGGACTGAAATACCTTATGTTAACTTAAATACAAAGTAGACTCTGAAGTCAGAATAGGTGTTCTGATAATTTAGTTTAAGAGAAATTTTGAAATCCTCTGTAATTTTTACCTTGATCAACTATGTAATGTATGTATGTATGGTTAGGCTTTGCGAATGAAGATCCAGGGAGGGCTCCATCCACTCTCCTCATCAGCGCCTTTTCCAAGCGCGCTGATAAAAAGAGGATAGCGGATAGCACCCTTGAGCCTGCGCAATGGATTTTTTTAGGTGAGACACAGCATGCGCAGAGCTGGACCCACCCTTTAGTCCTAAGGTTCATCTGCCAGGGCCAGCAAGCTTGGACGCTGGCAGCGAAATCCTTAGGACGGAGGTTTTATTAGAGTCCTTCTCTTAGCTGGAAGGCCTTACAGGGCTAAACAAGCTCTATCTGCCCAGGTTTGGAATTAGAGTTGTCCTTCTCCTAGGATGACTGCCAGGAGGCTAATAAGCTCATCCTACCCATACAAGGATTATAGGAACATGGGGTTCACTCCCCACACTTTACCATGGGCAGTGAGTTTAATGCTCCCTCTGCTGTCAGCACAGTTATCGCATCAGGGGCCACAAGTGGTTTTCAGACTGTGCCTGACTATGTAATGTATGTATGGCTAGNAATATATGAAAGGAATAAAATACCTTATGTTCAGCAAGAATTTAGCTTTCATGAAGATTTTTCCATCAAATCATTTCAGGTGTTGTTTTAGGCTAGCTATTAAGCTATTGCAACTGATGCAATACAGTTTTGATCTGGAAAATCTGAGATATGTTTAATGTTATCTGCTAAACTTCTGCTGCCAATTATTGGTAATATTTCTGTACATTTCAGTTAATTTGTTGTTCTTTATTTTGTTACCGGAAAGGATTCTTTGATACCCTTGATGTTAAGCAATTTAGAATAAAAGTAATGTTTTAGAGCCAGCCTTCTTTTAGAAAAAGAACATATTCTATTCAATTTATCAGCACCGACTAAAGCGTGAGGGAGAATATGCTTTTATAGGGTGAATGTTACCTTTTGTGAGCTTTTAATAATTATTAGGCACTAACACAACAGTTTTTAACTAATTCTGAATTGTCTTAAAGGAACCCAGCCAGAATGGACCTCTTTTTACTGAGTTAAAGTTCTACATGCGAGCTGCTAAGCCAGATGAAAGTAAGCAGTCTATTAAAATGTTTTTAATGAACTAGAAGCATTTAAGAAAATAGAGCCTACAGGAGTAAGGTTGAACTTTAAGAGAATCTTTTTTAGGTAATTTTCAAAAGTACTTTTGAATGAGTGAAATCTAGTTCAGACATATAGTAAAATTAGGGTATTTTGCTAAGATGTTCTTTATAGTTGTGTTGATGGTATTGTCTAGATGAAAACTTTAGTTGTAACAGTGCATCATTAACTTTCCGGTATACTTTGCATACAAGTTTCCACGAAATAAGTAGCTCACGTGTGCAGAAACTGTAAGTGATATGAGGACTCTTTTTTTTTTTTTTTTTTTTTTTTTTATGTAGGTCTCTACTGATGCAAATTCATGAACTTATCTTTATTTGTATTTTCAGTTCAGAAGTGGACTAAGTCCCATAAACTGAAATACTTAGGTGTACCAAGGTATTGGGGTTCTGGCTTGCATGAAAAAAATGGAAACAGGTGAATATATCTTTTGTCAGCATACACTGGGATTTATTTCATCCACAACCAGTATCCCTTTTAACCTGCTTTACTTTGTAGGATGTATTTTCTACCTATCTTCATATTGATCATTTTTACTACAAAGTTTCATGTACATAACAGGGTGTGTTTAAGGAATAGATATGTTTTATTTGTACTCATGTTTGTGTCAGTTATATTCTTAGTGATTTAGTTTCCATTTGTCTCTAACATTACTGTAATACATTGATGCTATATATATATGTGGTTTAGAAGCTTTTCATAGTTGAACTAAAATAAAGCCAACTTCTAATCTATAAGTCTTTGAATAACATGACTATGTTTGAAGTTTTTCTTGTGATATGTACACTTGAAGATTATTTTCATTTGCACATATAAAGGACTTAATACTCTCTCAATGTCTTTATATATATGTATTCCTTAGGGGTTTTTTTTACTTAATCTGTGAGCTAGATAATTGCTAGTATGTTAAATTGGCTAAAGTCTAGGGATATTTTTTTAGTGTTGTTCAATGTCATTAAGGGCTTTTGTTACTTGGCCTTGAAAGTTATGCATATACATAAACAGTATGTAACTGTTTTTGTTTCCTAATGGACTTTCTCTGTACAGTTATGCTGCAAAGGAGTTGTAGTAGTTCTCTGGCAGTTTATGGTAGGGTCAGGCTTTTGTGTAGACCACTATATAGGGCCTTTGATATGTATGCCCTAGTAAATAAAATTATTTCAGTAGGTCCTCAGCTTTAAAACTAATCTAATGTAAAAACAGCATTCAATTTGAGGGGCAAAAGTAAATCTAACAATTATTCTTTTCCCTAAAAATAAACTTTTCTTTCCATTCAGTGTTTAATGTGTGAGATTCTTTAATAGAGATACTATGGGCTCTTACAGTAGTAGAACCAGTTTGGCTGAGGCAATGAATATCAGAATGCCTTTGGCAAGTAAGAGATTATTGGTTTGGGTAATAGATTTTTTAAAAGCTTGTAATAGATTTCAAGAAACTGACTTTTATAAGTAACAATGTTAAATCTCGTGGTCATTTATAGTAAAAAATGTATTTTTGTAAGTACTTGATGCTTGGTTTTACCTCTAGTGAATTACAATATAGATAATTTCCTCTCTGGGTACTTGTTATTGTATTGCATAACTAGTAAGGATTAAAGAGAAGTTCTTATGATGGATGAACTTTTGCCTGGCTGATGTAAAAGAGTTAAGAATTGATGTACAACATTAAAAAAAGTCAAATATTTTCCTCATATTTGTGTTATATGTACCTACAGTTTATCTTTTAGAAGAGATGTTTTCAGTCAGTAATTTGTACAAATAACACAAAGATAAAATACTTTGTTAAATACAATTTGGTAACTTTCCTGTTGTGTGTTTTCCCTTTAATTTAGTTATCGATTTATGATAATGGATCGATTTGACAGAGATCTTCAGAAGATATATGAAGAGAATGCAAAGCGATTTTTTCATAAAACTGTACTACAATTAGGCCTGAGAGTAGTAAGTTTAAAAATATAATAAATATTTTTACAATCTGGCTTCCACTTATAAGTCTTCCATTAAATCACACTTTTGGGCTGAGTACAGGTCCTCTGCTGGGTGGAGCTGGGTACTGCATTTATATGGCTGTATTTTATTTTGTTAGCTTGATATTCTGGAATACGTCCATGAGCATGAATATGTGCATGGAGACATCAAGGCCTCAAACCTTCTTCTGAGTTACAAAAACCCTAATCAGGTATTTCTGATGCATTTTGTTCCTCATGTTTTAAACCTTCTGTTTGACAACACATGGAAATGCTTTGAACCTGTGAAATCTAGCAGAAGCTCATTTTTAAGAATGTATATGGTAACATTATTTCTGCTTGACATTTATATCTAGTTAATATTCTATGATTTTTTATGCATTTTGCTGAACAGTTATCAAATTGACTATTTGCCCTAAATAATATTCTAGAGAAATTCTCAAGATTAAAACAAAATAGACTCTCAAATAGATATTTGCAGGTGGAAGCTTAAAATTATATAGCACACTGGTAAATTATGTTTGCCTGTCTGCATTGTTACCTCATTCCTTTGTTCAAGAAATCTATCAGTTAAGTGTTCTGTTACTTGGAAAAATTGGTCTTTAAAGTGTTGATTTTTCCACTTGATTTATGAAAGTCTTTCATTTTTCTGCATTTTTAACTCTCTTTACTGTTCAAACAATACAGATTGGAGTTGCAGAATTATGTCTTCTTTCCCAAATGTTTTAGCTTATGAAATAAGTAAAATAATCTCAATTCTCTTAAAGTAGTTAGTTAGAAATAGTAGTATGTAGTAATATTCAAACGGGACAGCCAACTTTAAAGAGGGTAGAACAGTAAGTGTATTTATAACACTATAAATGTTATATCTTTTTTTCTTTTTCATTTAATCTTAATGCCAATAACTGACTATTTTCCTGTACTTGTCCAATGCATCAGGAAGAAACTACTTCCAAATTGGACTGCTGCATGGAAAACAACAAAACAACTCACTGTTTTTAATATTTTAAGAAATTTTGGGAATAGATGGAAGTTGCTTATTTTTTGTATTTATAGTTCTTTAATCTTAGAATTCTTTGTGGAATTTACCAGGTCTACTTGGTGGATTATGGGCTTGCTTTCCGATACTGTCCTGAAGGAGTTCACAAAGTTTATAAAGAAGATCCTAAAAGATGTCACGATGGAACTATCGAATATACCAGTATTGATGCACACAAGGGTGTGGGTAAGGATGTAAAACTTTTGGTTTTGGCAATAGGCATTTGTGCATCCTTTTCAGGAACACAAAAGACTTTATTTGCTGCCTTGAGTTTTGTAAACAACCAGTTTTCTGAATCTATAAAAATATTTTTTTGTTCTGTGTGGACTATGCTGGCAATTTTCTGTTTTTCCGTTTACTAACTTCTACTTTGATATTAATTTACTGTATTTTTTAATGTAACTTTCTTAAATAAATTCTTCAATTTATAGACTGTTTGGTGTATTGCTTTTTATTAACTAAGTAGAAATAGTTGAATAATAGAATAGTATTTATGAGATCTTCATATAAAACAGGCTTTTTTGATAAATAGTTTCTCTTATCAATATGAACATTGTTCCTTCCTATTTTGCTAAGATGCACAATATTCTTTGTATTGGTTATGGCTTAATATTTAGAAAATCTTTTAATGAAATAATTATGAAATATTTCATAATTTTGCCTCTGGTCACTGAATATCAAAAGGCAAGAAGGGAGAAGACGTTGAGAACTAAAACGATAGGTCTATGTTCAGTTAAACATTGAGGATTTATAGTGAACACCAATTTTATTTTCTTCATTCTTAAATTTTGTTTTATTAGCATTGAAGTTTATCCTACAAAAATATCAACTGCTGAAAATTATTTACTTCAGGTTGAACTGTCACACCTGTGTGTAAAACTGAACATGAGCAAAGATGACTTGATTTGCCAGTTTATATACTACTAATGTAGTCTGTAGTCAATCCATCTGTAGGATCTGACCTGTTATTGTCCTCTGTTCAGTTTTCAGACCACATAGAATGTTTCAGCATCATGGAATATTTTTCAGGAGCTGGGGTTTTAACACTATTACCTTTTGATATAAGGGAAATAAAAACTGCTTTGAACAGAAAGTCAATCACTTCACTAACTTGCTCTATTTTTTCAACACTGGAGTACTTAAATTCTTCCCAAATTGGGATAACTGCAGAATGTCATACCCATGATTAGAAGAAAGAGATTGATGAAGGACTTGACAATGTACTTCCAGATGTAGGAACAATCTTTCTTTCCTTCCTTTCTTTCATGCTAAAATAACTAACAGATACAGTAGTATTGCATACTAACAACTGTCTTAACATATTTGCACATTTTAACTGTTGTTAAACTATTTGCTGCTCTAATGGTTCTCTTTAATGTGTGCATATATATATATTTAGCACCATCGAGACGTGGTGATCTGGAGATCTTGGGTTACTGTATGATTCATTGGCTTAGTGGCCATCTACCGTGGGAGGATAATTTGAAAGATCCAGATTTTGTCAGAGACTCAAAAATCAGGTGAGAAACTACTTGTTTTCTTTCTCTTTTGAAATCAAAGATAGAAATGAAAATGTCTTAATATAGAAATGCTTTGTACTTTCAGTATGTTCCTTTTTGGTGAATTACCTATTGGGTTTTATACACCCCATTTTCTCTTCATTATGTCTCTTGTGTCCTTGGCTTGTAGTTAAACTTTACTTGCATTGTTTTACTCTGTCTTCTTTTGCATGTGTGAGATGCATTTTTCTGCACCACAATACTGTCACTTCAGAATACTGCCACAGCTAAGCCAAAAGGCACTTTTACCAGTATGGAGGTAATGATTAGTCCTACTTCTGTGCTTCACACAAAGCATAGTGAAGCATGGAGTATGAGTAGCCTGCTGAAGTCAGTGGCAGAGATGAGAGTTAAATGTGGATCTTAAATGTCTTTGAGCATCATTCCACCTAGAGGCCCACTAATGTGAAAATTTTAATTTAATTTTTTTTTTAATCCCCCGCCCTCACTGTTGCATTCCTTTTGTCTTCCTCCCACCCCTGCTCAACCCTCTTTTGACAGATACTGAATATGAAGAAAGCTGTCCCATCACAGCAGTTTCTGTCTCATTAACAAGTATTTGTTATCTGAACTCCTTATCTCTACATTTAACACTTTTGCCTCCATTAATGTTAGTGAAGCTCCCTCCCTCTTCTTTCCAGTTACTATTTTGGCTGGGGATCTGCTCTGAATAGTATCAGCTAGAGAAAGAGCCCTCTAGTGGAAAAAGTTGAGAGCATTGGTATACGAGGGTTTAAAATGGACCAGTTCTTTCCTACTTGCTTGTTTTTATAGGAATCAAAAACTTAGCTACATCTTAGATAGCCTGCTTGGCATTTGTCTGGTTCTCAAATTTGCTGTGCTCCTAAAAATGATTGCACTAAGTCATATCAAAGGCTTATCTAGTAATGTTTCCTCTGACAGTGGCCCAAGCTGGGTGCTTAGGAAGTCTATCAGAACAGGGCAAGAGCCATGCTTTGAAAGAAAAAATAGTTTTGAATAATTTTGTTTTTCAGATGTAGAGAGAATATTTCGGTTTTGATGGACAAATGCTTTCCTGGGAAAAATAAACCAGGTAGGAGGAGCTATTTTTAAATTAAAGTTCTTTGATTTGTATCATGTGGTAAGCATTCACTAATAATTTGTTTTCAAGTCCTTTTTCTTAAAAAAAAAAAAAAAAGACGCTAAAATCCATCAACCTCTTTGGGTGTCATCACCAAATTTTAGACAACTTTAGACTGGGTCGGTGCTCTGAAGTTTGTATTTGCATACAGTACATTGAGTGCATACAGGGGGAAGGCTGTACTATTTTATATTGAAATAAAAACAGATCAATTTAGTTGCTGCAAAAGGTTGTCAGACTTGGCAGCTTTTTTTCCTCAGAGATGTCTCAGGCATTTTACTCTAATCTGTTGATTCTTTAAGTCCTTCTCATTTACTTAAGTTTGTACTTATTTTTCTTCTTCCTTCTATCGGCAACAACAAAGTTGCATGAATTATATTGTTGATTACGAGAAATTGAGACTCTTTGGCTGCAGTTGTATGAGCTGCAGACACTGTGCTTGCTGCTTCTGACTAAAGAAAGTGTTAAGTATTTGCAAACATTAAATGTGTAAGTTAATATTTCACAACTGAATTTTAGAGATTCAAAATATAAAGCAATGTTAAATATTTAGTTATTTTCAGCTATTCTTGGTGATCAGAAGAGTTTTCTCTGTCAAGTGTGTTGTGGTTTTTCAGTGGTCAGATGTTTTATGTGGTTTTTAACATGTGTTTCATTCTTGAACTGGTGAAGTTCTGAGATAACATTTAGTTTCTTTTTCAACATTTAAAAATATAGACATAAGAAATATGTAAACAGGCATTCATTGGTGAAGATTGGCCTATTACAGTTTTTACAACTGTTTTTTTTTATTGCAGTGAACATGCAAAAAATAGTGTTGTCATCACTGGGTAATGAACCTTAGTATAATTTTTTTCTCAAATGCATTGTAATAAAGTCATAATTATGAATTTATAAATAACCATTTCAGAAAATAGCATAAGTAGCGCATGCATAATTTCTGACTCTTTTGTGGTAGAAGTGAATGATTAAAATGATTTCAAATAGAAATTAATTAGAGGTATCATTTCTTTAGATGAACTAGGCAAATATATGGAAAAGGTGAAGCTACTGAACTATGAAGAGAAACCTGTTTATCAGCATTTCCGAGAAATACTTCTGCAAGGTCTTAAGGCCATTGGGCAAAAAGATGATGGAGTACTTGACTTTGGCTCATCAGATAATGGAGACCTGCAAACAAATCCTATGCAAAAGGTTTTTATGCTAAAAATTGATGTCAACTTCTAATACATTTTTTTGAGCTAAGAGTTAAAATGATATTGGAAGTAGTATCATAACTGCATCCAGCAGGAAATAAGCAAATAGTGAAATGTTTAAGTCCTACTCTTACACATTACTTCTCTAATTTAACTTCAGTAATTGTTACTGAAACTTAATACAGAATGATGTTAATAGGTGTGCTTTCGTAATGGATCTGAATGTGTGTATGTAGTTGTAATGACATTTGAACAGATGAACATTCAGTTAATTTACTTATTTGCCTTAAATTGGTAAAACTCCAGATGAGTCAAAGTACATATAAGGAAAATGTAGTCTAGGTTTTGTTTCATATTAGCTTTCTTTCTGTGACTAGTTCAAAGCTTAGTTTTAAGTATTTGATTCTGGAATTCACATATTCAACTCTCTTTAATACGTTATTTATGAGTCTTAACTATAGTGGTAGGCTAGGAGTATTATATTCCTTGTATTTAGGAAGCCTTAAGCTCTGAATTTGGGCTCTGACTTGAATATAGCGTATAGAACTTTTTAAGCCTTAGGGAAGTAATATATTAAAATGGTTTATAATAACAAAAATGGTAAAGCAATGGAAAAATAAAGCATAGAATCACAGAATGGTTTGAGTTGGAAGGGACATTTAAAGGTCATCTAGTCCAACACTCCTGCAGTGACCATGAACATCATTAACTAGATCACGCATGTTTCCCAGAGCCCCATCCAACCTGACCTTGAATGTTTCCAGGGATAGGATGTCTACCACCTGTTCCAGTGTTTCACCACCCTCATCATAAAATATTTCTTCCTTTTATCTAGTCTAAATCCTACCCTCTTTTAGTTTAAAGCCATTACCTCTCATGCTGTCACAACAGGCCCATTATTTTTATTATCACATACTTCAAACTGCATATTTTACTTGTTTATTTGCATTTGTTAATAACAGGTGGGTAGTTTATTGCTTCCTCTACCATGAACCAGGGAACTAAGAATTATAATACAGGATACTAGTACAAGAATTCTGCTTGCTTACTGACATGATCACCAGTATGTTAAAGATGAGCAAAAAGCACAAAAGAAGAAACCTGTAGGATTTTAAAGTATTCTGAGGATTACGTGTCTAGTTTTTCTTCTTTTTGCCTAGTAAATAGTACTTTGGCTAAAATCATACAGCCTTTATACTAATAATTTCTACTGAATTAAGTGCAAAGATCTATCCAAAAGGAGAGCACATTAACATAAATTCTTCTGTTCCCTCTGTGGATCAACATGGCTTGAGACCTGTGTTTGGGGTGAAAAAATTTCATCTTTAATGGTTGGCTGGTTTCTTTGCTGAATAAGTTGGCCTGCTGCAGAGCCAACATCTGTGACTTTTAATGTCCTTATCCAGCAGAGATGAGTGGTGCACATTTCCAATGGAATAAAATTTCAAAAATCTTACTACTTTAGCCAGTATTGGTCACGAGCATTCTCAGAGGGTGGGTTAATACTTTTCCATAGGTTCTTACCTACAAGCATCAATTAGGAGTTAGCTTTTACACTGAGTTTTGGTGATTTGTTGGGAGTTTTTTTGCTTTGTATTATTTTTTGGTGTTTGTTTTTTTAAATTTTTTTGTTTGATTGTTTTTTGCTTTGAGAAACCATATGTGTGGTCAGCTTGCTCACTTGTCACAAATATGTTCAAGCACTTACTATATAGAACAATGAGAATTATTGGCCTGTTTGAATAAGTGTTTTCAGCTGTCCACTTCATATTGCAGTTGACTTCATGCAAGCTACTTTGTGCCAGCTACTGCTGGTCTTCAGATAGAATGTTTGCTTGAAATCAGGTTGACATACCCTGCTTGCTTTTCGCCAAATATCAGGACAGATGACTCTTCTATATTGGATTTTCTAGGCCTTGTGACAGTTGTGATGTAGGCTAGGGTAGAAGAATAGATAGTGTCAGTCCTTCTTCCAAGGGTGTATTTTGCACTTTTCTCCAAGAGTGAATGGAACAAGGGTCTTCAGTAGGATGTCTTCCTCCCCGGAATATATGTCGGGGAACTCATGCTACTACATTATTCTTCCATGGGGTTATTAATGAGAGGCTAGCAGAACAGGAAGACAATTGATGCTGACTGAGAATAGTAAAGAAACATAGATACACAGTGGAAGAGAGAAAGAACATAGAATGCTAATTAAAATTGCTATTTTCAGCTGTGTCAGGAAGCTGAATGTGATGACTGAGAGATAAGCTTCGAATTCCAAGCTCTGTTAGAGTGTTTTCCATAAAGATAATTTACCACTGATCATAATATCTTGCTTCTGAAAGCCAGTATCTTCTAGCACATACTAAATTTCTTTTGGCATGCTTAATGTCCAGTTTGGAAAAGCAAAATGCAGTCTCACACCCACCCTTAAGAAGATGGTGACCCCCAATACAGAGCATTTATGGCATTTGGCTGTACTGATCTTTTAATCACGACAGGTCTTAAGAAACTTACTTCCTTTGGGGTAATCTACCATAATGCTTTCTTAAAACAGTGTTGTTTGGTGTTCTGAAGTTACACTGTTTCATACCTAGGAGACAATATTGCTAGCTTCTGTGTAAACAAATTCTTGAAATGTAGGATTCTTCTGTGCTTTCAGCATGTATAGCTAATTAAGCCATGATGTGCATTGTATGTTGTGTATAAACATGGTAGTTCTGGAATCTCAGTCATTCTTCAGTAGTGGTATCTGGCTAAAACTCACAGGTGTCTGCTATATTAAAAATTAACATTTTAATTTCTATATCATGACTCAAGTTTCTCCAGATGTGTAAGTAAGTGAAACAGAGTCAACACATCTGCTGGAAGTTGGGGATTTTTTTGAGGGGTGGTCTGTATAATAATGCATGTTGATTTGTGTGTGCTTTATTTTATAATAGTTCTAGCAAAACAAGAGGGTAACCATAGCATGTGTTAAAACCATCTGAAGCTCTTGACTAAATTGTTTAAAGAAGGACCACAGCTTTTTTGTTTTGTTTTTTAGCACTGAAGAGTTACTGGGAAATATTGAGGGTGAACTGAAGTATAAAAATATGGTTCTTAGTGATTTGTGGTTCCTTCTAATGTTCAGCTTCAGATGTGCAGGTGTTGCTTTTGTCAGATGAATGCCGCCTGATTTCTTCTGCTATGTAATTCACCTGCATCAGGATTAAGAAACCGCTTTTTATTAAATAAGCTTTGGAAACAAGATAAATGTATTTTGCTTTTGTGTAGCATGTACTGGAGATCTGTTATGATATCTCTTTCTCTGATGACTGTTTAAAATGTTTTCTAGTACATTTGGGAGGAATGCATTATCTCTCATATAAAAGCAGTACAGTGCTGAAATAGTCCTCCTTAATTTTGGTCAGAATGAACAAAAGTGTCTGTGTTTATTCCTGCCTAATGCATCACAAATCTGCTGACATGCTAACCTTGGAGTCTTGGCTGGCGGTAATCAGGCCTGTGCACCGGCAGGAAAGATGTACCTAATGCACTCCATCAGTGCAGTTTGCATATGGAAGTTCTCACAGGGGAGCTGCCCTGTGCCAGCTGAGGGTTACCTGCCCACTGCAGTTATTGTATGTAATTATCGAACCAATCTGTTCAGCCCAGCAGGGTTTAGATGGTAATCATGAAGCAACACTTTGGAAAGGAAAGATGTAATGCACTCTCCCCTACTCTCTTGAGCTCTGTGAAGTTGTAGTCACTTTTAAAGCTGTATTAGTAAAGCTCTAGTCTCACACAATTAAAAAAAAAATAAAAAAAGGAAAAGGTAAACTCTTCCAGCATTCATCAAAGTTCTCTCTGTCTGATACAGATACAAGTCAACTTATCCTTTGCAAAAATCACATGCCTTTAAAAAATTATCTTTCCATAGCCACCTTAAGAATACTTTGCAATAATAAGATTAATTATAATACACGGATAATAATAGTTCTATCCATTTAGAGGCTTTAAGATAATGTACCTTGAATAGAGTTCAGATTTCCCAAGTACCTCTCTTTGGAACAGAATCCATAGTTGCTATTAGAAAAAAAATAATAATGTACTGTCAGTGGGTGTTAGCTACTTTAAGCTGTGCAAAGAAAGCCTTAAGAAGCAAGGATCCAGATAAACTTGAATTTAATGAGGTGTAATTGCTTTTTAAAAAAGCAATTAACATCACCTTTGGGTAAAATGTTTTTCTGTGTCCTTTAAGATTTTTCAGATTGTTCCTTTTGTAACAGTTATTCATTGTAAATAAAACAGATTTTGATCATAAAAAACTTGTTTTCATACATTAAAATTTCAACTTGTAATGTGATCTGCCGATAGGGGAACTGAACTTTTAAATTGTCTGTTGCCTAGTACTAGACTTTGTATGGTCTTTTCTGTTCTTAAGTTCAGTGTTTTTTGTTTTGTTTTGTTTTAGAAAAAAAGAAAGGCAGCAGCTGCAGCCCTTGAGAGCACTGAAGTAGAAATGGAAGATGCAGGAAGTCCAGACAAAAAGAAACGTTCTTCTAGTAAGTGAAAAAAATATTCTCTGTCACATAGCCATGGTTAACCTATCACACCAGTATGAGGGCCAAACTCTCACCCAGGCACTCACTCCCTTCCGCAGTGGGACAGAAAGGGAAAGTGGATCAGTGCAAAAATGGGGAGAATGTTTACCATTTACTGTTGTGGGCAAAACAGGTTCAACTTGGGCAAAATTAATTTATTTAATTTAAAATAAATTTGGATAGTGACAAAGACAAACACTAAGACAACACCTTTTCTTCCTATTCTCCCAAGCTCAACTTCTTCACTGTAGGCTCTTCTACTCTGCTCCTTGACCAGTGCAGGGTACATGGTGAGGAAGTGTTTTATGTTCAGTACATAGCATTTCCTCTCTGCTCCTCCTGCCGTCTCACATTTTCCCTCTGTTCCAGTGTGGGCTGCTCTCTTTTAGGCTTCAGTCTTTCAGGGAAAAAAAAATGTGGTTTAGTTCTTTCAGGAAATATCCTGAAGTTGGGGCTTTCCCATGAGCTGTAGGGGGCATTTGCTCCATGCTGACTTCATGAGCTGCAGGGAATATCTGCTCTGGTGCTGTGTAGCATGACTTCCTTCTCTCACCTTGGTGTTTTCCCTCTGCTGTTTTTCACCACCCCCTGCCTGTCCAGTGCTTATTATCCTTTCTGAAATGTTTTCACAGAGGTGCCACAAACAAGTTGGGCTCAACTTAGGGTGACAGTGGGTTTGTTTTGGAGCCAGCGGGAAAGGGCAATGTCAAGCACAGGACAGCACCTGGCCTCTTCCCACAGATGCCACCCCTGTAGCCTAGCTCACGAAAAGATGGCTACATATACCCAATTCAACTGTTTACCTTTAGCAATTCAAGTGCTTTTGATCTTTCATAATTTCTTTTCAGATTACTAAAATTGAAATATTTAAACTTCCTGTGTAAGAAAGGTATACACTCCACTTGCACGCTACTTAAAGCTGGTAGAAATGCTTGGTGATAAAAATTGGTTGTTGCACCCTATTCTCCTGCCATCATTCATTCTCTCCTCCATTCTCATTTTTGTTCTTCCCTCTTGCCCAATTCACTGTCAGACTATGCTGACTCCTCAGGACTTCTTCACAGTGTGTAAAGCCAGGGGCTAGCAGCAGCAGCTTCCAAAAGTGAGCGTATCTAAAGTCAAGGAAAGGATTAGCTACAAGGATAGAAGATGCTGAAGCTAAATTGAAACTAAATAACTAAATAAATAACTGAAACTATTTGGCATAGTTTCAGTGTAGTCTGGAAAAAGTCATGGATGGATAAAGTAGGATTATTTTAAGTCTAAGATCAGAAATCTTCACTAGGTCTGTATAGGGTAATCTTACTAGTCAAACTAATTTCTGGATCTAACATTAATGTGTAGATGTGAACTGAATTTAAGCACTTACAAAGATATTTTTTCTAAAGAGTTTTTGATTCAGACTCTTAAGCAGAAGACCAGATTCTGTTGAGTAGTCTTAAAATAATAAAGCGGTAGCACTGGAGTCTACCCCAAAACAAATCCGCTTGTTTAACAAAGGTTTAAGGAAGAAGTGTGGAAGGATGGGCAAATGTAACATTTCAAAGACATTAATATTATTGGTATGTTATGGATTTACTCTAGTATATTTACTCAAACAGTATGGTAAAAAGTATAAGTAATTAAGCTAATGTTATTCCAGAAGGTGACACTGCTCTGTTCATTTTCAGCCGTTCACATTACAGAATTCTCATAATGAAAATCAGTGATTAGTTCTCTTACTTGACAGCCTTTTGAATTGTTGTCTTTAATTTATTATGAATTTTCTTGTCTATCAGTAGCTAAAAAAGTATAATCTTTTTATACTTTCATAGTATAATAAAAATACCTATACTTCTATTATTCTATAAATATATTTATAGGATATACATTTACATATTAATTAGATTATACTTTCTTTCAAGGAAATACAATTATTTTACATGATGCTAATGTTTGTTCTTAGTTCTAGCATTTTAGATTTTATTTAAGACTTTATAATAAAATATTTAATACAGCTGAGTATTTTCTGGTTGTGATTTGATACGCATAAGCAGAATATACTTTCGTTTTATATTATATATTATACTTCCTTTTTTCCTAGGATTGTACATTGAAATTCTTAGGGAAGAAAAAGAACTTGAGGAATTGCAGTCCAAGTGGTAGCATCAGCTTTTTGTAAATGCTAACTTTTTTCAAACTAAATAAAAATATTTAGGAGGCTATATATGTTTTCAGCATCTAGTGGTTAAAATGAGTGATGGACATAAGCTTAAATTTAAACCTCCACTTGCCAATTCAGTAGTTACAGGTGAAATGGTTCTAATTTCACCTTTTTTACTACCTAATTTAATGAATACCAAAGTGAGGGGAGTATATCAAACAATTTCAGGTGAAAAGTGACATGTAACTTATACATTTTGTTCTCCAAATTTTGAATTAAAAATTTTACCACTTATGACAGTTCATAAATCTGTGCTAAGGGAAAGGGCAACTGTTTCATAATTTATTATTCTGATGTTTTGATAAATTGGAAATAGCTGATTGTTATAGAAATACTTAAAACTGTGTTTCAAAATCTGACTAGTTTTATGTTACCACAGACTTGTCCCTCTGTTATGGGATTAGTTCTGTGGCTAAAAAAATACCCTGAAGTTTACTGTCCAGTAAAATGGACAACCTCTTAATTGTAGAAATTGAAGTTTAAAAGTTCTTGAAATGCTATTTCATTGGTTTCTAAAAGGGTCTAAATAAGGCTTAATGGGGGTTACTCTTCAGGTTTTCAAACTACACATGATGAGTCTGTGGACTTAAATCAGTGGCAAGAAGAGCCATGCATCCTCTTGCCGTTCAGCTAATCAGCATTAACCACATCTGACTATGCAGTTGTCTAATCCACTCCAAAAGATTAGTTGATCCAAAAAGATCCTGATGAGCTTTGTAGCAGTTTGAGTGCACCAGACTGCAGGCTACAGGGACTCTGCCAGTAACCAAATCTGCTGCTGAGGCTGGGGAGCCCTCAGGCTTGGTGGAGGAGAAAGAAAGAATGGCACTGAGAAAGGAAGAGTATCTTGAAATTCTTGCTGCTTTTGTCTGCTGCCACTGGTTGCTTTCAGCATAAGAGTGGCCACTTCAGATGGGTTCATTAAAGGCCATCTCTTTCAATCATGTCAGCTACCAGTGTTTCTGGAGCCATCAAGCAAGTGTGTTAGGCTCTTTTTAGAAAGAGAATTTCAGAAAGCCCTCAAGAAACAAGTTGTGTTGTGCTTCCAAAATAAGATGCACAAAACTTTGTAGAATTCTTAACTTGTTTTTTATTTAAATTAGCATGTTATCCTTGTGATAACTGGAACCCATATGCTTTCCTGAATGCTGGAGTTCTGAGAGGTATCTTCTTTAAGGTAGTTAGTTAATGTCTCTCCACTAGGAAAAATGCTGTCAGAAGATAGCTTATTTTTAATGAGTTAGTATGGAATAGGCAGCTAGCATAGGGACATTTGGTGAAAGTAGCATTTATGCTAGACAAATAGAAGTTTAATGAGATCTGTGTTCAAAGCTACCAATAGAGTTAAATCTTCTACTATGGGCAGGGTTTTTTTATCTCAATGTTTATGAATATTGGGTTACAGAAATACAGAATTTTCTTAGAATTTTTTTACACCAGCTGTTTTTATTTTCTGTTATGAATTTCTATTTTAAACAATTTTTGGGGTTATTAATTGGCACAGTCTAGAGGGAAATTCTAAAGTAGGCATGACAATGAAGGTCCTGTATTTTTTTAATGTACTTTTTTAATAGTCAGTATTGCAAGAAGTAGGAATTGTGCATGTGTGTTTTGCTGGATAGCATCTGGCATGATAAGACCTTAACTGGGGTCTTTGGTTACTCTTGCAGTATAAAGAAAGAACTATGTGAACAGCTCCAATATAAAACCAGTCATACTGATGGATTGGTTAGAAGACATTCCAAAATGGATGTCTAATAGTGTTTCTCAATTAATAGTACTTTATGTTTATTTACATTGCATGTCTTTGCCTAATTCAATATCTGACTGTTGTCTCAGAAATCTTTCTTTTTCTTTAGTCAAGCAAGATTTTATTACTTAATGTTGTATTAAATCTACACTTAGAGTCATTTTTATATTTAGAGAATTACTAGCCTTCTTGTCAGGCTTTGGGAGAAAGCAAATCATATACTGCTTTTGAGCTTGTTTGTGATACCACTTGTTACTTGTCTTTTGGTATAAACTAAACCTTTTTGTGGTATAAACCAAATACATCTTTGTGCTTCTTCCTGAATAATGGTTTTCCTTGACAATTTGCAAGTGACAAATTCACTGAGAAGTGTCTTGAACATTTGCTACTTACAATAACATGAAAAAATTAATGTCCAAAGTGTGAAGTATGGGAGTATTCCTGTTTACCTCTGTGTCTGCTTGTAACACAATTTTCTGCATAGTCTTCCTTTATATTTTAAGCTTATTTCGTTACAATCTCTTCAGACACAATCTCTTTAAACACATTTAAAATGTAAATACATTTAAGTTCCATGTTACACTTCATGGGACTTTCTTGTGTTTGCTGCTATTAAAAAGAATTAAATTAAAACAAAACAAAACAAAAAACCTTCTGAGGATAATTTTTCATGGGGTAAGGCTTTATGTAATAACTTTATATGTAGAACTAAATCATTTAAGAATAAACATGTCTGGTTTTCTGTTATTTTTCTGTGACCTGAAGATGCATTGCAGTATACTGAACAAGTATTGCAATTCAAATTCAGATACAAAATTTGCAAGTGAAATTTTTTTGTACAGGGAAGAAAGAAAAATTGTACAATGGTGACTCAGATTTTTACAGGGAAGCAACCTTTTTCGAGATCACATGTTATATATATGAATTAAACTTTGTTCCTCCTGCAAATTGCTGTGTGGTGGAGAGGAGGACTATAAGGCTACTTTTAAACACATGCTGCATGTGATTACTGATTTGTAAATTAGGTACAATTGTGTTTTGGAACACCTTAGCTAGAGCAATTTTTACAAACAGGAGTAAATCCGTTTCAGTTTTATCTGGAACAATTTGATATTAAAATTTTTAAAAGAACACTCAGATTCAGTGTTACCTTTAGGAAATACACAGGCGTAAAATCATCAAATACAACATTCTTATGTCCTAATATTTTTCCATATTATTGTATAGAAATGTATCAGCTTCATTTGTTGCAGGAAACAGATGACTTAGAGTAATTAAAGCCAAACTCCCTCCCATAACCCTCCAAACTTACTTTCTTCTCTCTCCTCCCGTCCCCTAATTGTGTATTTCCTGGAATTGAAGCTAACCAAAACTACTATTTGTCACCTTTGCAGTTGCTTCAAAAGCCATCACAGTACTGGAAAAATTCTTGTTTGAGATGTGATAACACTACAAGGTTTTATCAGCTATGCAGGGTTCCCTGGCCAAGTTGGGAAAGGGCTTGTTAGAGGACCACATATTCTTCTTTATTTCATCTTTAAAGAAAAGTAGCTCTTTCTTGGCACTGTATTCAAACTGCCCAAACTGATTTGAGAATGGTTGACTAGTGTGGTGCTTAACTCTTACTAAGTGCTGCACAGCCTGGCTTCAGTTCCCATTTAAGATTTGCAGCTGGATTCTGAGTGTAGTGTTTCAGTTTCCAATGCCATTTTTTTTCTCATTCCTTCCGTATGTAAATAGCTATTGTATGGGCTCCATTCTCTTGTTTTCCTTTTTCAGTTTGATGAATCTAGAACTGTTTGAAGGGACAATTGAAGAAAAAAGGTCTCCTAGGGAGCCATCCAGCAAAATGACTTGGTTAGTTGCTATGATCAAAGACCACTGAAATACAACAGAAGCACATTTTGCAGGATGAAGTTGATACTGTGGTCAGAGGAAGAATTCTGAAGAACTGACAGTTCTAAATTTGTCTCTTTAGGGTTACTTAAATTAGTAACAAAACATTCTTGAATTAATTTATTGCACTGAGGTCTGACACAGTGACATATGCAAGATCATATCTAGTTGACTAGGGAGAATTGTGTTTGTTCAGTGCCTCTCTCATTACTACTTCATTACTTCCCAGCTTAACTGTGGAAATCTAGTGTATGTGGCGTGAGAAATGTCAGTTCTGTTGTAAGACTGTCTCTGCTGTGGCACACAGGGTGACTATACAGAAATGATGTTTGATCTCCACTACATGGTCCAACACTCCAGGTTTGTTTGACCTTTGTTTCTTGACGAGATAAACATATAGCAAAGTGTGCCTGTAAGATGTGTGTGTGCACACACATTAGATTTTCCTTTTTTAAGAAAGGAAACCTTGCAATGTCTGATCGATGTACTTGGCTGCATGTGCTTATTTTGTGGGTGAAAGATGTTAGCTGTGTTTAATGATGATTAGCACATGTCTAGTGCTTGCACACACTGGAATTTCTGTAACTTTCCAGCCATTGGAGGCTGGCACGTACTAAGTCTTCATCAGGTGTAAATTAGTGTACACAAGTAAGCGATGCAGTTGCTAACCTCAAGCATGCCTGCTGTTAGATATTTTTCACTTACCTGATGTTTGCCTAGTGTAACATGTGTCTGTGATTCTGATTCTACCCTATGATGTAACCAAGTCGTCACCATTAACGCCTAAATCTTACCTGGTTTCATCTACTTGGTAGCTGTGTTTTCTTGGTCAGAAGCTCTCACTGTCCTGGTTTCCATCAAAGCAGGCAATTAAGTGGAAACTTGGAACTGTGATATCAACTTATTTTTACCAAAGGAACCTCTGTCATTTTATAGAAATTCCATTTTTTTTGACTCAAATACAGTTTTATTTCTCTTCCTCGTAAGACTTGAGTGTTTCTAAAATGGCAGGTGTAGAATCAGAGAACAAGGTAAGGGACTTCAAGAAGTGATCTGCTCTATACACCAGCCTAAGGACAGATTTATTTATATACATTTGGGTTAATCTTGGTAGACACCAATATTTTATCTTAAAGCCTCTATTTTTAAGATTCTAAAACATCCTTGATCAGTGCCACTTTTAAAATTTAATTGTCTTACTACTAAAAAGAGCTTGATAAGGCAGAGTATTTTCCTTTGATATTTTTAGTACCTAATATGAATTTCCCTTGAGTTTATTAATTGTCCTATTCACTTGGGACATGAAAATTCCTCTCATTTTATGCAGCAATCTTTTGCACATTTGATGAATACAAAAAGCTGCATCATCACATCTCCCGTTATTTTCCTTTCCTCAGATAAACTAGTTCACTTTTTTTTCCTGTTAGAGGAACCATGATCACCACTCCTGATGTTTTTTTCATCTTTTCTCAGAACTTTCTTGGAGGCTAGAGCCCCAAACTGTATCGGTACTGCTGGGTTTCTTTTGTAAAGTTGCTTTATAATACTGTTTACATTGAATGGGTCAGATATCATAATCAACTTGTCTAATAACTCCTCTAGAGCCTATGGGACTCTTTATGCTTCTGCTAAACTTTTGTTTCAGTCTCTAAACAAGCTGTGCAGTGACACCATCTGGTTTATTTTTGCCTATGTAATTCTTCCTCATTTAAATTGTTCCTTCAACTTAATTCAGTTTAATCTGCTTTATAAAAACCCTCTCCTTTGCTCGTAATAGATTTGTTTGTGTCCTCATTTGGTACTGCCCACACAGAACTTCTCCTATTTTCAGGAAGTGAATTGACATTTCTCCCACAAGAAGGGGGAATGTATGTTATCAGGCTAACTAATTTTGAAAATACAGACAAGCTTTTCAGTGCAGACCTTCAGTTCTGAAATAGCTACAAACTTTGAAGCTAAACATGGGCTGGGAACAGTCATTCTGAGTTTAGCATAAGTAATTTAATCAGTTTAAGAGAATATTTCTGCTGCTTAAGTTTGGGCTTATGACTAGAAGAATCATGACAAGGAATTTTTTTCCTTCTTGTTATGATTTACTTAGAGATTCTCCATAATCATGATTTTTTCTTAGAAAACTCTTGCAAGGAACTCATTAATGCAATAAAGATAAAGAAAAAATCAGAGACAGGGCAGCAGTCTTCTTTTTGGTGCTCCAGCATGTGCAGCTAGAAATAGCTAAGCTCTTACTGAATTAGGAGTTAGTGAGGTTCAATTGCTTGTTTTGTCTGTGCCAACAATGAAGTACTGCATTCTTGAAATATAAACATGAACATCTGATAATTCATTTCTTTTTTCTGTATAAGCAAACACCTGTAGTATTTTACTATTGATAGTCTTTTTCGTAATAGAATACGAATTTGACTTGTCTTTGCAGCATTTGATTATACAGTCTATGATTGGATGAGAAGAAAAATTGCAGTTACCTCAGTCAAAACCAGTGAAGATTAATGAAAGGGAAAAAAGATCAGGTTATTGGGTTTTTTTTCTTGAAGAGAAAACTTTGATTATTCTTGTTGCAATGCAAAGATTCCAGGGAAAAAAATCTCGGGAGGGATGGAGAGGGGAAAACTGGTGCAGCTCATGCAGTTAATAAGAGGACTTGCATACCACTAACACAACTCAATTTGAAAACTCAGAAGACATGTCTGTTCCTAGAATTCACAGTCACAGTAGTTGGAATATTTTGTGACTTTGAAAATTATAAAGTAATTCTTGAAGTAAACCAGAATTTATCTGGGAGAAGGAAAGATTTACAGAGTTAAGTTACTACTTCAGTTTATGATACCTGCTTGTATAACTCTAGCTACCAGTACTTATAAGGGTACCAGAATGGATTTGCTTTTCACATAGCAGTTGGGGTTAGGGTTGTGTGTGTTTTGCTAGAACAGATTTTTTTTTTTTAAAGTGATTTATTAATCAAAGATGCGTTGTCTGACAAAATCTATTTATAGTTTTATGTTGAATGCAGCAAGTGCTTTTGGACAAAAAAAAAGGAATAAAAGTATTTTTTCATTCTCCATTTCATTTTCAACAATGGAAAAATTGTTCAAAGTTAATTTTAGTATTTTTAATTCCAAATAACATTTTAAGAGCAAATTAAATTATGTAAAATTAAACAAATGCAAAACTATTTGCAATAGTTTGTTGTTTTTCTTGGTGTGTTTTTGATTTTGGGTAGACTCACGACTTTTGGTTTGTTTTGCATTGTTCTCTGCCTCTTTGCTTTCCCCAAAATTTACTCATTGACCTTGAATGATCAGTAACTTGTATTTCTCAAAGGCTGTTCTATGCAAGCAAGTTCTTTCTTAAGCACTTCCATGAGACTCAGTGTTACCTTTTTTCCTTTGTCAGTAATCCAGATTAAGGAGTTTACAGGAACTGTAGAGTTATACATAGTTTTACAAGCAAGAACTTAAATAGTTAAGCAGGCATACTGACTTCCAGGAGGGAAATCAGGATTTTTAAAAAACAAAATAAATTTCCATGACTAGGAGATGAAAAGCGTATCATTGTTACTGCATTTGTGTAAATGCTAACAATTTTTATTATATGTAATATTTTTTCCTCAGAGTGGCTACAGTTTATTGTGATTTACAGAAATGAGCTTGCTGTGGTGTGCATGTTGGTTTTTTGGGGGTTGTTTGTGTGGTGGTTTATTATTTTTAATTATTGCATTTAAGTGTGGTCTTTTTGAGCAACTTGCCTGCCATGTTTGTTAGGAATCTTATTTAGATGACACTGTTGATTACCTGTATTAATAAAATGTTAGCAAATAATAGCTTGAAAACTGTAGGTAAAGTTGCACGGATAGCTGAGCTGGTTTAATAGTTCAACACTGCCAAACATAAACCGTCCTCTTCTCTACCTGTATGCTTTCTACCTCCCTTTGTATAAACTCAGTTCAGAATACTCCCAAGAAGCTGCAACTCACTAAAGTATGAGAATACTACACCTGAAAATAGTTTTTTGCCAAGTTGCAAAGCTGGATCAGCTTAGCACGAGGTCCAAAGAGCACCAAAAGGGGCTTGATAATTGGGAAGGGACATAGATCTGAAAATTGGGTCAGAGTAGGAAGGAACAGTTTAGGTTTTGAAAAGGATCAGATTTTTTTCATCTTTTGGTGGAGTTGAGCTATTAAATTGGCTCAATGTTATGCAATGCTACTGTTTGAGAAGTTAAAATGTACAATGTATTTTTCAGAAGAAAACCTGTGCATGGAAACTGTGGTAAATTCTTCTGAGTCTGTGTCATAAGTCTCCCTCCTTTGAGTTGATCTGTCCTCTTGCTACACGTTTTTTCTTGTGATCCATTTTTGTTTTATTTTACAGGAAGTCTTACCTTCTTTGTTTGAATTACAGATGCAGGAGCTTCTAAAACCCAGAAGACTACCTCACCAAAAACCAGAAAAGGCACAGCAACCAAAAAGAGAGTCCAGAAGTAAATCATAGATGGAGCATTAATGTTGCTGTTTGGTTCATCTCTGGTTTTTGTGGTTTTGTTGTTTTTTTTTTCAGTTACTGTAGCACTGGAATCTTTTCCTTTCCTTTTTAAATGTTGAATCCTGCAAAAAAACATGAATGAGAAGAGTTCATCAGAATGACTGTTCTCAACCCATGTTTAGCTTTGAATGCTGTTTGTAGCTGTTTCTGAAGAATAAATGTTTTATTAAAATATTCCCATAATTTATGCATACTTAAATACTAAATGCAAAATTTTGCCAGTGTTGAAGTGAGGATGCATTTTTATCCTTTGTAGACATGAATTCATACCTTAAAAGAAAACCAAAAGAAACTGCTCTTTTTGTGCTTTATAATGTAGAAGTAAAGCCTTATTTAATTTCCTTCTTGGTGCTTTATAGGGAACAGTTCCTTCTATAGCATCCAGTTTGTTCTAATGTTGAGTAAATTCATATTGGAAGTCACTTAAATGTGCACTGAGATGAAGTATGAAATGGTAAAAACATCTTTTAAATATTTCTCAAGTGTTTGAATTTAAAAATGAGAACATAAGACAAAACCCACAAACTTCCGTTCTAGTTTATTATGTGTTTAAAGAATTCTCTGGAGGACAGGTAGTGAATTTTAGGGGTTTTTTGGCATAGAAATGTGTTTGTATCACTTTTCCATTCATTCAGAGTTTCTCTGGAAAGAAGGAGGCCAGAATTTCAGACACAGGGTCCATAGCAAAACAAAGAACCAACCAAAAACCAATGTGCATTCTCAAACCCTTCCCTCCCTTCAGGTTTTCTCTTTAAATTAGTGAAAAGGCTACAAAAGTTATAATTATGAAGCATAACTTTGTAAAGTATCTAGTTCCAGTGAAAGCTTGATTCAGATGTGCTTCTTACAACAAATTAATGGTTTACCTTTTTTTAGTAGTTGAGAAGCATGTAACCTTTCTTAAAAGTACTTCCTTGCTTGACTTTGAGTCTTCTATTCAGACTTGCAAGTCAAAAAATGCAGTGTTTAATTCTGTTGTGAAATACCACTATTTTTCATTTAGGTGCAAAAATACATGTAATTTGGACATGAACATCATTCACGTGAAGTTTGGCAAACCAAAAGGAAACCTTATAAACCAATGAGTGGTGTATTTGTATGGATGTCCAGTGCTCTGCTTGCTTGATTGTGTAATGTCTGAGTAGCTGCTCACTGAGATAAATATGTTGTAGTTTAAATTGTTGAATGAATAATGAGGTTATGTTTTGAAAACACAGAATCTGTTGTTTTGAAATAAAACTGGAATAACATTTTTAAAAAGCCTAATGCCCTCTCCTTTGCTGTGCTGACTGAATACAGACTCACTTTCCTCGTTATTAGCAAAGTGTGGCTGACGACTTTAAATGTAGCATTTGCTTTGTTTCAGATGTAAAAATAGGCCTGCTGGAGCCTCTCTTACATTTAAAACTCCTCATGTCAAACTATCATTTTAATGACTTCATTTAATCATTTTGTTCAAAAAGTATGTTACGTGATTCTGAGGAACTGTTGGAAAGCATATTGTATCCTCTTGCTTGTCTTGCATACTCAAGGTTAATGTCATTCTTTTGTACTTTAGTTGTTTGACATCTTAATTTTTTTATTTACTTATTTACTGGTAAACTTCTCTACTTTCCAAGTTTTCAAGGAGAATGTTTTCTTTTGACACTAGGAAAGACAAATGCAACAAACATGGACATTTCCATTTATTTGTAAAGAATGTTTTGAGGTATGCATTTCCTAAGCCACCCCTACATCTTCCTACCCTAAAAATGTACTGGAAAAAGTTTGTACCAGCAAGTGTTCTGTGAAGAAATAGAGTGCTTTTCATTGTAGGTGAATGTTGTTTCAGGGCTTGTTTGTGCTTATGCGGTGGCTTGGCCTTGGCTGAGCGCCAGGTACCCACCAAGGTTCTCTATCACGTTCTCTCCCCACACCTCCCACGGCATGACAAGAGGGAAGAGAACGAGATGAAAGCAGCCTGTGGGTTTTAGTAAAGGCAGTTTAATAAGCAAAATAAAGAAAGGCAAGGCCACTTGCGTGAAGCAAAGCAAATTTGAGCTTTAGTCTCTATTTCCCATAACGGGCGATGTCCGGCCCTCTTCCAGGAAGCAGGGCACCGAAACGCTTAATGGTCGTTCCGGGGTCAGATGTCTTCTTCCCTCATTAATTGAGGATAAGGACCTGTTCTCCTTGTCCACTGTTTCTTTTTCACTGCGAGGGCTATTGCTGTGGTTGTTGTTTGAGGGCCAATGCCAAGGTCAAGTTGTTTCCCACAGATACTCCATCCTTCCCTCTTTTATCCCTGAACTGACGTCATATGGTATGGAATAGCCCTTTGGTCAGTTTGGGTCAGCTGTCTCGGCTGTGTCCCGTCCCAGGAAGGCACAGTTTTCAGAAACGCTGTGCCTTGGGTTGGAGATAACATGTGATGTTGTGACTGCTGCAAGGCTGGCATAGCACCAAGGTGATGGGGTAGACAAGATCTTGGGGGGGGACACAGCCAAGACAGCTGACCCAAACTGACCAAAGGGCTATTCCATACCGTATGACGTCAGCTTACAAGAGACTGTGCAGAACTACAGTCTTCACAGGCAAGAATGTGTCTGCCTCACTCTAAACTGCAGTGAATTTTAACCTGTGGGGTGGTCAGGATGAGCCAAGGGGAAGGCTGTGGTAATACTTGCAGTACTACTATATGTGTTGCATACAGCATGTGCTTCCACACTTGTGTTTTTACTGTTTTGCAGAAGGGTGATGGGGAAAATACACCACTTTATAAGAGGCGGAGGGTGTAGTAAGTTTTTGTTGACATCCCCATTTGAAAGTAAAGGCCCTAACACAAAAGAAGCAAGCTGCCTTTAGACTGCTTTTACTGCTCTTGATGACTCCAGTTGTGTGTAAATATTAGAAAACAGCAGGGTCCTGCATTCCAAGAATCACTTGAGCGGTGCCATGAAGACAAGTGTCCTTACTGGTATTGTAGTCATACTCCCAAGCTCTCCTGCTGTTTCTAATCTGTGCGCACAGCCGTGAAAAAACTGGACTGACATTTACAGGCACAGCAGGGAGACACTTGAGTAGGGAATGTTAAAGACTCTGCTACCTATGTTTCAAAGTGGCCACCATACATGATAAATCTTCATAGGAGAACTAGTCAGCACTTCAGCTGATGGTGTAATGAGGATACTGATAATGAAGCACAGAATGTTTCTTTTAGTGCTGGAACATTTTGCAGACAGATTGTTTATAATTTTTTCCCTAATCTAAAATATCTGGAGAGAGAAACAAATTCAGGATGGGAATAAGATATTTTTTAGATGGTGCTGATTTGATCATTTTTACAGGAATATTTCCCAAATAATATTTCCCAAAACTGTAATATAATTCCTGATTTCTGTTGCAGCTAGCATGAAGAAGGGGATGAGTTGCTTTCCTGAGTAGTTCGACAGACTTTACTCACTGTTTTGTCCCAGTGAGCTGCCAGATTTGGGATGCCATAATACCAGTAATGCAATTAGGTTTTCTGCACGTTGTCTGGTTGACTTCTCAGTTAAGAGTTTCTTTCCCTTTGGGAATAAGACTAGACAGACTGTCATTTGCTATTACTAATTCTGCTTAGCATTATCACTGGAGGTTTTTTGTAATTAGCTATCTTAGTTGGCTCTTAAATTTTAATAGCCAATTGAAGCTACATTTTAGCCAAGTTCCATATCTAAATTGCATTCAGTCCATTAACAAAGTTGGTTAAAAGGCTATTAAAACAAAAGCCAATATATGGTGGTTAGCACTTACATGTTTGCAGCAGTAGCAGTATCAGCCTCCAATGAATATTCTCAAGAAATGGTACTTCCTTCTAGCAAAGGAAGGGCACAAAGAATGACCAGGGTTTGTTTTGGGAACAAAGGCCAATTATGCAGAATACTTGCAGGAAAAAACCAAAAAACTCCCCCCCAAAAAACAAGCCACAAAACAACAAAATACCTCAAACCCTCAAGTATGTCTTTTCAAGAAGAAGGTGGGAGAGTTAGGGGGGAGATGCAGAAGGGGGCAATTAATGGCTCTACTCAGATTTGACAGGTTCTGGAAAAGCCAAATAAATGAAGTGATTTTTTTTCCCATTTCAGCTGATCAAAATTATTAGCAAAACCATCTGAAGCACCTTCTGGTGGAATTGTCATCTTGCTGAGTTTAGTTTGTAAAACATCCTGCCAGACATTAAAAAAACTGTAAGCATGCCAGCACATAGGCTCAGAGCACTGCTTCTCTAATTGATAGACCCTATAATTTTCCTTTTTACTGAAGACCATGGCTGGATACCTCAGCCTTTCAAGTAATTTAATGTAGCATCAGGCTGAATTTTTTTATCCCTAGTAGCACTTGTTTAAATTAGATTTTTCTCCTCTTTTCTTTCGTAAGTTGTAGACAGGATATTAACAACCTTTGGACCATCCTGTGACAAATAATGGCTTTCTCAGACTTTTCTGCTTTTTTTTTTTTTTTTTTTAAATCTTTACTGTTGTGAAGACATCAGATATTAATACTGCTATGGTTTTAATAAAGTATCAGCAGCTTCATTGTAGAAGATGTGAGGCAAACCCCAGGTTATGTCCGAATAACCAGTATATATAGTGGGATATACAAATTCGTTTCCATAGTGCACCAGTTCCACTGCTAAGCATGATGCAGAGCTAGTGCTCATTGAACATGACTTGGATCCCATTGCTTATAGTTGCACTCAAAAATCAAACTGATTGGAAAAGTTCTGTGGCAATAAGCATCAATTCCTTCACCTCCCATGCGGTTTTGAGGGTACTGGGCTCTTTGTGATGATGCAGCACTCAGAGGAGGAATCTGTTTTATCTGTCTGAGGACTGATTTTCATGATGTCCTTTCCAATAGGCAGGGAGAAAGCAGATGTGGTGGGATCAACTTTGTTGGAAATTCTTAAGAGTCCTAGTTGGGATCTCATGGACAGCTTCATGCAAGTGCATGCTAACTCACATGCATTTCAGGGTTTTTTTTCCCCTGATATTTTCAGGACTAAGCAGATGAGGATTTAGAGAGGCAATTCCATGGATTCTTTGCTTTGTTTTAGGATGACTTTAACTCTGTGGATGATACCTCTATAGCAACAGTTTTGGTTGGATTTTTTTTTCCTTTTCTCCTGAAGGGACATAGAAAAAGGAAGACACTGTTCCTGTGAACTGAGTTTGCTTGGGTGCAGAGTAAGCCAACCAGCTTACAAAAATGCAACAGCTCTAATGAGATGCTACAGACTAGTTTTCTCTACATTGATTTGCCATGTTTTTAAACATGAAGTCAGCAGCAGTACTGCACTTCTTTCTAGTTGTCTGTATTCCATCTTATCCCAACCAAAACCTATCTTCTTTCAGACTGGAGTATATCCAGCCTATGCAGGCTTCCATGCTAGATTTTAATGCCCTTGCATTTAGGTCTTGCATACAAGTAGCTAAGTATTTTCAAATGGACCTCAAGTTCCACAACTAACTAAGCTGCTGACAAGTGAATCCTGACATCTTTTCTTCACCATTGTAAATGCTGCAATGAGCAAAAATTGAGGTTTTGCCTTTTCTTGGGGATGCCCTACAAGGTGAAAGTTGTGGAGGATCTGTCATTTGATGGGGAAAAGATTGTCTCCTATATTTCTGCACCTTGTCTTGGCAGGTCAGCTTTCCAACCCTGGAGATCTTAGCTGCTGTGGTGGGTTTTCATAAGGATACTTGAAAGAAAAGTAATGAGAACACAATGAAACAGCTGTGAAGTGCAGTAGATTTTTATGAGCTTTCCTAACTAATTCCTTTTGCCAGACCGCTCCAGACAGGAAGAAGCTGGCACAGTGGTAATCTGCATCTGCAGCTTCTAAGAGAAGAAAAATGCTTCCTTGGCAAATGGAGCAGGAAACCTAGAAAATTAAGGATTAATATGTTCATTTATACAGGAGCAGTGAAAACACAATAACATGAAATACAACCAAGGAGGATGCATTTAGAAGACAAAAGAGCCCTGGAAGGGAAGGTACTTAGCTTTGTTCAGAACGCAAACTGTAACATGCAGTTCTGGGAATTGGTGAATTGCACAGCTGAATGTTAAAAGAAATTACTTCATACCACAAGAAGTACACAATCTGTACCTTGAGAACCTGAAGGTACTTTCCTTTTCCTTTCTGCCAGGAGAGGAGTAGAACACTGGATCTGCTTGAAAGTAAGTAACCCTCCAGCTAATTTTGTCTGCTGCTAAACCTGAACAAAGCCAGTTTTACTAATAAACTGAATTCCTTTCTGAAAACAGATATACCTATAAAAATTAAAGATGCCTTCATTCTTATATTCTCAGTAATCTCTCATGGATCTGTTTCCTCTGGAATGGTAAGGATGGGTCTGTGCTACCAAATGTGCAATCCCTGACTCACTTCTAATAATGCTTGGCAATTGCCAGAGCGGAAGGTATACAGTAAACAGCACCATATTTAGAAGACAATATGGTGCTGAAAATATCTGGACATGGTCTAACAACTAGTTCCTTCTGTCACTGGCAGAGCTGATCGTCAGTAATTTATAGACTTTGGGGTTTTTTTAATCAGTATTGTTAAACCTGGAGGGAGGTGGGATTTAAAATTCATCTCTTATGTAGACCAGGTGTCACTTCGTATACCACTTAAGAGACTAGCAAAATTTTTTACCTGTTATCTTCATGCATTAGCTGGTTCCATTTGTGGCAGTGAAATACCTAACTGCTTGCTTATTTTCCTTCCTCAGGTCAAAGTCCTCCTAAAAACAATTTTGAAATTCATCAGCCACTTCTAGTGTAAGTGCAGTACAAGGTTTTCACTAAATGTGACCAGAATACTTCCTTTTTGTGTCTGAAAACTATTGTTTTGGGGGTGATCTCCAGTTGTTTATGTGGAAAGATTGACTTTCTTGAGGTGGTAGCGCTCAAAATACCATTTGAAGACAGTAAGACCTGCAGATATCTAGTATCTCTTAAAATCAAGTTTTTGTTCCTCTAAAAATATACCACTTGCCTGCAAGAAACATAATGGTATTTTTGGCTACTTACCACACTGCTGAATTATCCTTTAAGAGTAGTGACAGAAGCAAAATTGTAAGAGAGGCCCTAACAAGTAATGAGTAATTCATAAAAGAAATTGCATGCTGCAACACAGTAACTGATAAACTAACCCACAGAACTCATGCTTGAACTTGACATTCCTTAATTAACTAAGGGTACTTTGACCTAGGTAATGAGGAACCATAGGAGTGAGAAACAAATGCATTGAAATAAGTCTGTGGTTTTTCTGTGTTCTTCACAGTTTTTGTTTGTTGGCTTTCTTTTAAGCTCTTTCAAGAGGTGATTGTCTTACTCATCTGCATAACACCTGGTGTTTTAGAATGTGAGATATTGAGTGCCAATGGTAAAATGAATTTTCTTTTTATTAGTTGTTTTCCTTACTTCATGTCAATATGCTTCTTCCTTCTGCCTTCCAAGGGAATTTTTGTGTTATTCCAACAAATAGTTTAGCTTTGTTAGACTAACTATTTAACCTTGTTAGATTAATAATTAACCTTATTGAAATTTGTGTTGCCCTGAAGATCACTGAAAATTAGGGGAGCCATAGCAGACCTGAGATACTGGCAGGCATTGGAGCAGGCCAGGGCACAACAGATCATTGTAGTTATAGCTGAGGAAATGGGATTGCTATCTGAATCTTGCTAAGGTTGAGGACTCGGGGTGGCCCTTTCCTACAAAAGTGGTTGCCTTGCTGCTTCTTATTCATCATATCTGCCTGGCAAAAGCAACATAGAACCACCCACCTTGGGTCTTTCCTTCCTCTGTCTCTTTCAGTTCTATTCAATCTGATTTTTCCCCCCATTAACTGCAGACGATGTTAATTGCTATTTGATGCTTTGCTGCATGATTGCGCATGCTTGCAAAGTTCAAAGCCTTGAGAGCAGAAATATGAGTCCTTCTTGAGTACAAGGGTACCCACAAGTATGAGTCCTGCACAGTATCCACTAGATCACTGTGGGTCAGCTGTGTTTTACAGCGTGGCAGAGGCTGTGGTATTACAGGGAGCCTTCAAGGGAAGACAAATAGTGGTGAAGTGTTTGCTCTCTGCTCTCCCCTAAATTCTTTCTTTTTATTCCTCTTTCTCACTGTAGTATCTCCTCAAATCTTTACAGTATCTACATATATTTTCTTCCCCTTCCATCTATTTTCCCTCTACTCCTCCCCTGCAGACATACCTAATACGTTTGTTCCAGCTATGGTTCATATGTGATCTGTTCTTCTCCAGTTGCTGGTGGGGGGATAGAGATCTTTCAGGGTATCTTCTCCACAGACACTTGTCTGCACAAAGTCAAAACCTCCCATAATTCTGTATGTGCTTGCTAATCATCACCTCTGTCCTAATATTAGTCTACTACTCAATTTACTGTCACCAGCAGGATGTGCTAGACAGCTTTTCAATCCTGTCATAACTTTTTCCAGGTCTTGTTATA
Organism: Bucco capensis; assembly: GCA_013396975.1. Classification (NCBI taxonomy): domain Eukaryota; kingdom Metazoa; phylum Chordata; class Aves; order Piciformes; family Bucconidae; genus Bucco; species Bucco capensis. The sequence goes on from VWZO01007897.1 coordinate 213,633, forward strand.
GGATCTGGACTTCTTGCTTCATATTTCTTTGGAGGAATCAATGAAACACACACAATCACTGCTGAATTTCCTGCATTGCATTTTAGAATTTAAAAAACATATAGATGTGGTACTTAGGGACACGGTTTAGTAGGCATTGTGGTGATAGGTTGACAGTTGAACTTGATGATCTTAGAGGTCTCTTCCAACCTTAATGATTCTGTGTGATTAGTACTGGTAATTAATGAAGCACTATCAAGCTATAAGCTGTTCTGTCCTCTCTATCCTAAGAAACATAAGCAAGCACTGGAAGAGAAGAATTAATCAACAGCAAACCAAATGATATAAAGAGAGACATTATTTTTCACCTGTCCTTTTTAGAAGCATAATTGAAAGAGACAGAAGTCAACTAAATTTAGTACACTAAAACAATGTACAGTACTGTGAGTTCTTCAACCTAATGGATCAAATATAGTTCCTTAACTCCTTCCCATTGCAAATCCAAAGAGAGACAGTAAAAAAAAGCTTTATTTTGAGAGTTGTTATTCAGTTAACTGTGAAATAATTTCCAAAGATAAAACAACATCCTTAATACTTTACACAGTATGAATTCAGGTTGGATTTTCTGTGGTTTTTTTTATTCTGGAAGATGTTTTCATCACTAGAACAACTTTCCTTCCTTGTTCAGGCATTTAAAACCCACATTGAGACCTGTCAAGTCTTATACTTGGAGAATGAGAATCATTTGGTTGATTCCTGTCTCACATGTTTCTATAGATAGGCTAGATATCAGTCAGAGAGTAGATTCATGTTACATCTTAGCCAATCTAATGGGTCAGTAGCACAGTCCCCTTTCCTTTTGCTGCTCCCTAGTTATGTGTTCCTGTCCCTTTTGCTGTGCCAGTATTTTTGCTTGAGCTAGCTAAACCTGCTTAGTATACAACCCTTTTGTTAAAACAGAGGTTGCAGGGTTTTGTTTGTTTGTTTTCAGAAGGAGTTTTTAAAGCCCCTTTTATCTAAGAAATAATTATTTTTCTGTTGCTCATAATACTTTAATGTCATCTGTTACTGGGCTGGATTTAAATCATTCATGCATTGGCCAGAAGTAGTTATGGGGCAGCTCTGAATACCTATCATGTCCTAAAAGTCCTATACTCCTTTTTCTGAAATTCCCTTCTGCCTTCAAATAGTGGAGAATCAGCCAAGTGCCTGATAAAGCTGCCTCATCACTGATATTTTCCTATTGAGAAATACACATAATAAATTGCCTGTGAAAGTCAGTGGTAGAAAGCAAACTTTTGCAGGCCATAAGAAGAAATGAAAAGCCAGCAGTTAACTCTGTTTTCTAGTGTTGCTTCTAGTAGTGGAGCTTCCAGCATTACTAGGCATTGCTGATCTCAGCCTGGTGCTTGTGCCACATTTTGCTGCTCTTCTTGTCACCAATTAAGCAGGTCATGGGGTTAACTCTAGTATGTCCATTTCAAGCTATTAACTTCGTAATCAGAAGAAGTGTTGGGTTGGAATATGATGAATTTATTTAGAATAATTTCCCAGGTGATCAAGATGCAAGTGTTAGCCCTATGACTCAAAGATACATGCAGTGGAAGCTGAATGATTGGAAGGAACAAGTTGGAACTAGTTTGCTCCTAGGCCACCCTGCATAGGTCCTTGTATTATAATAATGCTATGCTTATACAAAGGGTGAGTTTGTTTTTTCTTTAGATGGATTACCAGTAAGTCTATGAAGTGATCATGACATATGGGGAAAGGCTGAGGGAACTGCGACTGTTCAGCCTGAAGAAGAGGAGACTCAGGGTGGACCTTATTGCCCTCTGCAACTACCTGAAGGGAAGTTGTAGTCAGGCAGGGGTTGGGCTCTTCTCCATGGCAGCTAGTGACAGGACAAGAGGCCATGGCTTGAAGTTGCAGCAGGGGAGGGTTAGACTGGACATTAGGAAGCACTTCCTCACGCAGAGGGTGATTGGGCTCTGGAATAGGCTGCCCAGGGAGGTGGTGGAGTCACCGTCCCTGGAGGTGTTTAAGAGAAGATTGGATGTGGCACTGAGTGGCATGGTTTAGATGTTTTGGTGTTATTGGGTCATAGGCTGGACTTGATGATCCTGGGGGTCTTTTCCAGTCTTCGTGATTCTGTGATTATATTTCACTGTAACATTAAAAGGATGTTAAAAGGATACCCTTTCATGCAAAAGCAGTGGTGTCCAGGAAAGTCTTTTTGAATAGGAAGGATAATAAGAGCCTTCAAAATTTTAGGCCTTCCCCTGGAATATGCATGTCTGAAGCTTCGTGTGTTGTAGTTATGAAGGGAAGGCATTTTCCCCACAAGTATACTACCTGTTTGAGATAAAAAGAAATTACAAAGGATGTGGAGTGTAAAATCAGTCTTGACATTTTAAACAGTATTGACTAGGGACTCTAAAGATTTCCATGGGCTGCTTGATAAAGTAGAAACACAATAGAGAATTTTCTACACTCTGGCTTTGCAGAAACATGTTCTCTATTTGATTGTTCTATTGAATGCAGAAACAGGGTATACAAAACATTTGGGATCAATAATTATTTTGTACATCTTTTTTCCAATGATCCCAAGCTATTTTACAGACATTGACCCTTACAGCCTCAGTAGGAGGAGTTCATATCTAGAAACTAGGTACCGTCTTCCTTTTAAAGACAGGAAATAGGAGACCAAAACCACTGTCCAGCTTGTTCAGTATCACATGCTAAGTCAGGTGCTAAAGTGCATATAAAATCCCCAGCCAGCACATGTCAATTCATCTCCTGGTCCTTCATGCAAGTCCTGAAAAGCATTTGTTCTTGATTCACTGTCCAGATAAATTATTTGGGTACAATGTTAATGTCCTCTGGAGTCCTGTGGAGTATAATAGCCTCAATCTATTCAGTCAAATCTAAGGAGCTATATGTAGTGGAAGTTATATAGGTTCTTCTCTAAACTCCTTTATCTGCCACCAATGAAGAGTAGTATGTGTGGGTATGTCCTGGATTATTTTCCTTGATCAGTTGCTTTTAAATACGAGGGGTTGCACTGAACTCATCATCTGGCTTCTTCTGGGCTTGAAATTAAATTAATCACCTTAAAATGGAAAATGTATGTGCTGCACCAACCAAGCATTCACATGACTCTCTATTTCCAAAGCCCTTTAACAGTTAAAATATAATTACCTGAGTAGACGCAAGATAGCTGACTGACTAATTTGTGCCATCATCTTAATTATAATACCAGTACTCTGCTGGTGTTGTGAAGGGCAGAAGTTAGCACATTTCTGCTTCTTTATTTGAGGAAAACTTCTGAACTCCTGCAGCAGGGTGCTGGGAGTCAGCACGCTGCTAGGTCAATGTCTCTGCTGCTGAGATGCGGTTCCTTTTCAAGCCTTTCTTACCTCTCTTTAAGACACAAGGAAAAGTCACGGTCTGTTTCTGACAAGTTCTTTGCACTTCATAGACAAAGAACCCTATGCAAAAGCAAATTCTTACTGTTTCATTTTTGCAACAATTAGTGCAATTTCTTCCATAACGTTCCTGAAACTTTCCACTTTGTACAAATAGGGACACTGAACTATTATATATTTTCCTTGCCTTTTGAGGATCTAGTCTTTTCAGATGACAGCTATTATTTTATAGGAAGCTGCTAGTACCTCATTAGTAAAAGACAACGTATATTTACCTTTTGAAATAATTATTTACAATTTGTCAGTTTTCTAATAATTCTATGATTGAGATCAGTTAGTTCATCAGTTTGTGGGAAGAATTGTAAATATATATTCATAGAGGATGTTTCCTCAAAAAGGGAAATAACAATGCTCAGCATAACCTATAAAAGAAATTAAAGTCTTCCATTGTTTATACACATTTGGTTTAAATGGAAGGTGACTTGGAATGTGAGTAAAAATAGCTGTGCTCCACTTTCTGACGGTAGTGAGGGGAGACAAAACTGGTGCCTACATCTTCTGAAATTTCAAAGGGGAAATTAGATTGTCAGGAAATGGCTTGAAACAGATGCTCAGGTATTGTAAGGAATGCAAACTACAGTGTCCAGCATTCCTAGATCCATCCGCCTCAAATACAGCCTCTCTGAGTAGAAAACCCATACTCTTTTGTATTAAGTGTAATTAGCTCATTACAGAAATGTGTTCTGTCTTTTTCTCACTGCTTGCTATAACAGCGTGGAGAGAAGCTGACCCTTCATGTTACCTTGTGTTTTAATAGCTTTATATGCAAAACCTCCAGTGCTTGTTGGATTGTCTACATGAAGCCAGCTATGGCCTACCACTAAAAGCTATTTATCAGATTTCAAGAGCATGTCATAGTGGGGTAGTAAAACTAGTAGAAGTACAGTATTATTGTATGTCAGTAGCCCATATAGGAGCTAGTACCCAATCAGGTGATTTTTTTCAGAAATGGACTTCTAAGGTCTAATTGTCAGGTAGTCAGAGAGTGGAGTGTATCACTGTGTACAGCTTTGCTCAAGGATTGGGCAAGGGTGGGAGCAGGAGGATGCACTGAGGGGGAGCCCAGGGAAATTTTGAGGGTGGGATGCAGAGCCAAAGACTGATGATAAATTCTGCATCCAAGAGCAGACAGGCATTTGCTGCTACTCCCCTTTCCACCTCAGGGTCTGCCATGATTCAGGCACAGCAAGGCCAGGGTTAAGCCATACAAAGGGTCCTCCCCACTGGCAGAGGAAGGCTGAGGCCGTGGCATGTGATGTATGCTGGAGGCTGGAAGGTAGGCCAGGCTTGTAGCTTAGGCTTGTCATCATAGGCAAAGCAGTGTGGGCTGCAGAGGGGCCATGGTGGTTGAGAGACCTGGTGTGGTACTGGCAGGTGACAGCCTGTGTGTCCATTCAGACAGCTGTGGTCCCTGGGAGGAGTGCACTGCCTGGGATCTGGTGATTTAAGTGATTACACTGAGGCTTAGTCAGGAATTTCTTGTGGTAGGCAAACTTTTTTTTTACACACAGAAGAAATCGTCTTCACTTGGGTTACAGCTTCTACTTAGCTCCATCTGCAAGTCCATAAAGACCCTTGAAACTTCCCAGTATTTTGCTACTCTGCTCAGGCCCCATAAACACACACTAGACCTATATCGCAGCTCTGGCTGAGAGACTGCCAAAGCTTGTAAAACTTTATAAACTTATATAAACCATATATGTACACTGGAAACAATCCAGATGTGAGAAGCATCTGAGAAGGCACATGGTAAACACAAAGTCAGTTATTATTTTGCTACATAAATCTACAGGTTTGGCTCAGAACTGCAGAACAGTGAATTTGGAAAGGAGGCTGGTGTGGCGTGAGGCAGACCTGTTTCTGTGCTGAAGTAGTAATTTCGCACGTATTTGGGGGATTAGATGGAGAGGTAGAAGGGTATTCCCTGTGACTTCATGTATGTGAGGACCTTATGCAACCAACTTCACCAAGTGCACAAAATATGCAGTTATCATCCAGAGCACCGAACTGAGTACTCTCTGAGTAGAGCCATTTTGCCATTTTCTTCTTCGTTGCTAAATCTCTTAAATTTGTAACTTCTTTTCCCTTATGCATTTATATTCTGCACCTGCTTGTAAACCCATGAGGTAGATCCAGTTAAAGACCCCTACTCCACAAAGAGCACCCACAAAAATGTAGCTGTGTGCCTTCGTCCACTTCAGACATGGGTACCTTTCTTGTTGCTGAACTACTCACCAACCTTTTAGTCCTCTGCTCCATGTTTCAGACATGCTGTCTGTTTATTTAATAAATCTTCACATGTATTCCAGACTTAAAGCTAGATTCAACCAATAGACAACAGGCCTCAACTGACGTGAGTGGAGACTAGTGGTGTGGTGGAATGATGTTTTAGTAAGCTGAGAAAACCCCAAAGGGTCCATCAGGGCTGAATGGTTGTATTGAAGGGGATCCACATAAAGCTGTGGAGATGTGCTGTGAGCAGAGTCTGCAGAGACAACTCCACAGCCACTTGCAGCTACTTTGTGGCAACAAAGAAGAGGAATTTTGCTAATTAAGTAGGTAAGAAAGGAAAGAGAAACTGTTTTCTGAAGAAAAATAATCTTTAAGCAAGAGAGGTCTTATTCTTCCATCAGAAAGAAGACTCAGTGCTGGGTTGGCGTAAGGACTCAGGCTGGGTTGCAGTCCCTCTGGATGGTAAGTGAGCTGCAACTGTAGTCAGGAGTTTCTTACAGTCCTGTACTTGTAATCTGAAGGTTTGTTTTTAAAAGAATATTTGTGCTCTCAGTTACACTTCTCAGCTTCTTGCATCTCTCTTGCATCATCTTCTGAAAAGGGAATGAGCTACACAGCCAAAAGTCCTCAGAACAAAACAGAACCTGAAGGCTAGGAAGGGCAGTGGACTAATACAAGGGCCTGGACAGAGCACGTGGCTCTGCCAGATAGATCAGTCATCTGGGAATGTATTTCAGAGGCCATCAGCCAAAAAGATTAATTGATTAGTCGTTACGTAGCCTCTCCTTTTGCCTTTTAGATGGGGTTAGGGGTGTTAAAGCATTTGAGACAAAGGAGTGTCAGTGCAGAAGTGAGTGGCCTGAGTGACATGCCATGGGAGGGCAGCATTGCTCAGACACAAAGCCAGATGCTTTCCAGCCTTTTCCTGCACATATCCATGGAAGGGCTCCTTCTTTTCTGAGGACCTCTGCACATTCCCTGTCTCATGAGGCTCACCACCCCTGCCATTGCCTGGGATTTTGTGTGTGAAAGCTGCTTTCTTTTCTTTTCTTTTTTTTTTTTTTTTTGCCTTCAGATGTCTTCAAAAGATCATTATAAGGTGTTGAGGCCATTTGCTCAAGTTGCTTTTAATCCCTGTGGTGGTTATAGTGAAGTGTGTACTGCACATTCATTTTACTAAAGAGGTGTATGAGGACGCAGTTGACTTCCTTTCCCTCCGCAGATGAGAAAGGGCAGATCATTAAGAAAACAGGTTTGCTGCCTTATTAGAGCCTTCAGATAGATCCCCCAGCCTGACTCCTTTGGAAGAGCTGCAGACTGAGTCTTTGAGGTCTACCAAGGTCTTTGGTAAAGGGCTTTAAAATGCTTCCTTTCCCTCCAGTTTGGTGCTGACTCCAGCATCATTGCAAGTTTTATCTCAAAGCAGACACGCTGCTTTGGTTACCTCCATGAGAACACCAGTAGATGTGTGCTAGTGAACAGGAGAACCATCCAGTAGAGGAAACAAGGTAGAAACATCCCTTACCAACAAAAAAACACATTTCTGAAGGTTTCCACTTTGTAATTGTGGCAGATATCACTCCCCTATTGTTCAGATGGGGATTGTTTAGGTGCTGGCTGGCCTGCCTCATGCTGAGTGCCCAAGGTACTGGTAGAGGACAGACATTTTCATGTTCAAATCCTCCTTTCCCAGTTCTTGACTGCTCAGAAGTTGCAGCACATACACAGATGCAGGTTCATTTATTATTTCCTGAAAAACCGGCTCCTCGGAGCTGCTCTCTATGGAAGCACTTCTCTGTGGTCTCTCACAGAAGAATCAATGACAAGGATTTAAACCAAGCCCTTCCCATGTGTCAGAAGAGTACATAACTCCCCAGCCAGAGTGCATTTTGATGCTGAGGTTACATTGGAATTTTCAACCTAGATATATTTTATATAAAGTAATTATGCAGTCTTGTGTTCAAGTTTCAGTCTTTGATCTAGGAAATGCTTATTTCCCAAAGTGGAACATGTCAATAGGAGACATTCCTACTTCAGATAGCTTTATTGCTTCAGGGCTGGGGTGCTGTCCTGGGAGAAAACGGGGCTGTTCCATTCCAAGTAATCTACCTAAGCACTGCAATTTGTGAATAAAAGTCAGAGGTGAAAACAGAGGAAGACGGCATCAACAGTTTTGTAACAACTTAGACTTGCATTTCTTCTGCCTTTTTTTGTCTTCACAAAACAAAAGATTACCAAAATTATTTGTTTAAATCCAAACAAAATGCAGAGGGTTTATCTTCGTCTTTATCCCTGGAAGGGATAAATTCATAGAATCATAGAATCATAGAATGGCCAGGTTGGAAGGGGCCCTAAAGATCATCTAGTTCCGACCTCCCCACACTGAGCAGGGATGCCAATCACTAGACCAGGTCACCCAGGGCCACATCCAGCCTGGCCTTGAACACTGCCAGGGATGGGGCATCCACAACCTCTCTGGGCAACCTGTTCCAGTGCCTAACCGCTCTCCAGGTAAAGAACTTCCTCATAATCTCCAATCTAAATTTCCCCTCCTTCAGCTTATAGCCATTCCCTCTTGTCCTATCGCAGTCTGACCGCTTAAAAAGTCTCTCCCCTTCTGTCTTATAATCCCCCTTTAGGTACTGGAAAACTGCTATAAGATCCCCTCGAAGCCTTCTCTTTTCCAGGCTGAACAATCCCAACTGTTTCAGCCTGTCTTCATAGGGGAGGTTCTCCAGTCCTTTAATCATCTTTGTGGCC
>VWZO01007897.1:222430-257719 GCA_013396975.1 Bucco capensis
GCTCCATGACCTTCCCAGGCACAGAGGTGAGGCTCACTGGCCTATAGTTCCCTGGGTCATCCTTTTTACCCTTTTTAAAAATGGGTATGATGTTACCCTTCCTCCAGTCCCCCGGAACTTCATCTGACTTCCACGACTTGCCAAATATGATGGAGAGCGGTCTTGCAACACCATCAGCTGATTCCCTCAGGACCCTAGGATGTATGTTGTCAGGGCCCATGGACTTATTTTGGTCCAATTTCCTAATATTCATTAATCATTTACCTGCCCTCTTTACTATCTTCCCTCAAGTTTCTTAATTTCAGGACTCACTAGGTTGAAAGTATTAGGTTAAAGCTAACTTGAGGACTGAAGCTCTTGCTTAGCATCATCTTAGCATGGACATCCCAGCACTAATAAGGTTTTGCTTCACTGTTCTGCAATTGAAGGGAACTTTGAAGTCCATGTATGTAAATGACCAGAGTTAAAAGTCTGAATTACCACTAAAAATAAACCAATGTTCTATTTATTATTTTATAACACTGCTGAATATGCTAGTTGCTTCAGAAATGTGAAAAGAGAAGACCTCATCCTTAGTTGTCTCTGCTCTGCAGAGTATTTGCTGACAGAGGACTCAGCATGCAATGGTATGATATTTATTATAATCATACTACTGCTCTGCTACATTTTTGGAGTAAGGAAAATATATTATTCTTTAGGAATTACTGGGTTCAATCCTTTGCCTTATGTTTAAAAGATAGTAGCTCAGACTAAATGATTTTAGTGGTCCTTCATCCCTTATAAACTATTAACTGAATGTACTATGCGGTAAAAAATGCTATTGCTATGTTAAAGCATTGGAGTGTCTCACAAAAAAACCCCAAAACTTTTTAGCTCTTGATTATAAGAAAGAGTTCATTCAGAAAAGAGCAAAATAGTTCATTTTGCACTGAGAGCAAAACACATTCTCTGAATTCTTCAAAGAAGTTTTTCCTGTGGTAAACTCAGCCAGGTGAGGTCTCAGGAGGAATAATAAGCAGAAAGTGATTCCTGTGATGTTTAGACTTGCAGTTTGCTGCTTTGCAAAGTGCCACGTAAGCCAATGGACAAAAATGTTTCTTTTCAATAGGCATTACTGATGAAGCATCTATACTTCTCTGAGAGCTTGCAGTGCACCCCAATGCTGCGTTACGTTCTGCCATCATAATTTCAGAAGTCAGTGCTGATTTCTTCTCCATATGCCCCTATGGCAGCCTTAAATGCCTTTAATTTGCCGTGATCCAAGATAGGTATCAGTCTGTTTTCTTTTCTTTCTCACAGTATCTCAACTTGAACTGAGCTTTTGGTGGGCTCACCCTGTGCTTCCCTTAGTATCACATTTAAGGAGTCCAGATGGGGTGACAGAATGGAATAAGACACCAGCCCTCCATCTGTTAAAAAAAAAAAAAAGGGAAAAAAAAAAGAAATTAAATACAAGGTTTTATTGTTCTTTAAGTAAGAACAGATACAGTCTGTATGTCGAGGCCAAACTATATGCTATTAAATCTATCCTTTGAAGTCTTCCATCGGGCTGACCAAGGACAGATGGTAAACTGTTATCATTTGATATGGGATTAGGTCAAGTCGAAGTTCAAGTTTGATAGTAACAGTGAGAGTTTCAGTTCAGCTGTCAAATATATTCGTTTATATAATGAATAGCACATAGCATCTTTGCTACTGTTCTGCTGGTTTAAAAATTGGGAGATTTATTTAGTCACAGATCTCCACACTCTTTAGAAGTCTAAAATGGCAATGTTTATCTCTTCTAGCTTAGTAGCTGAATATCAATAAAATCTTTATTCATTTGGAAAAGAAAAGAGTTTAGGTCTAGGATGTACCAGATTAAAATATATACTTTTTCTTTTTTAAATTTAAACTGGTTTATAGATTTTCATCATTTGCCTTTTTGTTTCTAGTTTCTTTGCATATGTACCAAATCCATAATATTTTCACTGAAGGAACTGATTACTGCTATCAGATGTAGGGAAAGCTGTAGCAGCATTTCATTTCTTACACTTTATTTTCACACCCAAATAATGAATGAAGAGCATTGACCGTGAAGCTGCAATGCTGCATACATGTCCGGCTGTCTATTCTTTAAATTTGGCAGGAAAAATGATCTTGCCTTAAAAAAAAAATTCTAATCAAGCATGTTTAGAAACAGCTTTTGCAGAACTGGCTGATGTTTACCATATGACACATGCAATGGACATTAGACATAATTTGGAAGCGAGCAAAGCAGTTAAGTGTACGCCAGCTGAAAAGCCAAGACAAAATGAACTTCCAAGAACTGGTCATAATCTTACATAACAATCCTGTGGCAACCTCATGGCTTAATAACATGTTCTGCTTGCATAAGTTAAGGACTGATGGGATAAACTATTGTTGGCAAAGTTAGAGCTAAAGATGCTCAAAATAATTTCCTAGAGAACAGCTCTTCTCTTCTTCTTTATAGCTCTCTGTTTTTTTTTAATTATTAAATAAACTACTCTTGAAGAAATTAAGTGAAAAGGAAACTCTTCTTTGCTAGGTGTGTTGAGCAACAAAAGATGAGCAATAGTCATGAACCCTGGCAGTGTGAGATGATGTACAGTCACAGAAGAAAAAAATGTTATTGCAGCATTGGGACTGTGTTCCAGGTATATGAGTCAAGAAATTAAAATCATCTCAATTTTTTTCTGATACTTTTCATGATATTGTGGGTACACATTGACTTCTCTTCTCCATATGACATTTGTTCTTTCATGTACTTATTACATATGTTAATGTGTCATGTGAATAAGTAAATATTGCCAGAAAAACAGGACTTTTGAAATTGTGACACTTAGTGCTTCATCACTTGACATTCAACAGCTCTTTTTAATTTTTACAGTTGGGATGATGTGTAGCTGACTGTAGCGTTATACTGTGTTAGTAACACATCCAAACTAAAAAAAGAGACAACCCTAGAACTGTTTCTGGTTTACTCTCAGCTCAAAGAGGTTTCTGTCTAAAGGCTCAGGACTCAATTCCCATTTGAACAGATTTTTAAACTTGGCTGGAGTTGGTGGGAAAGTCACTTCATACCATTTTTCCTATCCCCTGGACTTGGTCTGTCTGAAACCACTGCTGTAAAAAGCCTGCAGGCTTCCTCCTGTCAGAATGAATGCCACAGCTCCCTGAGTACTGCTGAACTTCAAGGTTCAAATTCAGCACTCTCTACTCTGCTGTGTCCTTTGCTATGCTCTTTTCTTGCTGCCTGCTTCATAGTGCTTAGCTGGCAAACACAAGGCAGAGTGATGGGTGAGATCTGGCAGGCAGACAGGTACAGGTACTGCACGGGCATATCTACAAGGCATAACATGGTCCCACATTCCTGCTTCTTCTTTTGAGATCCAAAATGCACTGTATTCTATTTGACCAATCTCCTCCCTAAACCATATTTTTTTTATAATTTCGGCTTTCAGTTTCAAGACTGGTAAATCTGGAAATGTCAGCTATGCAGTCTGGCCTTTTTCCTTAAAAACCCCTCCCAGGTAGCTATATCCATGTCTGGGAATGGGATGAATGCATCAGTATCACTTGCTGAAATAGTCCATGGATGAGAGGGCATTAGGAACTTGTTGAGCATTTCTGTGAGCCTTTTCTTGTCTCAGTATAAGCTTTACACAATTAGCATAGACTGTAAAAATGGAAAACTATGACATCAGGTGAAAAGAGGCTAGGATGTACTTTCCATACATGTTTTAATATCAGTCAGCAAAAGCAAAACATTTTCATTTCAGAATGTTGGTATTTTCCACCTTCTTTTTGTTTAGCTGTTTATATTACTTACCTTAACAAAGAGCGATCTCTGTATTCCTTACTCAAACAGGAAGAAAGCTTCCATTATATTTGGCAACATAAAGGAATGTTCAATAATCAAAACCAAACCACATTTGTTTAGTATATTTTAGTATCCAAATCTATTCAAAACATGCTAATCTATACACACTTTAAGGTCTTCCATGCACATTCCTGAGGTCCTTTCAGTTTGCTTTTTTCCTCACACTTTCTTCTCTGCTTGTTCCCTTGAGAAGGGAGCAACAGCCTCTTTGGTTTCAAAATTCTCTGGCTACTGCAGCTTCATATATTTGAGTCCAATTAGCTCCCCGAGGCTTTAATTAGTATGCTTGGTTTTGGGGATAGATGGTGAGCAGACTGAATCCCCATAAGCACTTGGCCTCCCACATCCAATGTTAATGTTTCTTTGTGGGGATCCACAAGGTCCCATGCTCTAGAGGATGGAAAGCCCTGGGGAGATCCTGAACTTGCCTTCACTTAGTTTTTGAGCCCTGGCTGACCTGATCCCAGATCTGCATGTAAACCAATGTGGTCATGCTCTCTATATCCACTTGTCCTTATAACATTTCTCTTGACTGTTTTTGTGACTTCACAGGAAACCTAGACAATTCTTAGAGGCTGTTGTGCTCCCCAGGATCCACAGGAAGGCATTGTCTCCTCAGGGTACAGGTGCTCATGTCAGGAGTGTTGGACAGCATAAAGCTTTGGAGTCTCTGTGTGTCTTTGGGGCACGTTTCCATACTCTGTTCCACTCAGCATGGACAGTCCCTTTTATGTTTGCACCAGGGCAGGCATAATGCAGACAATGATGACAATATACTAAAGCAGATTAGAGCTCATGGGTGTGAATTGACAATTAGGCTTGTTGTCATAATTTTTTCTCCATAAATAGCAGCAGGAAGCACATTGCTTTGTAGAAGGATATAATATAGTAAGTATAAATGGTACTATCTAAAAAATAAAAAAAAAATCCTATTCTGCAATATCCAGAGGCCATGGCTGTCAAGGGCCAACACAGCCATCAAGAAAGTCTAAAATTAAAACAGACAAGTTGCCAATGCATAAAACTGCCATCATTGTGTTCACTCCCAGTTTGTTTCAATGACCTTCCCATCTGTGAAACATATTTCTGTGGGACAGTTAAGGGTTGCAAGCATAAACCAGCCCATTTGAGTGAATGCCACAACCCAGGTGTCGCTCTTGTTTGAAAAATGCCTGGGTGGCCCCACTGCCAAGGATATAACTGCAGATAATACAATCCAGAAATCCCTTTCCAAAGCAGTGAGTAATTGAAATTTATGTACTTGCATAACTCATTTATTGCAGGGAAAGCGACGAATCCAAGGTTGTCAGCTCCAGCCATAGGGGTTGTTCCCTGATCCAAGAGGCCTGTGACTTTATTGTTTGAATGGGAAAGCTGAGGCTGGTGGTTGGCACCACTGTTTAGAGGCTGAGATGTACGGCTGGGGACATGTTGGATGAGAGGTAAGGGCACAAACTGCTCGCCTTGGCAGGAAGAAAAATACCTCAGAGGTACTTATTTACATGAGTAAGGGTTTGAATTTGAGGCCTTGGGCTAATCTGAAAGGATCTATTTTCTCTAATGGAAAGTGTCTCTGATTTGCCTCATTCCTAGCAATGTGGTAGCACCTCCCACTTCTTTTTATTAATTTCAAATCCAAATGGAAAGTCTTTCAAGATCAATTCTGGTTTTATGCATCATTGTGGTTGAGATTTGGGAAATAAATACAGGATTTCCAGAAGAATATCATGCTGGGAAAATCCCCTACCTGTGGGAAAACCCTTTTCCCTATTTCTGCTCTGTCATGAACTGAGCTCAGTCTATAACTTCCCTGTAGTTTACGTATGAAGAAAAATAGCTGGTAGCAAAAGGGAAAGAGTTTTTTCCTGTGAAGGGTCTGTGAAGGTCTTAAATGACAGCTGCTATAGAAAGACTAAGTATTACTGTGACTAATACAATGATTTACCACTAAGGTTTTACTAACAAGCAGGGGCTGTTGTATCAGGCTTCCAAGCAGGGATAGTCTCAACTTCTCCATTTTGGGGCTGTCTTTGTTTTCCTCTCTCTTTCAAAGCACCCATCCTTTCTTCTATTTTACTGTGTGTCATGATAGGTTTTTTTTTCCTCTTTCAGAGAGATGAGGGTGTTCTGTTGAAATGAAGATACTCCTAATGCTCCATGGGTTGGACAGAAGATACTCTATTACCAACAAGCTGCCTTCATTGGTAAAATCTCCAGGGAATATCACAGCCATTTCCTAAACATTGGGACACCCAATGAGCATCCACAATGTTGCTGGTACTTCTTCAATTTTTATAGCAAAATGAGACAGTACATGTTTTGGAGGGGAGAATGGAATGAGATTTTGGCTTTGACTTTTGGAATAAATGGTAACGGTTTTTCTTCTCTTGAATGGGATAAAGTCACTGACTGTTATTGCTTATGGTGACAAACTTCTCGTACATTTAAATGAATACCAAGAAACATTACTCTCTGAAGTGGGACTATTCATAGTCCCAAAAGACCTGTGTGCTTTACAGATGGTGCAGAAATTAAATTTTACGGTAGACTTTCCTAATAAAGGAAACTGAGGCACGGAACGGCTCTTGTTACAGGAGGGACCAAAAGCTCTAATCCCTCCTCCTTACCTGATTTCAAGTTTCTTTTCTGCACAAACAACTGTCCTATATCTTCCCCTGAATCCTGAGTCAACTGGATCAATAGTGTGAGGACTGCATTAAACTCTGTAACAACATCTTCTCATCTTCCTTCCCTGGTGATGAGAGACACTGGGTGAGCTAAATATATGACTTCCTATGTCCTTTTAACCACAGGCCTGACCTTCTTCATACAAGTCCCTATTTTATGATAGTCTTGTCAGGATTTAGCAGTTGTGCTTATAATTAATTAAGAGGTACTAAATTTAAAAATTCATTAGACATCAAATCACCATGGATTTGATTTAAAGACCTTCCTGTGAACTTTGACATGCCCCTGTATTACCTCTGAACCCACATCAACAAAAAGAGATGTTAATAAAATCATTATATATTTGAAGAGTAACACCTTGTCCATGTAAAGTTTATGGCTACAAATGAATACGTGTCAGAGAACACCATCAAGTCCATTAGGCCAAAGATTTCACTGATAATATTCATTTAGAGGAGATGGTGCTTGCACATTGCCATGATGGACAATAGCATAAAAAATTGAAAAGAGGGATAAAAGACTCTTTTTCTTCCCAATCTTATAAGCCATACAAACTTCTAGGTAAGTATGAATAAAAATAGAACATGCTGCCATGACTTACTCATTCATAAATCTTCTTTTTCTTTTCTTTTTCTTTTTTTTTTGTTTTTTGTTTTAATCAGTAGAAATCTATTCCTGTGCATGTAAAGTCTTAATGATACCTAGCAACGTTACGAGTGCTGGGAGCAATCGCCCTTCAGCCTCATGCCTGCAAATGCTCTCGAGGCATGCATATATCTCATTATGGCCGAACGCCCTGTCATGTGTTATTCCTTACTTAGTGACAATTTGTCACTGTCACCCTTGACATGTCACTCTGCTGCAGAAGGATTTGACTTCAGCACAAAATGTGACAATCAGATAAGAGAATTTTGTAATCTGAACTGAAATATGGGGCTGAGAGAGACTAATTTAAAACAAAAACAATCCTAATACAACATAAATTGGAAGAAATGTTTGCATTTAAGGATTTTTGTTAAGGTTCCCTTCCTTTCCCTTTTGCCAGCCCCCACTCTCCCACTTCAATCACTCCTTAGGATAATGCTTTTATTTTTTGAAGGATGGAGTCTTACATTTTAATACCATGCATTTTCAATTAAGTGCACTAAGATCCATGGATATAACTATTACTTAAACTCTAAGTAATGGTTACATGTAAAAATTAGGGAAACATATTGTGCTTTAGATAAATTACATTCAGATTACTTCTTATTATAAATGGGGTAGAAAATGGATTTTTAGCTCTGGCTGGCCAAAGAGCCAACATTTGTATCTACTTCATTTGTTTAAATATATTTCAAGCCAGATTGAAATCCATATTGCCTGACATTAATTGAGTACTGAAGCATCAGTGTACTCAAGTTTCATAAACCACTGATGACTGAGTTTCTAAAGGCTTGATTTAAAAATATACCATCCCTTTTATATGAAAATTATATTCCGTTTATAGAGTAGTTCTTAAAGCTCAACATTAAAGATATAAATCTTAATAAGACGAATGTAAATATGACATTTGTGCTGTCGAGTTGAGATCTTGTTTGCTAAGAAAATTATATTTCTCTACTTGGTATTTATTAAAATATTCTTCTGTATGATATTCTAGGCAAATGTGTTTTTTTCTGTTGCAAAGCAGAATAAGAGCAGGGTGGGCTGAGAGACAGACACTTCCTGAAGGTCACTTTTAGGCTTCTGCTTAGACACTTCATCCCAGGCAGAATATTCTACTCCTGGGCATCTTTTGACAATCAATGCTATCAGATTGCCCAGTAACTTATTGGCTTTGTGGTGCTGACGAATAGTCAATCATTTCACTGGTAAACTATAGGAAGTCAGATTTGAGCTCATGTTTCCAGAGGTGAAAGTCTAGGGTATTTTAACCCATTTTTTACACTTATAATACTCAGAGAAGCCAACATTATTTTAACTAGATTCTGGATTTCACAAATAATGTGCCAGGCTATGATTTTTCCTTCAAGTTTCCTGCATAAAATGAATGAATGAATAAGTTACTAACTAACTAACTAAAGACACCCTCATCAAGCAGCTTTTAGTGGCTGAACCAAGTGTCCTATGGCCTTCATCAAGCTGCGCTCTCTCTGAGGTAGAGAGTGACTGCTTTTAAGTGAACACATTATGAAGTACCATCTGCAATGTGCTGTCCTCCTGGATATTTTTAACAGGACTAACATAGCTGTCAGGATGTCATGCAATGAATGTTGGATAATTTGTACACTTGATTTATTTTTTTTCTATAATGCTTTTCCATTCTACAATTATAATGATAAAGGCAGCTTTCTGCTTTAAGTGCATTTGCTGCTTTCTCAGTGTACTTACTGAAGTTTCTTAGTTTAAAGTCTTTAACAATACAAATTTTGTTTAATAATACCAACACTGTGAAGGAAGACAGTGAATATCGAATAATCAAAGCTTTTGTGAGAAGTGTGGTAAAGGTGGATTTTTGATGGAAGGTCTATCATTGTATCCTTCATTCATTACCTTCATTGGCAGAACCACAAGCAACTCATGCTTCATTGTTAACACCAGAGAACTTAGTAAATCTTGAGTTCAGATTCCAGACAGACCCCTGTTTTCTCTGGGACATAATGTGAATTATTTGAGTACTCTTTGATTCGATTGCCCATCTGCTAGACATGGGTAACCTTAGCTACCTCACAGAGAAGTTGAAATGGATGCAGGTGTTCAGATAAGAGGTGGGTGAACATGCAAAATACCAGGTGAAGCTGTAAGCTATAAGCAACAACCTTTGCCTTTTTCATCTGCTGTTTTTTTCATGCTGAGCTGTGTATTCTGGTCTTCTCCCATAGACTATCTTGGTAATTATTAAATACTTTGTTGGGCTAAGTTATCTCTTTTAGACAGTTATAAACAATTATACCCCCCACCCACCCCATGATTTGTTTCTTGTTGATTCAGCAATTTAGTTGGCTTAGTGTGACCTTCTTCCTTTGGTACTGGTGAGCTGTAACTTCATCAAATTTTTTTCTCTGGAATTAACTGTAATTAATTTCAGTTCTCTGTATTGCAAGGCATTTTTCCAGAACCATATGAGCCAGTATACCAGATCACCATTATCAAGGAGTAGAGCTTAACTCCACCTAGGTTCTAGCCAGTCCCAGCTCTGCACATTTATTTTTCACCTTGTGATAGGTCTGGCTCCTGTTGAGTGCATCTGTAAGCCAATTTGATTATTTATCTGCAGAAACTAGACCAGGAAAGAACAAAACAAAAAAAGTAGGTATTTCCCTGCTGAGTTATAATTTGTTTATAATACCACCAGAGACACTAACCCAAGAGAGGAAGCAAGCCCAACTCTTTTCAATAGGAGTGTTCTGTTAGGCATAAATTTTGTAAGCCAGACTAACAGTTTACCATGGGTGATACTTCATCATCCCTCCCCCCTCCTCCTAACTATAAGCCTCTACTGTTCACCTCATTTGATTATGTGAAAAGGAGAGTCAAAAAATAAAACAACAGAAAAATAAAAACTTCTCAGCAAAAAGAGGTAGGTTTCTCCTTGTCAGGTTGATGAATTGGATCAGCAAGCTATAATTAGAAAAAAACCTGGTTAGATGGGTTGTAGCAGAAGGAGGGGCAAAAGAGGAAAAGAAAGGAGCAGTGGGGGGAAATCAGGTGAGGGCAAAGAAGAAATGCACTCCCTCAATTCCCTCATGTCCTCTAGGGAGGTTTTTTTGATTTTTTGTTTTTTTGTTTGGGTTTGGGTTTATTTTTGAGAGGACCTCAAAGAACAGTTTAGGAGCCAGACCAAAGCATTCCTGAGATATCCTAGGACATTAATGAAATAACCTTTACTTAGACTCCCTTTCCCATTTTAGCCATCAGTGATAAGTAACTTCCCGCTTTCTATGGTCAGCCTAGGCCTAGATCTTTCCTTTTCTAGAACAAATTACTTCTCTGTACTCAGCGGGGTCTTATTTATGGGAAAGGACCTCACATTAGCCTTATCATTTGTTAAAGCTTTGGGATGATGAATCAGAGCTCCAAAGTCATTGGCTGGAAGGAATTATTTAGGGGAGTGAATTTCAGCATTAATCTATTCATAGAAATATCCTAGATCACAGCTCAGAACTAATGCCATTTTTGCTTGCTCTCATCCCCCAATATCTGCTTACCTTAATATAGATCTTCAAACTTATACTTTGCTAATGGGGGCTAAATTTATATTTTTAAGGTAATCAAAGTTTCTCATACTCTTGTTCTGCTAGCCATTGGTGTTTCTGACATAGGGCTCACACAAGAAGTCTATGGCTCTGAATTAGAATCTCCAGAGGCTTACTACATTGCTTGGGCCACTAGCCTTCTCTCTCCTTTAACAGAATACCTGGTAGTTGCTCTTGTTTTGCTGAGTCCCTCCTCTCTGAAAACAAATTGTTTTCCCACAGGGTAAGTGAATAATTTTCAGGGTTTGTTTGGTTGGTTGGTTTTGGTTTGATTTTCCTAAAACTTCCACACTTTTAAAAATTTTGCTTTGATCTTAGAAAGCTCAAAGGAAGAATTCAACAATGGGTAGTAAGAGAAATCCCAGGTGTGGTGAATGATGGGGTTGTGGGTGAAGCACTCACAACCTGTTGTTTGCTTTCATGTCTTTGTTTTTTCCTTGGGGTTTTTTTGTCCCTCTCATAACTGGCAAACATTGCTCTGTACTGCTTTTTTCAGGGAGCCAGATTTTTCTTCCCACTGATATGTTTTCCCAGTTGAAATGGGACAGCCTAGAAAATCAGTTGGCAAGGAAGGCATTCTAAGAGCACACTAGCATCCTAAGAGTTGGAAGTTCAGGTAAGCAACAAGGGAAAGCTTTTAATTTCCTGTACTACACATATATAAATATATATCTGGTGCTGAACTATTTTCTTTGGTCTTATGCGGACCTTATGTATTTTCTCCCTACTCACTTGAGTAAATTCTGAGGAACAGAAGCTAAATATACTTCTTTGTGGCTATGTCACAAGCCCTTTTTGAAACTGAGGTTGGAGAAAATGCGTTAGGAATGTTAAGAAATCTCTTCTCTGAGCATGTATAAGTAATAACAGCTTGCATAAGTTTCATTACTTGAAACCTAATTTTACCTTGACAAGTTGGCTTTGTAGCATAGTTGTCTGTGTATTTTTGTGGTTAATAATTGGTCTTCTTTTTTAAGACTTAGCTTGTCATAGGTGTTTCAGAAAGGTGGTAGGATTCACTTTCTTGAGCATGGAAAAATGTCGACACTGTCTTTCCACACTTCTTCTGAGATTAGTGATTGTATTATCTTTTTCTTTCATATCCACCCTCCTGATGTCACAGAAAGAGCTGTGACATATTATTCATGCAGTGGCTTAAACTTCCTAGGAACTCCTTTTTCTTACTCTTTAAACTTGCAGATACTGTGAACTCTGAGATACAATCAAGGTTAATGTCAGTGTCCTAATGCCTTGAAACTGATACTTATGGGTACAGAAATCTGTCAGCCTGGTCACAACAGAGCATGAAGACAACTGTTAGTGTTGCGTGCAAGCTGGTCTTTGCATATGGACAGAATTGCATTAGGGAACAATTAAATGATATCAGTTTAGACCAGGGACTTTCCTAAGCTGATAGCCTTTAGAGCTATTGTGGTTTCAAACATCAGGTTAATTGAGAACTGCTGTATATTTAAAAGAGAGGCCTTTGGGATATGACTGCAAGGACTCTTTGTTGTTCAGAAGTACATTAGGTAGAAATTGCAATTTTGAAATAATCCTATAAATCCCATGAGACACAATGAAAAATGGGACACTAAGCTCCAGTTAAGGGCATGGCCCAAAAGACCAAGGTGAAAAACATGCTCCTTACCTCCTGTCCCAGAGGAGATCTCTCACTGATCCAGTGGGGTAATTTCAGCTGCAGAAATATAATTGCAAATAACAACAACAACAACAACAACAAAAAATTGCAAATAACTGAAAAAAATACTCCCTGTTGTCTAGAATGTAAATAGGAAAAAACCCAAAACCAAAGGGTCTTTTAAATTAAATTCACTAACGGACTAGAAAGACAAGATTGCTGCATATCATAGCTGCAAGACTTGATCCCTTTCACATTTGTAAGAGGAAGGATTTAATTTCTAGCCCTCTACACTTCATCTTATATCTGTTTAATGTTAATAGATCATCTCTACCAGTTTACATTCAGAAACTACAAAGGCATTTCCCTTGTGACCTTGTTTTATATTTTATTCCTGTTTTTTTTATTTTAGTTCATGGAGTTCCATGAGATGCAACTACCCAGTTTAGTCAGTGTGTTACTTTCTGGGTCTTGTCCCATTTCTGGTCAATACTGCAATTTTGCATCAGACAGACCCAGATTTTCTGGAAGGCATTGATACATGTTTTCTGAGAACACTGTGTCCTGAAAATCCAGCATGACTGGTGTCTTTTGGAATTTTAACCTTGATAACATCAAGGAATCTTTGCAGTTAAATTTGTAAGTAAATAATTTGTGGTTACACATGAATACCTTCAACTGTCTTAATCTTCTTATAACACAGGCCTTTCCTTGAATGTGCCCAAAGATAATCTAGTTGTTTTCCAGCTACACAGACCATCTGAGTGGGATGTTAATTAATATGACACTATGGAATTCAGTTTAGTGAAGTACCAGAAAAAAAGGAAATTAATTTCAATCATTGACAAACCTGTCAATTTAGTTGTATTGATTTTTTGATACCTCTATAGCACATGGCAAAGTTCATACATTGTAAAATACATCATTATTATTGACTTGGCCTGCTGGATGTAAGTGGACTGTTATTTTTTTCAATAAATTGATATTCTTCAAGTGTATGAAAATGGAAAATTATAGAAGTGTCTCATGACTATTTTTAATACAATATCAAGTTACCATCTTTAGTGGTGATTCTCAGTCAGGGAGCTATTTGTAAATACCTAAAAGCCATCCAGTCTCAGAGCAACCTGAAAATTATAGTTTCTTGGGCTGGCAAAGTTTAGCAGAACAAAATCGGGTGAAGTTGGCCATTAACAGATACTGACCTTGAGCTTGCTGGTGGGAGCTGATATTCTCTAGAGGTTCTGGGGCACCATGAAGCTGATGGGATTGCTGGCCCCTGCGATGAGAGATGCTGCCAGAGCAGTCAATGTGGATCCCTCTCCATATATCTCTTTCAGGGCTGTTCAGTCAAGCTGAATGAAGCAAAGTAGCCTCTTAAAGAGCTCATATCTGTTGCAGAATGTTCTATCTCTACCGTGTTTTAGAAGTCAGTGTCCAACACTGTATTTTGCTTTTGTCAGACTTCTGTGATGGAAAATCAAAAAGCAATTTTTGTTTTGCTGAGTCCAACTCTAGTAAAAATATATTGAAGAAGTTCTGATTAAGTTTCTGATTTTGGTCTCTCTCTTTGAAGCATACAGAACAGTAGAAAACTTACATTTGGCTTCTGCCTGTGAGTTTCCTGCTTTTTAAATGCAATACTCTCATATTCCCACCTGAGGTCATTAGCCGCAAGGTAGGTTACAAAAAAAGTTTGAAGGATGGATGTAGCTGCGTACAAACCCCAGCAATCTGCACTCATGTTTATGCTGATGCTTCTGAAATTCATCATGTTCCTCTGTTAAATCTCAGGACTACAGAATGTAGTGCTTGTCTAAATTTTCAAATAGGATTTTTATACTGAGAAGTGCCTGTAATAGGGGGAAGGAAAGCATGTTTTTATCATCAAATGCAGTTGCTTTGCATTCCAGCATCTAAGACAGGTAGTAATATCTGAGTTTTGAGTATTTTTTTTTTCTTTGAAGTGTCCCTAAATATTATTTCAAAGTCAGTAAAATACATATGAATTTCTGAGCCAGCATTAATATGAGGAGAAGGAAGAAGAAATAATTAAAACCCCCAAATCCTAAATACTTAAGACTGAAAATACTTTTTCCAGCGTTAAGTATATAATAATGGAAACAATATTCCCTAGAGGAGAAATCATTTAGTTGTTGATAAGAACTATTTGGTGAATTTTATTCCTTCAATCAATTGTAATGTACACAAAGTACAAGGATTAAAAAAACAAAAACAAACAAAATAAAAATTCCTGCAGAATTCAAATTCAGAGCATTCTCTTTTGCTCAAATTTAAATTTACCTGTGTTTGCCATGGAAATATTACAGCTTTGCCATTGAAAAATGTATATTATTTTATTGTAGTCAAAAATATCAGCAAAGAAATAAATTCTGACAGAATCTCTAAACTGAAATCCACTTATCTCTGTTGAAATCATTTAGACCACTACACTCAGTCCAGTAGTAAGTCTTAAGCATGACACAGATGCTTCCTTTCCCCCCCCCCGCCCCCAAAATTTACTGATTTCAAAGCTGCTCTGTGTGATCAGCCCATGTTCAGTCCACTAACTCAGGATGGAGTTGACAGTTAGTTGCTCCTTAGAGTCCTGTCCTAACAATGCAATAATGCTGAAGAAGACAAAATTAAAGCATATGAATAAGGAAAAGATTGTACTTTATCAATAGCAAAGATAAAGGGAGAAACTGAGACAGAAATAAGCAGTGACATGTCCTATCATCTTGTACATGCTCAAGGTAAGATATTATCCATTCTCTGTCCTGGGCTTATGGTGTTTTTCCAAGATAACATGCTATGCTATATTTTATCCTTAATAAAGGGGAATATTTACTGTCTCATTCCTGACTAGGGGTGTCCAGATTTAGCTGTGACAGGAGTAGAGGCAGCAGTTTCTTCAGGTGCTGCAGCTACATTTGACAGGGATGGTGAATCAGAGCCCTGAGGTGATGTAATTTTCCAAGAGGGAAGGACTGCTGGGGGTGATCATTTCTTTGCCACGGTGTGAATTGCTGCTTTTGTGTGTTAAGACAATTAGGTGCCTACAATTAGTTAGTTCAAGGATATAATCTATCTATTGACCCAGATAGCAGATTGGGCTCCAGGTCATCAGATGTTACTTAGTTACAAGGCTCTAATTATCTACCTCAGTTTTCCCTTCAGGAAAATAGGGGTAGGAATACCTCTTAGGAATGCTGTGAGGATTAATTAACGTTTGCAAGGAGCCTTGAAGACAAAATGCTGGGCAAGTACACAGGCCTGGATTAGTGGTGACTTTTAGTACCTGACTCCCACTGAAGCAACTGCTGAGCACGTGAATGTCTCTGGTGCTCTCAGCATTAGTATTAGTCACCAGATAAGGATGGGAAAAAAGAGAAGTGATTCAGTCTCCTCCTGTGGATTTCTTATGTCAGACTTTCAGGTAAAATGAAGCTTTCTGGAGTGGCAAGGAGGCTAATGCTTTGTTCTTTTTCTTCATGAACAATAGAGGAAGGAGAAGAAGGCTAGCCGGTTAAGTCCTGTTGTGTGATTGCTGATGTCAGACGAGGGCAGAGTTTGGCCTGCAAGATTTACACACCACTTTTAAAATCTGCCCAAAAATTTTATTAGCTAGTCCTGGGACTATTGTACTGCATTGTATACAAGCCTGAGAAGGCATGCCAGGAAGCTTTTCATCTGAGGTCCTTGCTATTGCATTAGGGACTCATCCAAAGCCAGGGTGAAGTTTGCTGGCAGGATCAGGGCCAAGACAATTTAAAACACCAAAGAGGTACATTCAGCTATTCATGACTGATATGTGTATGTATGTGTGAAACCATACTTGGTAAATAAGGCATATCGAAAGTGAATGCCAGCTACTGCCTTTGGCCTTCCAGCTATTAAATATTGCCACAAAATAGTCAGCAGAGCAATGTCATCTAGAGCACTCTGACACAATTGCGTTGTGCAATTAACAGGCAGTGAAGGACTTCCTAGAAGCACATGTTCAACACCCTGCTTTTTCATGGGGTTTTGTACTGTTGCAGGGATTAAAAAAAAAAATTAAATTAACTTTGTGCCAGTGCATGTTATATTTGGACAAGGGACTAGATGAAATGATTAGAATAATAGCCTTAGAAAAGATCACATTTCCCTGCTGTGTCAATGTATTTGACTGAATATGGCAACCCTTTTAGGCCGCTGTTCACAGTGAATAGTAACAACTTCCTGCAAAGATCTAAGTTCTGTGTCTTTTGAATGGCAAATTATTAGAACTAGGTCAGGTCTAAGAAGAAATAACCATATTTATTAACTAGAAATAACCAGCTTTATTAATGTGAACTACTGCTTCTAGGGTAGTTCACATTAATAAACTCTGCAAGCAAAACACAAGTTCACCTAATGCTAATTACCACCCCTCAAGAAAGAAGGAATGCATCCTATATGATTGCTAAACACTATAGGTAAACTGCTGCCTGGCCTGAGGGAATCTCTTGGGGTTTTTCTGTGAGGCTTATCATTAGTTCTCTACTTTGAAATCATCTGTGTAATAGAAGGTACAAATTCTTGAAAGAAACAAACCAAACCAACCACGCTCCCCCCCCCCCAACAATTAGCAATATTTACTTGTAAATTTTCCTTAAAAATGTTTTGCAGAGGTGGGTAAGGAGTATCATTATGAGACTCAGAAAGACTGAAACAGCCAGTAATATATAAAATGCATAGCTACATCTGCTAACAAGAATCTTCCTTGTCTGAATAAAGTATCCCAATAGTTCTCTAATGTGTTTTGCAATCTTAATACTAATTTTAGGTCAGAACTGTTTCATAGGGCAGGAGCTCTATATAACATTCACACCAGACCATGCAGGCAAGTCGTTTACATTCATCTTGTGCTTAGTACCTGCTTTATCACCCCCTTTGCCCCAGGAAATCTTTTCCTTATCTTCCTTTTCATTTGAGCTCCTTGTATATATGTTTCTTTATTGTGACTTTTGTGGCATTTTATTTCTGCTGTACAATGCTTATGAGTGCCTCAATTTGTTAAAACAGAATTATATTTTCAAAGGAACCCCAGAAAAATTATAACTTCGGTTGTAGTTTTTTAGGATTAGGCATCTAGTTCCCTTTGACTTCTTTGAAAATCACAGCCAACAAAAGATCTAAATTCAGATGATCAGTATGTTCTCTTTCAACTCAGATAACTGTGACAAGCTACCTATCATAGACTGACTCCTAGTCAGAACAACGTTTTCTGGAACTATTCCTCGTTATTAACTCTCTGTGTGGTTTGTTGGAAGCTCACAGTAGCTTCCTTTAGAAAGTTAAGATAAAACAGAGAGTAAATGCTCTGGGTAATTTTGGGAGGAATTTTCATGTCATACTCTAAGACTGATCAAGCAAACCACTTTTATAAGGATGCCCATTTCTGCAAGCTTTCTGCTCAGAACTCATTTTTAGAGAGGGTTTTTTAATTTGGTTTCTTGTTGTCTTTTTGTTGTTGTTATTGTGAAGAAATCTATTTAGACTAAATATCAACTGAAACCGGTAGAATGATTAGAAAAATACTGGTATATTTTATAGAATTTTCAGCCAAGCAGAACATTCAGATTGTATTTAGGTACAGTAAATACACACACATTCAAAGGCACACACACCGAAAAAGATTTTTGTTTCAAAATAATCTTCATTACATGAGGATTATCATAATTGTCATCTCAATTGACTGATTTTAGTCTTTTAAAGATAGTATAATGGCATTCACTGCCTGAGACTGAATTACTGTCATTATGTTAAAGGTGCACTTTATCACTTAGCTTTTCTCCATTATAAATGCTCATAGACAGACAGAGCTTTCTGCTGCTACAAAACCTTCAAAACATAATATGACAAAGTTTTTTATCCAGACACTTTGTTACTAAAACTTCAGACCAAAGGAGTACCCAAGGCAATCTGCCATTGCTAATACAACCACGTTGCCAAAAGATAGAGAGGATATTTTAGCAATAGCAAGTTTCTGAATTCTTGCAGAAGAATGCAAACTGTTCATTGAGATAAGAAGGTATTTTGTGTATCTTTTGCCAGGAGGGAAGATGCAGAGCTGCTTTTCTGCTCAGAGCAAACTTATTAAGATACGAGCAGATCAAGAAAATATCAGCCCAAATGAGAGAAATAGCCATGCCACACTATCCCAGACTTGTCAAAATTTCCTGGTGATGTTTAGATGAAAATCCAGACATTGCCATGATATTAATCTGCCAGTGTATAAATGACATTTATCACTTCTGCAATCTCTTTTGATCTGGTATCTTAAGACTCTTCATATGTAAAAGTTCTCAACACATTGCCCTGTCATCTTGATACATATGGGACATCTTTTACTTCTACAGGCACAGAAGAACCAAGTCTGGATATGTCACTATGGAACAACTCTTGGGCAGAGCTCTGTTGAAGTAAATGTCACTATGCCTGGAGTAAAAGGCTACTGAGAGGCATAAAGGTATAAACATCAAATCTAGAGAGATCAAGGACAAGAATTTGCCTGAGGAGCAAACCTTTTTCTTTAGGGGAAGAAGAGATCCTCAATTCTGAGAAACAGGAAAAGGGACAACTTAAAAAAATCTGTTTTTCAGAGGCTGTGGTCAGTGCAAGAATGGCTAATTATAAAGAGTTAATTGAACCATTAAGTCCCCCAAAATAATTTTAAAAGCCTGAGCTAAGTGCCAGAGCACTAAAGGGCCTTGTGAGTTTTCTTGTAAGCGGCAGCTCTTAAACAGTTCCTTTGACCAACACTTCCTTTGACCTCTCCAGGACTGTACAACTTTCAGAGGTGAAGCACAGGACCTCCACTTTTGGTGCTCTGTTTGCTGTTGTTGAGTCATCTGAGCTTTGGAATATAGATACCTGTCTCTTGGAAATCAGAGTATTGGGGGAGGTTTGAAACTTGTCACTCTAGTCACTTCTGAACATTTCAGCCTACATTCTCCCACCTCCTAATGTGAATTTTCCCTGTTGTAATGTTTTCTTTATCTTTCACAGTCATTATTAACAGATTTTTCTAAAATGCCCAGGGCAGCATACTTAGGTCAGAAAACAGAAGCTAGCATGTTTTTTTCCTGCCATCTTCCTCCCTTACTTATCATATAACATTTCCCTTATGTACCCCCAGGTTATGCACAGGTCTGCTTCCATCAACGCTTTGTGGAGCAATGAGTAGGTTCTTGCCCAGAAACAGATTTACAGTGCAAAGGTTTGAGAGGGATAGTCCCTTATTTCACTTCTCTTTTAAATCAAAGAACCTTATGTAGAAAGAATTCATAGGCATTTAGAAGTATCTGTATCATAAGAAGAGTTTGTGGCATTATATGAAATGTTTCTCCAGAGATTTGATTTTAAAGTTCAGTAATGGGACTGTAAAAATATTTTTAAAAAATCAATAGCTTACCTGTCTTGAAGACACTTAAAGAAATAATACTGCAGTAGACTAAGGTGCTATGTGGATAGGTATGTATTTTTCTTTAAATTATGTGAATGAAATGAAGGGAGAAAAGGTATTTTCCTTAATTAGTTAACATTTTTTACTGTATGACACATTCAGCTCAGCTAACCTTGTGGCTAAGTGAATACTGCATGGTTAGAAGTTTGAATGCAGTAAGAGAAGTGTTCAGGTGTTAGCACACTGAACCAGACTGTGTTGCCTGAACCTGAAAAATTAGGGTGGAAACTTTACAAGAGGCTATTCACAGTGAGAGATGATGGTGCCAGTCCTTTCTAGATATTTAAAACAGCTTTTTAAGGTTTTGCTTCTTTTATTTTCTTCCTTTGGGGAGTTGGGGAGTGTTCCAGTAAATCACAGTTATAGGATAGGCAGGTAAGGGCATACCTCACCTTAAGTAGGACTTTTGTGACTTCAGAACGAGACTTGAATTGAAGGTAGTAACAGGATTTGCAAAGCGAATTTCCTTTTATCTAAATCTGATCCTCTACCAAACTATTGATTTTTTTCTTTTTTACAATAAATTAAGCTTGCTTTCTAGAGGAAGTAGCCATTCTTGGCTTTGTTTTTCAAAAGTTACCTAGTTCTCTAGCACTGGAAATGACCCTGAGATTTTCTGTATTTAGTGAGAGAAAATTCACTTAAACTCCGATGACTAATGAGCTGGAACTTTTATTCTAAATGTATATCTCACTCTAGTAGGAAAAGTATGGGAATGCAAAAGCACATCTGGTAATTGGAAAGATGAAAAAGGTAATAATAAAGTGCTCATTCTGAGGCAACAATGATGAAGATAATGGATGATAGCCAAGCAGGCCATATGCACTTGGCTAACAGAATTAATCATGAACTATACAATGCAAAACAAAAAAGACAAGTACAATAAAACATTTAAAGACAAGAATGGATTTTAATTTTAGGAGCAATATAAAACAATATGATAATAATGATAGCCAACTTAGCTGTGTGGTTGCACAATCCAAACAAGACACAAATAAAAGCTATAAACAATATTTAACCTGCAATACCAATATCTGTTAAAAAGTAAGAATGACTAAAAAATTATTAGCAGTCTAAAACTCCAATAAACCAGTTTTGTAAATATCCCATCTTGAACCCATTTTGCAGCATCATGTCACTAAGCCTCCAGCTACAGCACCTAAGGGATCATGTTTTCTGTCGAATGCTGTTACATTTTTCTATTACATTTCTACGTACTTGTATTTTAAATCATCTAAACAGTTGGTGTGTAACAAGCCCTCACCCAAGAAGAGAAATGTCTGTTCAGAAATTTCAGGGAAATCTTCAAGGCTTTCTGCTGGGCCAGAAGGTACTCTAATGAGAAGTGGCTGAGCACCTTCTCTTCTTGAATTAGAGTATTCTTTTGCCTTTACTGAGCAGAAACAGTAATCATACTGATACTAATAAAAAGTACAACAGAATAACAAGTTCTCTCTGTTGGTAATGCTAAAATGAGAGACTGCTGTATGGTTTTTTGAATTGCATGGCAAGTTTTCTTATATATGTAACACAGGGTGCAAAAAACCCTTATGATCGCAAATGAATGACTTAATTTGAACAATATCAGGTATGAT
Organism: Bucco capensis; assembly: GCA_013396975.1. NCBI lineage: Eukaryota > Metazoa > Chordata > Aves > Piciformes > Bucconidae > Bucco > Bucco capensis. Next base: position 243,969 of record VWZO01007897.1, read on the forward strand.
TATGGCTGTGTTCAGATGCATTTAAAAAGGAGAATGAGTACCTAAATGCAGGAACAAAGAAAGCACAGGAATCTTGGGAGTAATTACTAATTTGAATAAAAATAATAACAAAAAAAGTAATAACTACAAACAATGGAAGGGGAGGTTGACAGTCAAGTTACATCAATGTATTTGCATGACAGGGTAACACCATTTCAGATGAAAAAAGGAGGACAGAACAGAAATGCTTCTAGAATTATTGTTTCTGTCTCTACAAACAGAATAATACTGTACTTAATACAATGGTGGAACTTGACAGTACAAAAGGTATTCCATGGGGCTTTTTATTTGTTTCCAGTGCTTTGTCTAATCATATTCTACATATATATCTCTAAGACCCAAAATTTTAAACAACTCAAGTTTTGGAAACACAAAGTTCGTACTAAACACAAGTGAGCTCTTTCTTCTAAACCAGCAAATCTTAATCTGAGGATTTGTATTTGATGGTAGCGTTTTGTTTTTTTTTCTAAAGATCAGATTTATGTTAGGGGTATGTGTGTGCATGGTTATGCAAGTTTGAGCTTACTCAACTAGTCAAATTGCTTTTTGCATCCCTGACTATTGCCTTTGCTTCCTGTGGACTCTCTGGATTATAGTGAGGGCAAAGATGATCAGCTGGAGACAGCTCATAGTTGAACCTGGGCAGGAAGCCAACCACATTGTCAGCAGATGTTTTGTGGTATGTGGGTCACTAAGAATAATCTAAGGTTTGAGGTTTTTTAACACTTTTCAGCACTGTAAAGACCCTCAAGCTGGCAACTAGAAGCATAGCTCTTCTACCCCCAAAACTATTTGTTATTTAAATACAGTAAATTGTTAGTCTCCTTTGGGATTTCTGCAGCAAGCTGAACAACTGTTGTGTCAGAATGGTGCACATGGCATGTATGCTGCTCTGACATGGTAGCACACTGACCTGGACTGAAAACACTTGGGTTTCTTTAAAAGAGGCTTAGAGTTCCATAAGCCCAAGTGGTAATGTGTTCATAAGGACCTGAAATCTTTGCTTACCTTCTCATGGTTCTGGGCCCCTCACTTCAAGAAANTCTCAGTCTCTTCTACTGGAAAGCAATTAATCTGATTTGTCAGTCAGGTGCCGTTTCAACAGCTTGCAAATGTGACACAAGCATTTTGAGATGCCCTCTTCTCAACAAGCCTACCCTCCCTTATGCACCTATTTGTGTCGGGAATGTGCATACATACACTCACGTATATTTATATGAATACACAGACATATGCATACACATGTAGAACTTTTCCTGGATATTTTGCTGTAGATGTGGTAATTATGGCAAAGAGGAGATGAGTTCTCTTTGCGATTGGTTTCTCAGGCCTTTGCAGACTGTATTCTTACACTTTACTAAGAACGAAGGTTGGTTGTGAAAAATCTAAACCACACAGTCTTTGGCCACAGATAATAATTATTTTCATCTTGCACTCTCAGATCTCTTCCCTTTCTTTGGACTGACGCCTGGGACAGAGTCAGCCTGAGGCTCAAGCCTCTAATAAAGGGCCAAAACAGTCATTGTGACAGTGACTTTGAATGAATTACTGAAGCCTTTCCTCATGTTATTTTCTGTTGTGCCAAATTTGACTAAAAGTAATAAACAATTGCAAATGCAAAGTATTATTGGACCTAGATGGATTCTGAACTAATATTTGTTGTGTTCCTTGTTGTAGTAGCTGCTGGCCAGCCCATTCTTGATACTCCACTACATTCCTCTGCAGCTGCTGGATGAACTGTGCAGTAAGGGAGATTTGCACATTGTTGCTATGTGCAAATTGTTTTTCTTTCCTGAAGCTTTTTCCTAACTTCTTGAGCAGGTAAATTGGCTCTCCCAATATGCTCAGCAATCTTTGTGTGGGTTTTCCCAACTCTTTGCTAAGATAAAAAAAAAAAATAATTTCAAACTTCATCTTTTTCTTCTGTTTTAAATGATTAAACACATGCACATGAAGGAGGCAGAATAAAGACTCAATGATTTTGTACTGAAGTGTTCTTGTAAAACAAGAAATCTATCTTGAAGGAAATTGTGTTTCTTTGAGGCTTTTTCACAAGCTTATTCCATACAGGATCATCTCTCCTGAGTTTTCACCACTATAAAATGCTGACTGACACTGTGGCCATTAGTTGAGGAACAGGTTTTACTGTCAACAAGTGCATAATCCTGCCTATCCTGCACTCTCAAATAGAGATGGCAGCAGAGTTGATAGCACCACAACATCAGGTCATGGGATCTGGGGAGCTGCCCACAAGAAGCATGAATCAACCTGGAGTGGTAACACTCATTAAGGTAACAGACATTACACTGTAACTGGTGAACAATATGTTTGAAACTTGCCTTACCAATAGCAGGAATGGAATTTAAACTTCTCCCATCTCTAGGAGGAAAAGGAAAAATTTGTTAGAACTTCAGCAGCTGTCCTGCTCACTGAGCAGTGTGGAGGTAGGCAGTCATGTCAGACACAATTACTGCTTCTTTTGTAATAACTCCCTTTTTCCTAGACAACTAGTGAAGTGAATTATCAGCCTGCTAAGCCACATATAACATGCTCAGACCAAGACAACGCTTTGCTTTCTGGGTTCCTTCCAGCTCTGTTGGACCAGGGAGAAGCTGATGGAGAAGAGTCCACAGCATTCCGTGCTGATGTGCCCATTACCCTTTTTGTACTCTCCCTTCACTCTCCTCACTCTTAAGTACCATTCCTTCTCAGGCAAGCTGCTCCTCCCACTGATTAAAAAAATAAAGCCCAGTGATAAGGAAGGTAGTCCTTTCTATCAGTTATGAGGCAGTTGTCAACCCATCGAACTCCCTGAATGTCCTGCAGGCTGTGAGAGTGAAATTTCATGTGTTATGGTACTGTAGCCACTCTGTGTGTGTAGAGAAATTGGAGGATTAAGAGTGAGAGTGACTGAGTGGTAGACACTTGTATAAAAATGACAGATGCCCTGGTTTAAAAGGTGATGATTTGCCTATGCAGTGAAATGGTTCTGTGAAGGCATCAGGAAATTTAGGAACCTGAATGCAGAGAAGGAAGCATTTGAAAAAAGCAGTCTGCCTTGAGCTTCTGAAGTAGCCTCTGAGCTCCAGAACTGGTGTTTTGTAATTTTGCCTTATCATCTGCTTGGGTTTATCATGGTGGTAATAGGGATAATGACAGAGAGTCAGTCATTTCCACTTAGATGCCAGTTTTTAAGTAATAATAAGCTCACAGCGGGTTTGATTTGGTCTGTGCTGAGAGTACCTGGGGTTATTTTCCCTTTGCTTTCTCATGGTAAATTATCTCAGCCCACCAGGGCCAAGCTGATTTTCTAGCTGTAAAAACAGAGAAGACGAACATGCAGCACCACACCGCGCTGTACACTTAACTGCTTCCTCCTTTGTTGTTTATGTTATTTAGGAAGAGAAAATTCTCTGAGCCACCCATTATGGTTTGAATCCAGGTCATAAAATAAAAAAAGTGAACTAATAGTGAACTGTCTCCCCTAACCCTATCACCCCATGCATCTCTCCCTTGTATTGCAATCCCTAATGGGAACATTTAAAACCAGTGCTTATGATAATGCCCTTGTTCCCATGGACACCACAGTACTGCAGAACCAAGATTAATGGAGGACCATTGAGACTGGTCCTAAAAGATTGTCCCTCTTGTGTATTATGGTCTGTCATGCTGCATCCATTAGTAGAGGAGCAGAGGGTCCTCATCGTGTTGGTGTCACTGGGACCAAATCGAGCTACTGCAAGATGGCATTTCCATAGCACATCAACAGATCATTTCACCACTGCTTAAGGCATCGTAAATTGGACTTATAGCTCAGCTGCTGGCATAAATAAGTCCCTTTGATAGTTAGTGGAAGACGTTATGACACTCCAGGGTACAGGAGGGGACATTGGCACTGTCATTTTTTTTCTCCAGCCCTGGCACCCTGGTGCCTCTGATCTTTCTGAAGATTCAGGGCACGCGCTCTTCATTACGGTTTGGGCACCAGGGACTTGTTTTTTTTGCAAGATTAATGAGCGCCACGGAAATTCTCCAGCGCATCTCGATAATTAAGTCTTTGTTTATCAAAAAACAAGTTATATTAGGAGCAGAAAATTCGCAGTAATTATTCATAATTCTAACAATTCAAGTATAGCTACCTCATTTGCCTGGGTAATTCTGCTTTTTAATTTCTTGCATACATTTGCATATTAATTTTGCCCATCGGCTGCAGCAGGCTTTGACAGTTTGTTACTATGTGATGGTTTTCACAGGGGTGCGACTCAGTTGGGTGGCATTTCGACTGGGTGCAATGATAAATTATGAATTTTCTAATTTGCTGCATAATGAACTAACCCCTTCCAACCCAATTAAAAAAAAAAAAAAGCAAAGATGGTGTCTTTTAAATAATATTTCCCAGGTATTTCATCTCTCTGTTTTTGTTGTTGTTGTTTTGGAAGCATTTTTTTCGCTTAAAAGGCAGATGACTGCATTTGCAGCCTTTCAGAATGACTGTGCCTTTCCATATATCAAACATGATTCATGATTCATGTATCCCTAGACTATATTCATGCTGTAAATTGGCCACTCCTCAACCCTCAGGGCAATCATGGATGATAGCAAAGAAGTCCTAGTTTCTTCTCTGATGTCCAATTTGGGCTGTAGTGATCTGTATGTATGAGTCTGTCTGTCTGTGTGTCATGAAGCAGGGATTTCAAATGAGGGAAATAAATGATGTGTGTTTGTTTTACATACTTACTCGAGAGGCTGTACTGTTGTAAATTAACTGCTAAACTACTGTGTGGGTTTCCTTCTAATTTCTTCAAATGGTTGTAGAAATAAATATATATTTATTTATTACATCAGTATTGTAAAAAAGGATCTGTGGAGACTTAATTTGTGGGTGAGAGAGAAGGGATTTAGTTCAGTGTTGGTAAGTGTGTTCAGTACATTTGGTAATTTTATGCTCATAATGCAGCGCTTAGAAGGCACAAGTATTGCTGGGTAAAATTTGTGGTGTTTCATTATACAACTGCAGACGGGCAAAACAGTTTAGAAATACTGTAGGCCTGATGCCATACTGACTTTAAAGAATCTGAAATAACCCAGCCAATCTGTTTAGCATGATGCAAATACTGTAATTATACAATTATGCTGCATTTTTAATATAGAACAATTCCTATACATTTTGTTGTCTCTTAAAATTCTCCATTATTAAGAAACTAAGACATGGTTTTATTGGAGGCTATACCACAACCACATGGCAGTAGATCATGGAGAATTTTGACATTAATACCCTACCATCAAGCAGCAGAGAGCACACAGCACTAATGCAAACGAACCACAAAGTGCAGATTACATAATATTAATTCTGCATATCCCCATCAGGCGACCGAGGAGCCCTCCACAGTACCCTCATCCAGCCTGGCACTGCACCACACAAAGCCTTGACACCACCTTACATGAACACAGCAGAACTGCCATTCAGAGCTGTCAACATGATTGTAATATGCATCAGCACAAAATGTAAGGCTGGCACAACTGGGCAACTTGGAGCGCAGGGATGCTACCATGTAATCACACAGCTAAATTCATGCCTAACAGTATGGAGCTAGCAGCAATAATACTGAGCACAATACAGCATTGTCATAACATATATTAAAGCCGTTCAGCACAGCCACAAAGTGTGGTGGCATGTTGCATGTTTGTACGCAAAAGCAGAAGCAGACTGTGCTCAGGTGCACAGACGGTGTGGTGCTCGTGCCTCTCGCCACAGGTCTACACCCATCTCAGTCCAGACAGGAGCACCTACAGCCAAAACAGCACCAAAGTGCAGCCTGAACTCCTCTGGTACAAAACATGGATCCCCAGCACAAGTCCATAATAAACCCCAAATAAATGCCTGACATACGCACTCATTACTGCACAGTTTAATTGTGCTGAGTGATACTACAGCACAGTCAAAAAACACTTTGCCTTATACTGTCATAAAAGAAATAAAACATCTCAAATGTACCACAGTAACCTAAAAGAGAACAACTTGTTACTGCTTTGTACTAATTACAAAAAAACCTCCCTACATGAAATTTTACTAGTGAAAAATGCAACTTTATCAAAATCATACTTTCCATGGGTATGTCTTGGTTTAATGACATTTTGACAGCAAAGGGGGGAGTTTCTTTGTGGTTTCTTAAATGTTAACTAATCAATTTAGACTTTTTTCTTTTTTTTGCATACCTTCTCTGCTTTGAATTTCTGTATGATTAAGAAGTTTTTTTAACACATCAAAATTGTCCAAGTCAATGTTATTCTAGCAATGATTGTTCACCTCAAATTCCCCTCCTAATTCAACTTCGTGGTAAATGCAGTTGTTTGATTCTGAATATGAACCTTTTTTTAATACATTTTTTAGCATGCGAGAGAGGAAGTCCTGTCTCTCTTTTTATGAAGGAGAGTGCAAAACTCTGCAGGTGCTTGGGCTGATGGTGCCTGTAATCCAAAAAAGTAATAAAAGTCCTCATGATCACAATCAGTGCAGCAAGGACAATATGTCTAATGTTTAGCTGCTGTGATGTTACTGAGATTATATGGTACACCCGCAATAACGAGTCCCCCATACTCTTTGGCTAGAAAGTGTCAGTCTGGAGGATATCTGTAGCTCTGGCCCATGGAAAAGCATGGTGGTGCCCTACAGTGTGAGGCTAACACAGTGCAGCACTGAGGAGAGCTGATGTGAATGTGGATTTTGCTGTAACGCTGCATCATGGTACACTGTCACAGGCTTGTTTTCTGATGTCTGCTCAACAAAGCATTGGAACTGTGTAAAGGGAAGTGACTGATCATTAAGTGTACACTAATAGCATAAGCCTTTGACTGAAAACATCATTATACCCCAGTAAAGTGCATAGTTAGTACATGGCAATTAATATTTGTCTAATCTGATTTATATTAGGGCTATCTACAATGCCCACTGCTGTATCATCTATGCTGTGATCAAATGCAGCAGTCATACATAGTGAAGCATCTTCCCAGACTTCAGTCTCCTCCCTTCTCTCATTCTCCTTCACTTTGTTATTTATTATTATTCAAATTTATACATCACTAAACAAAAGAGCACTCATCCCAAGCCACTGATAAACTCTTAAAAATACATCTCATAAAACGAGCAGACTCCATAATTACCCATGGATAAAAATGCAACAGCAACCATGTGACTGCACTGAATTTAATCAAAATCACTAACAAATCACCACCAGAGTTCCTTCCAACCATATCTTTGCTTGTCCTTGCTAATGAGCTATGTAGACAAGACTGGTTTTACACTGACACCTGAAGGCTCTTTTGAACCAACATTCAAGTGTATTTGAGGGTGGAGATCCTGAGAAACGTCCTTTCCTTTTAGTACTTGTGCTGATTTCTTAGGGAAACAGTAGCAGTAGCATACATCAATTAAACTGGTGCATATATAAGTATGGGGGCAACATTGCAGTATGGCAATGCTACTGGGTGAGCATGGGGGACTTGAGAAATAATTCAAATTTAAAAAGTTATTATTCTTGAGTAAAGACATAGACTTAAGAAGCAATGGCCATTTAAGAGAGCAATTTAAAGCCAGCCTCATTTACCTCCTTCAAGTGAACAGTAGAAACTTTTTGATGGGGTCTGTGTGTCTGTCCTGTTTGACAGTGTGGAAGTAATGAACTTCCGCTGTTAATTGCAGTGCTTCATTGTTTCAACAGTTGCAGTAGAGGTTACCCAGGGCTTTCTGCTGAGGGAGACTTGGAAAGGCCTGGGAGATTCTGGTCTGAAGAGGGGGCACTCACGCACATATGGACTGACTGCCAGCATAAGAGAGACTATGATTTGTTTTGCTTTGAGTATATTCAGAACAGAGTAGTGGACTAGCAGGAAGGGATCTTGATGTGCTTGTGCAGGAGGAGGAATGCCAGAACTGAACAGTATAAAGAGGCTTCTGAGGCATGAAGCTTGCTGGAATGGTTCTGGAGGACTTTGTAGGAGAGAGAAGGCCAAACTTGGGATAGTCTTGTGCATACCACCCTTTGGCCCTGGTCCGTGCAGGGGATTATCCTCAGAGCCAGGCCATGGTCACTTCCTAGGAAGTGAACTGGGGATCTAAAATAGAATCTGAAGGTGAGATAATCATCATGCAGTATGGACTGTCAGGGATCTGATGCCCAAGGGCACATCCTGACCTGCTTTGCTTTAGTTGTGTAGAGGTACCTGAGGTGCCTTAATCTGTTGCTGATGTAATGAATTACTTTTTGTCCTCTTGTGGAGAGGGGCTATTAGGTTTGACATTTACTTAAACTCGTTTCCTACTATTTCCTGACCTAAAAGCTATTTTCAAAATTGGCTGTGAGGTGAGCCTAGTTTAAGGATTTAACTCTATAGACCACTCTTTCATGGACCATTTCTTTTCCCAACACCTTAAGACTCTATGCTTGACTATTACAAATGCTTCACTGTGTGGCTCACTGTAGGTGTTCCAAATAAGACAGTCTTTTTGTAGGAAGCTAAATCCATTATATTCCCTTTATATATTCCCTTTATTGGAGAGGTGATAGCGATTGTTCTTCTAGTGTTTTTTCCTTCAAGATTTTGTATTCACAAGTGCACTACTCTTGAGGCATTCTTACTAGAGTGAAGACAAACCCTGGAGCACCAGATCTTCTGGCTTGTGGCCAGTGAGAAAGGAACTCTGTATCTTTCATGCAGCTCATCTGCTACTCATCTCCTAGGTTTTCCTAATGGTGGTGAATAATTCGCCTGAAAAAGTGTATCTGTACACCATTGATGTATGAAAAGATTTAGATTGATTTCCCACTTAAAACTGACTCTCACTCCAGAATTGTTAATAAAGAAGAGCTGGATGTGTAAGCCATTCCTTCAGCCTTTGTTATATTCCTCCTGTATCCACCTGCAGTGGTCTATTTCTCCTCTACTACAGTGAGCTAAAGAAACTTGTCCCTACAATATGAATATAGATCATGTATTTAGTACTGCATGGAATGGAAATATATGGAAATACAGATATAAACTACTGAAAATTTGATGCATAAATACACTTCTATAACAGTACGACTTCTTTAGGATAGTTTTAAAACTATTTTACAACTACTAAGTTATTATTTAATTTAGATTCTAAAAGCCCCTTCTCAAATGGAAATGTGGATGAGGGGAAACCCAAGATTTTTTGTTGCTGCAGAAAACCTGAAATTCATGATAACCTTCCTAAAGTCAGAATACTCACAAGTCAGTGACATTTAAGACGTTCTTGGCCCAAAGAAACAAAATTTTGTGCATTAATCCCCAGCTATTGCCATGTGTTTAAAGCTGGAGGAAGTTACTGGTTTGGTATTCTTCTAGCTATAGTAAGTACACAGCTCCCCTGCAGGGTAAGTACACAAATACTTTAGCTCCTTCAATAGCAGTAAGTAAACTTGGGCAAAGGTCAGTGAAGTTTTGTGCCCAAATGCCCACTATAGACTGTAAAAGCACTTAAGATAGATTCCAGAATTCCTTATTCCCTTTTCAGCAGTGACCATGAGATGCTGTATGCTAGCAAATGGATATGTAGACTCTCCCAAGAGATGATTCCCTAGGGCTTCAGTAATTAGATCAATCACTTTGCTCAAATACAGAAATAGCCTTAACTGTGAAACACTGAGTGTTCTTTTTTTAAGGAAGTGCCTCTTTATCTGTGTGGTTTAGAATATGTAAAGAACAAACAAAAAATCACTACCAATTCTGTAAAGTGATATCTGAAGGTGGAGAAGAATGCTGAGCCCAGCCAACCAGAACTTGGAGATGACACTTGCAATGGGGTTTCCTTCTGCTGTCCTCTGCTGCCCACATCAGTGGTGGCCAACTGGAGCTGTATCCACGTTGCAGACAACAGATCATAGCTTGTGTAGTGTAGGCTACCCTTTTAAATGTGGACTTGGGTAAGTTTCCCAGGTGTAGCTTTGGAAATGCTGACTATGACTTTTTGCTGCTGCATGTTTATGTTGCTAGGTGGATGCTTCCTCTCCATTAAATATTAGTATTCCCTAAAAAGCATGTCTCAAAATTGTTCAAATGAAAAGGATTTCAACTATTTACAAATTTGTAGTAAAGTGTAATTGGCAAATGAATCTGGGTTGCTATCTTTCCTCATTTTGGTGCAAATAATTTTGATTTTATTTTCTTTAAAAATTCAGTGTATGTATTTTGAAAAACATAAAAGAAGGAAAAATTTGGATTGAATTGTCAAAAGAATATTTAATTGAAAAATATTTGCTGTGGTATTTCTAACATAATAAAATCTTCTACCACATTTATTAAAAAAACAATATTTGTAAATCATCTTCAGTGTGACAATAACTCTATGTTAATCATTATTAATAATAAAATATAAGTGAAGGGACTGAAAACTTTTTAAAATGACTGAAAAATATTCAAGACAGTGAGTTCAGAACCTAAAGCTATAAATACACAAGGGAATAGTTATTTAACATGTTCTGTAATTTGCACTATTTAAATCTAATGTTAGAGCTGCAGGTTCTTTATGTCAAATCTAGAATGCTTCGGCAATGTTAGATAAAAATGGTCAGTTCTTTTTTTCCTTAAATAGATTGTGCTGTATTATATAAGAATGGCATGAAGTTTAATCCATGTTAATTGAGATCTTTCTCATTATATGAGTAGGGCATAGCAAAAAGGCTTTAAATTCCTTACATTCTGTAAAAACAAACTATATTCAAATTTCTGCAATGATCTGGAAAGATTGGTAATGCAGTAAAGTTCGTCAAAAGGATGAGGTACATTGACTTCACTCTCCTGGTTAATGGGTTTATTTTTTGTGTCATGAGAGGAAAAATTCAATATATAATTTTGTGTCATTTAGGAGAACTATGAATGTAGAATCAAGGAAGGGAAATAGAGAAAAATAATAACTGTTCAAATAATTTTAGCCTGAGAAGCAAATAGATTTTACTGCGGTGCCCAACCCCCCAACTGTATTTGTGTACACTGGTTCAGAGTTTAAGATTCAGATAACACTCAGTATTCAAATTTGTCGTGAGCCATATGTGCAGGTGAGAAATTGCAACGTTTTGAACTGTTTAAAATTCATTTTATTTGAAACTGTGCTTCAAAACCAGAACAGTCCTGCTAACATTCTGAACATCACTTGGCCCTTTAATAATACTGCTCAAGATATTTTGAGCAGAGCTAATTTTAAAGTACAGGTAGCTAGTTAGAGTTTAGACCCCTTGCCAACTAAGCAAGTTGCATCATGTTTACAACAAACTTGATTACGCTATTTGCTTTTAGTAGGATACTGTGGGTAAACCATTGCTTAATGTTATTTTGCTTATAATTAGGCTAGCATACACAGCACTCAAAAGGAGAGAAAAAAAGGCAACCTTTTAAGTGGATGCTTCTGTAACAATGCTCTGGTAGGATGATCAGGTTTTATTGATGTATTAGTGTATAAAAGGAATTGAGTACAGGTTGGGAATGGACAAGGCTATTATGCCATTTTTATATACGATATAAAACTAAGCCCATATATTTACGCTCTTGGGGTTGCTTATTTCACTGTCTCATATTCTTAATGGTCATTTCTGGAGGTAGTCATGAAATGAGCAAGTTTTGTACTGAGGTTAGGGCTCAACAGGAAGCAGGGCTGCTGGTGTCTAGACAATCCCCATTCTGTCTAACTTCAGCATGTCATCTTTTCCCACCCAGCTTGCTAAGTTTTACAAGCCTATTGTTTCCTAGCTGCCAATGATGCATTTTGGATTAACCTTTAATTTAGCATCCTGTCTTTATCAGCCCACAGTGCTTTTTGTTCTCCACAAAAGCAAACTAGTGTTACTTCTTCAAAAGCAGTGGCAATATTTAGGAAAGAAATGAAGACAAACAAAACTGATTAGGCAAGATTTGCTTTCAGAGAACCTATTTCTGTCACAGGGGGATGGATAAATAATATAATGTTTCAATAATTTATGCAGCATGCACAGGAGAAACATTGGAAATGTGAAACAGAAACGACATGTAAAGAACAACTGAAGTTGATAACTGCTTTAATCAGCTCAGGTGATAATTCTAAAAAAAAAGGGAAATATTGCTCCTGTTTACAGCTTATGAATGGCAAAAGGCTTTTGGATATGTTCTCCTCTCCCAGAAGTTCAGTGCAGTCTTGTTCTCCTCACTGCAATGTGGAACCAGATGAGATTTGGCCATGACCTGGACATGACCTCTCTCCTTATCACCAAGAGGCACCATGAGCTAGTGATCAGCATGAAGCTGGAGGAAACAGACACTCAGTACTCAGTCCTCAGCTCAAGACTCATTTTGGGAACAGAGTTAAGTGTCTTCACTTTTTTGTGCCTCAGTTTACCTGTCTGTAGGAAATGGTATTTATCCACTTCCTTGGGAAATCACAAGGTGTAAGGAATATCAGGCTTGGAAGCTTTTAAACCATTGATCTCCCTAATGAGTGATGAGCACATCTGCCTTCTCTTCATTCTTTTAGCCTCTATATGTCTGCTTGGGCACGGCATCCTTCCTCACATTCCTATGTCAGCTCATTATAAAAAGGGAAGAAGTTGCTATGGCATCAACTTGGTGCTCACAGGGAAGGCAGAGAGGAGCAAACAGGGCTGCCTGGGGCCCAGGCAACGGTGTGGCTGACATGGGAAGGCAGCCAGGATGGCTTGGGGATGATAGCAGGGCTCTGACACCTGCAGCTGTGCAGCCACTCAGCGCAGAGGTCAGGATCTGACAGTCCCTCAATGCAAACCCTGGGTGTTGGACTCAGGCAGGATTTATGTGGAGGCATGCTATTGTCCTGCAGGAATTCTTTGTGCTGGCTGCTTGCTTTTGTTGGCCTGCTGGAGGCAGGGGCAGGTCACTTGTGTCATTGTGTGGAGTTCCCAGCCCAGGGTGATGGTGGTGGCAGCCGTGGGAGACTCAGGGCACTGTGTTGGCTCAGAAAGGTCAGATCCCAAATAGCTGGGACTGGGAAGGTGATGGCACATCACTGGGTGAGAGGCTGCTGAAGAAGTTGAAGCCTCTTTTTCTGTCTCTCCCTCTCTTTCTCTCTTTTTTCTCCATCTCTGCCTGCCCCCCCTCCTGCCAGCCCTTTGTCGACACTTGATCATTTACATCAAGTTGACATTCGCAGAGTTTACTCAGGGGTCTGTAATTGTATTCTTTCACCGGTTCTGCATTACCAACCATGAAAATGGAATCTTATCATCCCTGACCAATTTTTAATGTACAAAATGATTTGGCCGAGGTTCAAAGGGAGTCACAATTGAAATCAGGTGAATGATACATGTAGGTTTTTTTCAGTTACTCCGTGCCTTGATTTGATTTTTCTTGTATGGCATACAGGGAGATGTAGCTTATTTTTATGTGTGTGAGTGTACAAACTATATAAATGCATGTATATACTCTGCACATATACCGATGCACTATCTGCCTATCTATATTTTGTGTACATATCGCTCAAATTTACCCATTTGCAATGCAATGGATGACAATGAAGTTTGGTCTAATCCCTAAAAAGCAATCAAAGAACTGAAACAGGGTTAAAGCCTGCTGATAGTGCACTGCGATTAATAGGACGTTATTAAATAACCCCCCTCTTTCAGCTCCTCTTCTCTCCAAACCACCCCCCCCCCCCTCGCCATCTTGCCTGATAAAAAGAGGCCTCGGAGACA
>VWZO01007899.1:0-69662 GCA_013396975.1 Bucco capensis
TGCCCACCAGACACCCAGGACTTGTTCCACTGAACAAGCAGTTCAAGCTGTTCCAGCAGATCAGCCCCTAACCTGTCCTGGTAAACCCATACCACCACCACCAGCACCTCAGGTAGATAACCATTATGCTCTGGAGGTCAGAAGAAGCACAAGGCAGGGCTGTGCTGTCCAAGTCACTCACCTGCTCATAGAGATAAAGCTTCCTGGCCCGTTTGAGCAGGGTGTCCTTGCTGCAGGGGAAGAAGGCAGCCAGGTGGGCATAGACTCCTGAGCGGACCTGGCTGCTCAGCTCCCGGGTCTGCAGCTCTATGCTGAGGGACAAGACAAAGGCAGAGGTGAGCAGGGACCTGCCTGAGGGTCTCTACACAACACAAACACACCTCTGATGCAAGCTGGGCAGCTGGAGGCAGGGAGAGAAGGATAAAGTACAAGGCAAAGGATGTGGAGCCTTTATCCCAAGCTAGGACTTCTAATCTAGGTTTAGAGTGTCTGGAAAAGGAACAAAAGGATGTCAGCAGGCTCACTTATTCTGCAGTGTTCCTGGTAGCTGAAGTGCAGGAGGCACCAATGAAAGAAGAGGTCCACTGCTTAGGGCAGCTACTGCAGCAGTCTGAGGTGGGACAATACAGACTCAATCTTCATCCCTTGGGCTTCAACTGACTTCCCAGGGAGTAGGTCAGAGAGGTCAGGGTGTGCCTGGCCTCCCCAGTGCCCAGTGCAGGAGGACAATCCCTGCCCTAGTGCTGATCCAAGCCAGGATGCTCTTGGCCTTCTTGGCCACCTGGGCACTCTGCTGCCTCAGCTTCAGCTGCTGCTGACCAACAGCCCCAGGTCCTTTTCCCCTGGGCAGCTTTCCTGCCACTCTGCCTCAAGCCTGGGGCATTCCTATCTCCAGAGTAGGACTGACAACTCTAACAGAAGTTGATTTACTGCTCTTGTATCAAGCTACAACCACAGGTCAAGTGACCACATGTAAGCACACAGAGATAGAAAGCAAAATTATGAGAATAGGAGGCTTGGATACATCCCTTCCAACATTGTCCTACCTCAGTTTTGATATTCCAACTAAAACCCACTTCTAGGAGGCTTTCATGTTCTGCAGGGAGGACCTCTATTAGGACATCTGCACAACTCCTGCTAAAGCTGCTCCTGAACTGCCCAAAACACACTCTGCCTAACATTCTCCTTTCCCACTCTTTCCTCCTTGGTGGCACTTACTCCAGTATGATGTTGTTGATATCCTGAGTGAAGAATCTCTGTTTGCTTTCTCCTTCTGCAGCTCTGGCAGCCTGGAAAAGAGTAAAGAACACAAATCATTTGTCAGCTCACAGGCTGAGACAGAAACAAGCAATGCCATGCTTTATAAAGCACTTCAGAAATGCTGCAAACCAAGACACACCAAGCTCTGCACCAGCAAACTGCCACAGAGAGGCTAAAGACAGATTGTGTCCTCTCCTCTGACACCTCCTCAGTTCCAGTCCAAGCCTGCTAGCTGTACTGGTAAGACCAGGCCCTGCCTACAGACCTTCCTCTTCTGGATTCTTCTTGGCCAGATGCTCTAGAGTGGAGTGCACTGGACTTACTGCACTGGAGTGAAGAATCCTGCCTGGAGATGGCTTCTGTGGCACAAGGAGAAGGGACAGATCATCCTCATCATGCTTAATGAGGGTCAGGGGTAATTATCACCAGCCTTTCTACATTCATCTGGACACCAAGGCAAGAACCCAGCAGCAAGAGCAGCAGCCACAGGGGATATCCTGTTTAGGAGAGCTTCCTGAGCACACACAGCACTGTCCCAAGGGCTTCCAGTCTCTGCTGAGGGGGGATGGAAACAAGCCTGGGAGGAAGCAGACAACTGGTGGAACTTCTGATCTTGGAAGCCAAGCAGGCTTGGGCCCAGTTAGTACTTGGATAGGAGACCACCTGGGAATACCAGGGTGCTGTGGGGTTCAGTTGGGGATGTCCCTGCCCACTGCAGGGGGCTTGGACTAGATGAGCTCCAGAGGTCCCTTCCAACCCAAACCGTTCTGTGATCCTGTGATTCATCATAGGGTACCACATCATGGTAATTCCTTGCACGGGAAAGGAGACCAGGAGAGAACAGCACTAGGGCTACTCTGCCCTAGTCAGGCCACAGCTAGACTGCTGGAGTCAGTTCTAGGCTCCCCAGGTCAAGAGAAACAAGGAGAGAGTCCAGCAGAGGCTGCCAAGATGCTGAGGGCACTGGAGCAGCTGTGGCAGGAGGAAAGGCTGAGAGCCCTGGGGCTGCTGAGCCTGGAGAAGAGCAGAGCCAGAGGGGAGCTGCTCCATGCTGAGCAAGAGCTGAAGGGTGCAGGGGGCAAGAGGCTGGGGCCACACTCTGCTCAGTGGTGCCCAGGGCCAGGCCAAGGGGCAATGGGCACACACTGGAAGCCAGGAGCTTCCATGGGAGCAGGAGGAGCAAGTTGTTTGGTGTGAGGGTGCAGAGCCCTGGCCCAGGCTGCCCAGAGAGCTTGTGGAGTGTCCTTGTGTGCAGAGCTTGCAAGGGCAGCTGGAGGTGATGCTGGGCAAGCTGCTGGGGGTGAGCCTGCTGGAGCAGGGGGGATGCACTGCATGATCCCCAGAGCTCCCTTCCAACCCTCACCATGCTGGGATTTTGAAATGTCCTCATTTAACACTCCAAGGTTGAGGTTTGCTAAGTGATCCATTGATGCTCAGGAGGTGTACATTCCACTCCTCCCTGTCAGCAGCAGGTCAGAGAGAGCTGCTGAGACCAAAGGAGAAGGCTCCCTGCTAAAGGGAATCTTCAACATGAAAATTCTTTTAGAAAGGAGATGGTTAAAAGTCAAATCAGTTCAAGGAGAAGAGAAAATGCCTGGAGGCTCCATTTAACTCAGGAGATGCTCCCATCTGCTGGGCTGGAAGAGACCTGGCACCTCTTCATTGCTACCCTCATGTCCCAGAGCCCTAAGTGACCCAGAGGCAATGTTTCTCCTCCTTGGTTTCTTTCCTTAATATGCACAGCAAGGAGAAACAGAGCAGTAAAGACAATGTTGCAGCAACATATTGATTCACTTGATCTCACAGAAGCCTCTCTAATACTTTCCTTTCACTGAGAAACAGCTGTTTCAGTGTTTTCTGTTATAGCTTGAATAGCAAATGAAAGCAGCCATGAAAAGCCTGTTCTTTGTATCAGCTGTGGCAATCCTTTCTGCAAGTCCTCCTCTTCTGCTCACCACCACTAAACACACTTGACATTCCTCAGCAGAACAGAGCTCTCTTTACCAGAAGCTTATCTTTAGGAACAGGAGTTATTAAGCAAGAGCTGCTCCAGTAACAAGTGCTCCAAACTGATGTGCCCAGCAGGCAGAACACACACCACTGCAGAGCTCTAACAGCACTGCTGACAATTTCAAAGCAATGCTTAACAACAGCAGCAGCAGCACCAAAACATCTCAGCATTAGTTGCCAGGCTGGTGGGGAAAGTTCTCCCACCAGAGAAGCCCCAACATCAAGTGCACTCCTCTGAGACGCCAGAAGAGAGATGCCTGACCAGGCCAAGGGCATTCCTGCTTCCCAAAGTGAGCACAAGAGTTTTGGAGAAGGGCAAGTCCCATAGGAGTCCATGTAATCAGACAATCAGAGGGGTTAGAAGAGACCTTTAAGATCATCAAGTCCAACTCTTAACCTAACACTGCCAGGTCACCACTAATCCATGTTCCTCAGCACCACACTTCCATTGCTTTTCAATCCCTCCAGGGATGGTGACTCCAGCACTGCCCTGGGCAGCCTGGGCCAGTGCTTAACCAATCTTACAGTCAAGAAATGTTTACTAACACCTAACCTAAAGCTCCCTGGCACAACTTGGGGCTGTTTGCTCTCATCCTATCTCTTGTTCCTTGGGAGAAGAGACCAACCTCCACCTGGCTCAAGTCTCCTTGCAGGGAGCTGGAGAGAGTGAGAAGGTCTCCCCTGAGCCTCCTCTTCTCCACACTAACCAAGCCCAGTTCCCTCAGCTGCTCCTCACCACACTTGTGCTCTAGACCCTTCCCCAGCTTCCTTGCCCTTCTCTGCACACACTCCAGCACCTCCATGTCCTTCTGGGAGTGAGGAGCCCAAAGCTGAGCCCAGGATTGGAGCTGTGGCCTCCCCAGTGCCCAGTGCAGGAGGACAATCCCTGCCCTAGTGCTGCTGCCACACTAGTGCTGATCCAAGGCAGGATGCTCTTGGCCTTCTTGGCCTCCTGGGCACTCTGCTGCCTCAGCTCCAGCTGCTGTCACCCAACACCTCCAGGTCCTTTTCCCCTAGGCAGCTTTGCAGCCACTCTGCTGGAGCTACTGGTGAAAAGACATGGGACCACCCTTGTAGCCCTGAATCTATTCCACTTCCTAAATGAGCCTGCAGCACTGAGACACTACAGATGGGTAAAGAACCCAGAGTGCCATGATGCAGCTGCAAAGGGGGAGATGCCAAACTGTGCTGCAGTGACAGCATCTGCCTGCATTTGACATGGGAAAGGGTTCTAACAAATTCCCAAGCCCCATCTCCAGGGCTTTCCACACCTCCACATGCAGAGAACAGATGATGCTTTCCGTCTGCACCCACATCACTCAACAGCCACTGTTCTGAGCCATGGTGGCACATAAGAACCATGATGGTGGAATTTGGCCTTCAGCCTCCTTAGCTGACATTTTAACCTCACTCACCTTAAACTGCCTTTGGAAATCACCTCTTGCATCAGGGCTGTACTTTGGCAGGAGAGCTAAAGAAGCCATGCTGAGAGGTGTGACACTGAGCCTACTCTCAGGAGGCAACAAGGACTTTGACACCTAGGTGTTCAAGACACCAACTCAGTGAGAAGAGAAACCTGGGTGACACCACAGTCTGATCCCAGCTGGCCCTGCACAACTGCCCCAGCAGAGCCTGCTCTGGCTAGGCTGAAGCCACACAAGCCCTGCAGAGCTGTCCCCTCTCCCCCAGCAGCCACACAGCACCTCCTGTCCCCAGCACACACCTGAGCCAGCTCCTTGATGCGCTTCTCCAGGGAGGCTGGCAGCCCTTCGGGGAGGGAGGGAGGTTGCTTGAACTCCTGCTCCAGGCCCATCCCAACAGGATCACTCCCATCCTCCATGTCAGTAAAGGGACTCCCTTCTGGGGATTCACAGAGGAGCCTCTCCAGGTCCAGCTCAGTTAAGGAGTCCATAGATGTGGCTGCCTGAAGCAGGTCATTGTCACCATCGTGGCCAAAGAGGGAGAGCAAAGGGTCAGGCATTGCCTCTGCCTCCCGGGGGGCTGAAGCTTCTGCTGGGGAAGCAGTTGCTGCTTTCTGCTCTTCATCCTTTTTCTTCTGAGCATCCTTCTCCTTCTGAAACTTCTTCAGCATCTCCTTGACACAAAAAGCACCAGAGTATTTCTTCTTCTTCTTCTCCTTACTTGCATTTAATGCTGTGAAGCTGTAAACAGAGGAGGAAAGGGAACTGAAATGAACACAAGATGAAAGGGAAGAGATGAGGATACCTTCACCCCAGCTCACTTCAACCATGACCTGCAGCCCAGAAAGTCTCAGCCCCTTAACCAATTACACTAGGGAAAACATTCTATGGCCTCTTAAGGTCTTAAGGCCCTGCTGCTTGTTCATCCAGGAGAAGAGGAGGTTGCTTTTCCTCTCTGCAGAAAGATGATGGAGCTGAAACTGTCTCCATCAAGTGATGCTCTTATTTAGCTACACCCATTAGTCCAGCAAGGAAGGCTGGTAAATGTATAAACTGAAGCAAGAGACAGCATGACAGCAGCTGGAGGGTTTTTACCTGTGAAAACCAGGAGAGCAAATTCCTTTTCCTTCTCTTCAGGCTCTCCAATACTTGTTCCCACCATCAGTGCCTAACCAAGGGACACCAGCACTGCAGCCAGCTCTGCCCCTCTTTGCTCAGACACTCTCGCTGTGGAGCTGTGCTCCTTCTCTAATCACCAGCTGCCTGTTTTCTCCTGCTTCAGAAGCAACAGTGGTTGAGGTTGCTCTGCTGGGGTTTATGCAGCACACGCTCAAGCCACCCACCAGGGCACCACAAATGCCACCTGCAACCCTGAGGCAAGCCATGGAGCAGTGAGCATTGTTCCTCCCCCCATTCCTTACCCAGCTTTTGGAAACTTGGACTTTTTGGATTTCTTTTCCTTGTCATAAGAATCATCTTTCTTCTTCTTCTTCAGTTTTTCACCTCCATCTTTCAACTTGCGCTTCTGGAGAAGGTTAAAACCAAGTCACAGTCAAAGTGCTTCCTGCAAGGCTCCCTGCATCCCCAGAAGCTGAGAACAACTCCTTCCCCCTGGACACATCAACCCAAACCCCATGGTTGTGGCACCCCAAGCTTTTACACTAGAGATGACCTCCTGAAGGGGCACCAAGTGCTCCTGCTCTTTCCCCTTTGAGCCACATCCCCTTGGGCTGTCTCCAACAGACACTGCCATTGAAGAAAGGCACCAGTTTCCCCCAGTAGAGTCTCCAGCACACCTCAGATGAGAAAGAGAAGAACCCTTGAACGTATCTTGACAGCCCCATAATGCTAAGTGACTTTTCAGGGTGACAAGCAGCTGCTGTCACCTCTATGCTAGGAACCAGACAACGCTACTGGAGGCTCAGCCATTCAGATATCAAATATGGGACTTCAACTGCTGTCCACACCAACTCACAAACCTCTCTCTGCTTCAAATGCCAAAACCCAGAGAGGAAAGAATCAAGACAGTTGGCTTGCTAACCTTGGGGCTCTTCTTCTTCTTCTCTTTAACATAGTCATCTTCAGACTCAGAGGCCTGCCGAAACTGCAGCGTTCCTGAGTTGATGTAAAAGCCTCCATACTTTGTGGTGAGACAAGCTGGAACAAGCTCATCATACTGCAAACAACAGAGAACAACCTTCTGGCACTCAAAACCTTTGTTACTTTATCCTGTAGCACAGCTGCTTGGAGAATGGAGTGAGATTCGGGCTCCCCCAGGAACAGAGGGAGCTGTGGATACACCTGCTAAGCATGCTCCTGCCTTGCAGTTGTCACAGCATCACAGAATATTAGGGGTTGGAAGAGACCTCTGGAGATCATCTAGTGCAACCCCCCTGCCAGAGCAGGAGAACCTAGAGCAGCTTGCACAGGATGGAGTCCAGCTGGGTTTGGAATCTCTGCAGAGATGGAGACTCCAGCACCTCCCTGGGCAGCCTGGGCCAGTGCTCCAGCACCCTCCAAGGGAAAAACTTGATGCTGCTGTTCAGCTGGAACTTGCTGGGTGCTAGTTTGTGCCCATTGCCTCTAGTGCTGTCCTTGGGCACCCAGAACAAAGCCTGGCCCCAGCCTCCTGCCCCCCACCCTGTAAGGATTGCTAAGCATTGCTAAGCTCTCCCCTCAGGCTGCTCTGCTCCAGGCTAAGCAGCCCCAGCTCTCTCAGCCTCTCTGCACCAGAGAGCTGCTCAAGTCCCAGGACCTCTTGTTCCCCAGCCCTGCACACTTGTGGCTTACACCCAGTTCAGGTTCTCCCAGGTGCTGGCTCTGCCCCTGCCCCGTGCCCCAGGCCTCACCGCTTCCGAGTTATCGATGAAGGAGTCGGACTCGTCGTAGCCATAGCCCATGTCAATCAAATCCTCAACCCGATCCCTCCTGCGCCTCTTGGCACCCTGAACAAGGAAAGATGGAGAGGATGGACAAGTACAGACCTTCCTGCAGCCTGGCAGTACTTCAAGGGCCTATCAGAAAGGTGGGGAGAGACTCTGGAGCAGGACATGCTGGGACAGGACAAGGGGGGATGGGTTGAAACTAAATGAAGAAATGTTTTACACTGGGAGTGGTGAGAGCCTGTGCCAGGTTGCCCAGAGAGCTGGGAGATGTCCCATCCCTAGCACCATCCCAGGTCAGGTTGGTTGGGGCTGTGAGCAACCTGCTCTAGTTGCAGATAATCCTGCTGACTTGCAGAGGCTTGGACTGGATGAGCTCTAAAGATCCCTTCCAACTCTAAGCTTTCTATAATTCTATGCTGGTCTTTCTTTCCCAGTTAACACAGGGATAGCCCCAACACAGGACACTAACATGTAGGAATGAAATATTTTCTGTTTCTAGCAGCAGCAGAACTAGCTCAGCATCCACTTCCATCAGACTGCAACCTCAGGACATGGTAAATCCAGGTTTAGGCCATATCCTACAGAACCAAGCCCAATGCAGCCAAATGAAGCAGAAGCTGACCTGCCAGCCAGGCTGACTTGGTGCCAGCAGACTTCATGCTGTGTTGAGTCTGCAGCTCTTCCACTTCTCTGCCAGGGCAGAGATGGAGAGTTTTCTCCTCCCTAACTGCTACAGAAGTAGTACAAACTCAGTACTGAACTCAGCAGACACACACAGAGTGCAGGAGGGTGAGCCACAGCTCAAATCTGCATCACGAGGCACAGCAACTCCCTAACCAACAGTGCCAGGGGTAAAACAAAGCAGTTTTATTACCACCTAGGGAAACAGAGTGAGAGGAAGAGCAGAAAGGGAATGGGTAACAGAGATCAGCATCCCTCATGTTGGGCAGTAATGTCCCAAGGGCAGCAGAGGCACCAGAAACTTGACAGATTGCACCAAGGCCTAGGAATTCATTTTTGCTTCAAAAAATGAACTGTTCTAAAGGACAGGAAGTTATCTGCCACTTGCAAGGGAGAACACAGTCACTTTATAGCAGACTGGCAGCTGATTTCATGCTCCCCAAGAAAGAGACCAGCACCTTCCAGCCAAGACAAAAAGCACAAGGGAACAAGACACCAAAAGAGCATCAGACACTGCTGGGGGAGAGCTGAACCCCACTGATAAGGAGAGCCTTATCCTGCTCTAAGGGATAAGAAAGAAGACAAACATACGTATTTTTCTTCAAACTTTCTAGCAAGAGCCTCCACTTTATGCCTTTCTTTTTCTTCATCATTAAAGGGATCAGGACGTTCTTTGTTCTGTAGAAATAAGAGAAACAAAAACAGGACAGTCAGTCCTGTCACACTGCCCCCAAAACCTCAGCCATTGAACCCATCGTAACCAGAACACTCAGGCAGAGCTCAGACAAATCAACATAGAGTACAGTTTTAGTGCAGTGTTGTTTGATATCCACATCCATCACACACACAGTGGGATGTCATCAGCATGTTTGCAGGTGACACCAGGCTAAGTGGTGAGGTTGACACAGCTGAGGGCCAAGATCCATCCAGAGGCACCTGGATGTGTCTGTGCCTCACTTAGCGCATTGGATGAACCTCAGGAGGTTCAACAAGGCCAAGTGCAAGGTCCTGCTCCTGGCTCAGGGCAACCCCCAATACCAATCCAGGCTGGGGATGAAGGGCTGGAGAGCAGCCCTGGGGACAAGGACTTGGGGCTACTAGGGATGAGAAGCTGCAGATGAGGTGGCAANTCTAAACTAGTGCTTGATTCTGAGAGTGTCTTTATTAAGCCTTGGGTGCTCTCTCTGCTAGTTCTGTACCTGCCTCTACTGCTTCTGACTCTCAAAACAAAACCAAAGCAGCATGAACCATCACCTGACTGCTAAATAGTTCTGAATAGCAACAAGGAAAATGAGTAGACACTTAATCAACTTTCTTTTCATGGAAAAGCAACCGTAATTCAGAGTTCAGTTGCTACATAAGTTTGCATGCTGTCATATCCTGAGAAACAGCTTCCAACAGGCAAACAGAACTGTCAGGCACCACCTGAAAGCATTACATCCAACTCCTAGGAGAAGAGGTGGAAATGTTCATGGGACATAGAGCAGGGTCTCAAAGAAGATATAGCCACACACTGTAGAAGCATCTGCTCTCTGGAAAAGAGCTCCTCCCAACTGTCAGATACCAAAAATCCCTTTAGATCCAGCAATTCCAAACAAAATCAACATTACAACCCACACACTGCCACCAACACATCACCCTTCTGCTGTGAAATTCCAGCCAAGGCAAAGAAATGCGAGAGTGTAAGCTGACAACAAGAACCCTGCTCTCCTGCCCAACCACCCTCCCCCTAGCCAACACACAACCAACTCCCAAACAGCATTCAAACAATAAAAAAAACCTTGGACATCTTCAGCTACAACACAGGTTCCCCACAGGCCACGAGGACACTTACCTCATCTGCTGAAAAAACAGCTTTTGTTTTCCCTCCACAACTCTTCAGGAGGTCTGGATAGAAAAACTCTGGGCAACGTTTGTGGTCTGGCTCAAAGAGAGTCAGTGTGATCCGAACGGCTGCTGCTGTGGGTTCCGAGTCCTGGGGCTGCTCCTCATCCTCTTTCCGAGGCCTCTTCAAGAAGCTGCTACTCAGGGGACCGTGAAGAGTGGTGAAGGAAACCCTGCGGGGCTCCGTCATGGCGATGGCCGAGGCTTCTTACCAGTCCTCATGGCACAGTTCCCATTGCATCACAAGAACGCTCGGCCCCGGGCTGTACAAGTCTGGATTTCACCGGCTGCTTAGGGCTAAGTGAGGACGCTGGCAGTGGAACGAGGCGTTTGACTGGGAAGTTTTGCTGTGGTAATGACAAAAGCTCCGTGCTGCTAGCGCCTCTGTAACCTTTAAAGAGAAAGAAACGGTCAATCCTCAAACGAGAACTCCCTCCGGCCGTGGCAGCCCGCCGTGCTGTCGCCTCTCTCCGCCCTCACGTCTCTGGGTCTGTACCACGCGCTCCATGGCTGAAAGCTAACGGAAATTAAGCCACCGAGGAACCAAACGGCCCAGCAGCCCTGGGCAGAGCCATCGGCCTGCACTGCTCCGGCCGGCAGCTCTCCCCCTGCACCCGAGGACCAGACACCCCTGCGCCGAGGACAGCGACCTGGTCCTCGGCCCTGCGGGAAGCTGTGGCAAAACGGGGCCCGCACTCACCTCCGCCTCTGCCGCCGCCGCTGCTGCCTCTGCCGCCGCTGCTGCTATCTGACTCCCGGGGCCGACTCCGAGCCCCAGTCCGGTGTCACGTGCCGGGGGCGCTGCCCTCGCGCTGAAGCCGCAAGCCCCGCGCCCAATCAGCGCCCACCGGCACGGTCATGCCTCGGAGGAAAGGAACCCTGAGGGCAGGCCCGGATCACGTGGCGAGGGCGAGCCTATCCCCGTCTGTCTGGATCACGTGACGAGGACGAACCTATCCCTGCCTCCGGTGCCGCCCCCTCCCGGCAGCCCTCGCGCGCTGGCGGGAGGGAGCAGCGCTATGGCAGCTGGACAATGCGCAGCAGGCTTAACAGGTGCTAAGGCTGGGCCGGGACCCGACGCCGCCGTCCCTTGCAGCGCTGTGGGGAGGACCAAGGCGGGGCTGTGAGCGCCGCGAGCTGGCGCCGGAGATTGAGGGGCGGCAGCGGCCGCTGTTTCAGGGCTCTCAGAGCCGCTACCCACAGCCCCGTCCCTTAGAGCAGCGCTCGCTGGAGCCTGCGAGACATCAGCGACACGGCCACACCTCTCTGCGAGAGTTCGTCCCGCCCCGCTCGGGCCCAGGAGCGTTTAAACGAGCTCAGATTTATGCTGTGGAATTAAACACAACTGAAGCAATGCTGGGAAGGATAAGGGGCAACAGAGTAGGGAAGTGATCAAGGTGAGGTTGGACAGAGCTGTGAGCAACCTGATCGAGTTGGAGATGCACTGTTTGCTGCAAGGGGCTAGACTAGATGACCTTAAAAGGTCCCTTCCAACCCAAACCAGTCCATGATTCAGTCCATAGTCCAAACCAGTCCATAGTGGAAGTTGTGGGTAAAGCTGGAAGGACTTGGATCCTGGAGACCTGCGCTTGGAAGGCCATGACTGGGGCAGTGATAATCTCCAACTGTCTAACTTAATTCCTTTTTATGAGCAGGTCCTCCATCTAGCTGATGCCAGGAGATGTGGTGATTTGGAATTTTAGCAAAGCTTTGGATAACTGTCTCACAGTATCCTCCTGGACAAACTTAAGCCCACGGCAAGACAAGTCCATCATACACTGGCTGAGCTGCTGGGTCTGGCTCAGAGAGTTACAGGAGCCAAATGGCCTCCCTAGTCTTGCTGGGCCTGAAGTATTAGTTGTTTAGCTGAGTAAGTAAGTTTTAAATAGAATAAACCCCTTAGGAGTTCTGATGTGATGTCATTTTGTGCGCTCTTTGCTTAGTTTTACTGGCTTGGCCTCAGTAATTTGATCTGCTGAAGCCTCAGGCCAGAAGCTGTAAATTCACCTGGATTTGCTGATCTCGTGCACAGCTTCTCTCAACTAAAGGCAGACAAAGCCCTTCAGAGCCAGCACCAAAGCTGAAGAGAAGGGGGGTACAAGTGTCACTGGCAGCTGCAGCTAGGCAACAGCCTGGAGGTGGAGAGGGAACCCAACTAGGAGTCAGAAAGTTGGGAGTAGCTCAGGTCAGAACCACCACTGGATCAAAAGCCAGGAGTTTTCTTTGTTCAGGTTCCTGTCTGGAGGCACCTTGCTCCAGCTGACCCTGCTGCTGCACTGTCCTATTAAATTACTTAGTTTTAAGAGATGATTTTAGAAGCCTGAGGCTCTGCTTCGGAACACTGAGGGTTTGCCCTTTGGGGTGACTAACACCAGACACTGCCCCGGGCTGGGGCTGTGCTCTGGCCGGCAGCTCTCCGGCTGCACGGAGGCCCAGACACCCCGGTCCCTGCCCCGGGGCCACGCACTAGCACATCCTCACTGCCCTCCAACCCAAGCCGAGCTCTAACACGGGGACCGAAAGATCCCATTAAACCAACGAGCTCCGGAGCGGACAATGGAGCCGTCCCAGCGGGCACCCACCGGGACGATCCTTCGATCGCAGCCTTCGAGGCTGCTACCCGGCCTGGGGATAGCGGTAACCGCGGGGCGGGACCGAAGGGAGCGAGGGCCGTGCGGAGGCGGAGCAACAGGGCTCGGGGTTAACGAGGACCGGTGCCGCCGCCGGACGCCAGGCGTCGCTGTTCTGCAAGTGAAGCCCAGCCGCTTCACAAAGCTACACGCCCATTGGCCGCCGGCCAGAGCCACGTGACAACGGTTGGCCTATCCCCGCTGCCATGGGAAGGTCAAGGGCGCTCGCTCCTGTCCCAAGGTAGCATGGTGCCAGGCACCACTCACTCCTGGGGGCAAAATAACCAGCGGGAGAGGCGATGGGGCCGAGAGTTTATTATAAACCAGCAAATGGAGGAGTTATAGGATGAACGAGGATCTGTCGCCTGGCTAGAGCTGTGGACAGCAGTCCAGGGGAAGGCCCGAGGGCAGGAGGAACTCAGGCCGTGGCACTCTGGCAGCTGAGGAAAGCCCCAGGCATCGGAGGGAGACTCTGTCCCTTCTGCACCTGTCCCCGTGTCGCTGCAGCATGGTCCTTGCCCAGCCCTGCCACCCTCCGGGCCAGCCTGAAGTGCAGGAAGGGTGTACCCTCTCTTTGCCTCGCAGCTACAACTGGGCATCCAGAGAGAGGGGAGAGGCTTTTCTTAGAGCACAGGCAAAATGGCTTGCCCTACCCACAGGAAAGCCACGGAGACCTCATTCCCTGCTGTTGAGCCATGTCCCTGTTCTGCAGCAGGATGCAATACCACTGTCCCTGCTCTTATGCTCCAGCAAGGCTGCCCAGGGAGTTCAGGCACAACACACCTTGAAGGAGCTTGATGGTGCAAGGAGATCTCACAGCAGGTTCAAGGTGTTGTCCAAGCAATTACAAAGTGGGTTTCCAGAAACTCTCCCAGCAGGGAAGCTCCACCATCATGCAAGGAAGATCACAGGATCCCCCAGAGCTCAGCACCAGGATGCTGGGCACTAAATTGTCCTAGTCCTTCCTGAGCTCCAATCTAAAAATCCTTCCCCACCTCATTTGTTTTCTCTCCCTGTGGTTTGCCCTGTGCTGCTGCTTCACTAGCATGTCAGTCATCCTGAAGTGACTGGGGCAGACCATGCTGGGACAGACCAGGGGCCATGCAGCCAGTAGCACAGGCCTGCAGAGAAGCAGAGCAGACCTAGAGAAGCCACTTCCCCACAGCCAGGAACCAGAGCCAGAGCAACTGTGCCTTTAACAGCATTTGGTGAATCTTCCTCCCATGGACTCACTAATAACACCTCAAGCTAGAGAAAGTTGTGCCAGCCCTGGCACACAGAGCTCCCACCAAGGGACGGAGAGCAGTCTGTCCTGTCTTTCAGTTCTTGTCTTGGAACAAGCTCTTACCCCAGGGAGGAAACCTTCCCTTCCCCCTTATCCCATAGCAGCATAATTCTTTAGTGAAGAACCTTCCAGAAATGCAGGTAGGTAACATCAATCACATCACCTTGTAGTGACCAGAGCATGTCTCCCAGCAGCAAGGAACACACAGGAATGGGCACAGAGCCCAGTTTTCCCTTTCCTTCAACAAATCACCTTGAGCTACTTGGGACTGAAGCAAACAGAGCAACAATACCAACTACTTACTAGAGCCAAAAGAGAAAGAAAATAGAGCAGGGAGCTTAACCAGAGTTCCACACCCAGAGCAGTTCCCAGGAGCCATCACCCACACACAGAAGAAAAACCCCCAGAGCAGACAACACCACAGCAGGATCCAGCCCAAGCAGCCAGGATGAAATGGATGGAAATACCCCGTGGCCAGGTGGGAAGGTGCAATTCTCTCAGGCTGCTCTTCTCAGGCATAGATCCAGTGCTCAGCTGTGTCCTGCCAGCAAGTCAGCTCCTCTGGGTGGAACCAGAGGGAAATCTCCTGCTGGGCACTCTCCACTGAGTCACTGCCATGGATCACATTCCTGTAGGAGGGAAGAAAGGGATCAGCCAGCACTAAGCAGAGAAAAAGAGGGAGAGGGAAGCTGCAGCTTGGAAAAATTTACCTTGACCAATATAATTATAGAATTGTTTTGGTTGGAAAAGATCTCTAAGGTCATGGAGTCCAACTGTTAACCTAACACTGCCAGGTCACCACTAAACCATGGCCCTCAGCACCACATCTTTTACACCCCTCCAGGGATGGTGACTCCACCACTGTCCTGGACAGCCTCAGCTGAGCCTTGATGACTCTTTCATGGAAGAAATTACTCCAAATGTTCAGCCTAAACCTCTCCTGGTGCAACTTGAGGCTGTTTCATGTTGTCCCACCACAAGCCAGGCTGCATCTACCCAAGGTCACCATCTGTGGATGTTCACTGGTGAAGAGCCCCAGCACACACAGAGCTCCTTCCTGGCTTTTGTTACAGCCTCAGGTACCTTTCTCCCCTAGGAAAGTACAGTCTGAGAGGTCTTCTCCTTCCCAAGAGTCCTGATTCTCCCAAAGAAAAAGAGAAGCAAACCCCACCTGCTTTCAACAGAGAAAGACACAAAGCTAGAGACTCCTCCTGGGAAAGCCAACCCCAGGAGACAGAGGACAGCTCTGCCCTGCAGATACAGACTGGCAGAGGAATGCCTGAACAGGATGCCCTGAAACACCAAGAGAACAAAAAGCCAAAGCTCTCACTTGCTGACTTCAACACAGAAGTCTCCTCGGATGGTGCCAGGCCTGGACTCAGCTGGGTTAGTTTCCCCAATCATCATACGAACTGTCTTGACCACATCCAGGCCCTGCCAGACCTGTGGGACAGCAAAACAACACTCAGCTTCCACAACACCCCTCCAGCAGCTCCTGGGGGCTGTGCTCTCAATCCCCTGGCTGATCCATATGAGGAAGAGACAGGGGAGAGGCTCCCTATATAAACAGCCTTCCAGCTGATTTAACTGAAATCAAGCTGCAAACCATCAGCATTCCCTGTGGATTTCATTGACTGCAGAAAACATCTCTGTGGTGCAGCACAGCTTCAAGAGGCTCTCTCTGAAGACAGAGGCCACTTTGTTTCCATCCTGTAAGTCATTGCACTTACTTTCTGTTCTCTGGTTTTAGAGAAGCTGGCCCAGCACTCACCATGGCCACCACAGGCCCAGAGCTCATGTACTTCACCAGCTGGTTGTAGAAGGGCCGGTCACGAAGGGCAATGTAGTGCTCTCTCAGCAGCTCCTCTGAGGCCTGAGCACAGAAAGAACAACAAGCACAAAGCTTAGTCTGCTCTGAGCAGACCTGGCCAAGGTCTACACCTGAGAGCTGGAGGAAAAGGTGGATAGCTGATGGAACAATGGAAGCTCACTGGCAGCAGTGAAAGGGCTTTATTGTGCTGAAGACTCACACACACAAGGGAGAAGTTCTAGGTTAGAGGACCAACAGCTGCCAGCTTACGACAGCCTCACAGAGACACAGCAAAGGGCAGGCACATTCCCTACAGCAGGAATACCTCCTCCAGGAGCAATTTAAGCACCTGAGTGCCTTCTGATCTGTGAGGATTCAGTGCCTAAATGACAAGAGTTGGCTGCAGAAGCTGGAGTAGACCATAGAATTATTAAGGTTGGAAGAGACCTTCAAGATCATGGAGCTAACACTGCCAGGTCACCACTAAACCATGGCCCTCAGCACCACAGCTCCATGGCTTTTCAACCCCTCCAGGGATGGTGACTCCAGCACTGCCCCGGGCAGCCTGGGCCAGGCCTGGACAACCTTTTCAGGGAAGAAATTGTTCCTAATGTCCAACCTAAACCTCTCTGGCACAGCTTGAGGCTGTTTCCCCTTGTCTTATCATGTTAACTGGGACAAGAGATCAACCCCCACCTCACTCCAAGCTCCTTGCAGGGAGCTGGAGAGAGTGAGAAGGTCTCCAAGCCTCCTCTTCTCCACACTAACCAAGCCCAGTTCCCTCAGCTGCTCCTCACCACACTTGTGCTCTAGACCCTTCCCCAGCTTCCTTGCCCTTCTCTGCACACACTCCAGCACCTCCATGTCCTTCTGGGAGTGAGGAGCCCAAAGCTGAGCCCAGGATTGGAGCTGTGGCCTCCCCAGTGTCCAGTGCAGAAGGACAATCCCTGCCCTAGTGCTGCTGCCACACTAGTGCTGATCCAAGGCAGGATGCTCTTCGACCAGCAAGCAGAACTGCCCCAGGGCTCACCAGCACCTGTCCTGCCCTGGCTCACCTGCAGGAGCTTCAGCCCCACCAGCTGCAAGCCCTTCCTCTCGAACCGCCGGATGATCTCCCCGACCAGGTGTCGCTGGACCCCGTCCGGTTTGATGGCCACGAAGGTGCGCTCGTTAACCCCACCGGAGGCTGCAGGGAGAGGGCAGAGGAATGAGGGGAAGCACAAGGGAAGGAGATTCACCTGGGACACTGAGCCGCGGGGGCAGGGAGGGGAGCGGGGTTCTGTGGCGCGGGACTGCCCGGTCCCGGTGGCGGAAGGGAGTGGGGTGCAGGGGGTTCTCTGGTGGCGGAGGGGAGCGGGGCGCGGGGTCCCGGGGTACAGAAGGGAGGGAGGCGCACGGAACACGGTGCTGCCCGGTTCCGGGGGACAGAGGGGAGAGGGGGAGGGACTCTCCGGTCCCGGGGGCAGAGGGGTGAGGGAGGCGCGGGGCTGCCCTGTCTCGGGGGGGCGCAGGGCTCTCTGGTCCCGGGGGCGGAGGGATGCAGGGCGCGGGGCTCTCCGGTCCCGCACCGCTCTGGAAGAGGCTGGCAAATAAGCCCAGCACCAGGCAGATCATGGCGGCGCCGCTCTTAAAGGGGCTGCGCCCCCTCGGCGCCTCCTCCGGCACCACCGTGCCGGGAATGCAGCTTCCCAGGCGCTGCTCGGCTGTGGCCAGGCCCAGCCCTCCCCATGCCCGGATGTCACCGGTTCACCCCTAGCTGGGGCTAAACTCCACTAGTTCGTTTGTCAGGCCATGACCCTGCTGCAGAAGCGAAGGGAGATGGGGAAAGGAGAGGAGAGCCGGAGGAAAATGAAAATGCATTTAATCAAACAGCCAAACTTAGAGGAATACTGCTGCCAATAGCACAACCCCAGTGCCCTCAGCTGCTCCTCATCACACTTGTGCTCTAGACCCTTCCCCAGCTTCCTTGCCCTTCTCTGCACACACTCCAGCACCTCCGTATCCTTCTGGGAGTGAGGAGCCCAAAGCTGAGCCCAGGATTGAAGGAAACTGGGCTTGGTTAGTCTGGAGGGAAGAAGGCTCAGGGAAGACTTTCTCACTCTCTACAACTCCCTAAAAGGAGCTTGGAGCCAGGTGGGGGTTGGTATCTTCTCCCAAGTAACATGTGATAAAACAAGAGGAAACAGCCTCAAGTTGTGTCAGGTGAGGTCTAGGTTGGACATGAGGAACAATTTCTTCCCTGAAAGGGTTGTCCAGGCCTGGCCCAGGCTGCCCAGGGCAGTGGTGGAGTCTCCATCCCTGGAGGGATTGAAAAGCCATGGAGATGTGGAGCTGAGGGACATGGTTTAGTGGTGACCTGGCAGTGTTAGTAATGGTTGGACTTGATCATAAAGGTCTTTAGCAACCTAAACAATTCAATGAGTCTATGATAATATTGAAGGGCCAATGGGCACACACTGGAAGCCAGGAGCTTCCATGGGAGCAGGAGGAGCAAGTTGTTTGGTGTGAGGGTGCAGAGCCCTGGCCCAGGCTGCCCAGAGAGCTTGTGGAGTGTCCTTGTGTGCAGAGCTTGCAAGGGCAGCTGGAGGGGATGCTGGGCAAGGTGCTGGGGGTGAGCCTGCTGGAGCAGGGGGGTTGCACTGGATCATCCCCAGAGGTTTCTTCCAACCCTCACCATGCTGGGATTCTGAGATTTTTATCAGCAAGTGCCTTTCTGAGCACTAATGACATCAACTCTTTCTCTTAGAGTGGGAACTGTGACAGAACTTTCCTTCTAAAAGTCTCCTGTGGTCACACACTCTCCTCTCCCTTTTCTTCCCCTGGAGCTCTGATCTGTGTCCCCAGCAGAGCCTTTTCAGAAGCAGCAGCTTTCCAGCTCTCTCCTGTGCATTGTAGGGATGTGGGTAACTGCCCAGCTTGTGTGTGACTGGAGTGCAGGTTCATTTACTGTGCTTCAGCACAAAGGTTGAGATGCTTGCAGCTGAAGGAGGGAGTCTGGTGAAGCTAGGGCAGTCCTATTTTGGCTAAAACTAATGAGGCAAGGCTGCTAGAACAGAACCAAGCAGCTTCAAAACAAATTTGGAAGGCTCTAGTGACTGAGTGAAGACCTTTACCTAATTAACTGCAAAATGAATATTCGAGTTGACCCCCCTAGCTATGCTAATGAGCCAAATAAAGGACATACTAAACATCTATGACTATGGGACTGAACTCTCCACCCCAATCATGCTAAACTTCACCTAGAAGGCAGGGAGAGAGGGCTCAGGATATAAAACCCATGAAGGAAACACCTCTTTGGGAGGGGGGGGAAAGGCTGAGGATCTAGCAGAGCTGAGGATGATCAAGGGGCTGTGCTTCTCTTCTTCCCCCCAACAGTGAGACACCTTCTTGGTAAGAATTGTGCCTTCAGTACCTGGCTGACCTTTTGCTGCATTGCTCTGCTTTACTGGTGCTATTGCAGAGACTTGTGCCTCTGACTCAGTTGAGAATTGCCAACTCAAGCATTCTTGCTTGCAGTCAGGGCACTTATCCCTGGCAAATCCCAAATCTGTTGTGGCTGTCCCTTCAATCAGTTCAATTAAGCTGATCTCTGCTTGAACTTCTCAAAGCTGTGCACAGTGCAAGTCCTCATCTGGGGCTCTGAAAGAGGAATTTTTGCCAGACAGTTCCAGAGTCCTGTGGCTCCAAGAGAGGCAGCCCTCAGGGAAACAAGGGGCAGCACATCCCTCTGAGTGTGTGTGAGCTCTCTTTCTTCTGAGTGCCATCCCCTGCCCTTGGGAGGTTTGGATGAAGGCTCAGCAGAGTGCCCAGGAGGCCAAGAAGGCCAAGAGCATCCTGCCTTGGATCAGCACTAGTGTGGCAGCAGCACTAGGGCAGGGATTGTCCTCCTGCACTGGGCACTGGGGAGGCCACAGCTCCAATCCTGGGCTCAGCTTTGGGCTCCTCATTCCAGGAAGGACATTGAGATGCTGGAGTGTGTGCAGAGAGAGAATCCATTCTACCTGCTGCCTTCTCTTGTGCACTCAAAGAATACAGCACAGGTGAAACCCAACTCCTGCTGAGTGACAGCTCAGACAGCAGTGACACAGACAGCTGTGTGGGGCCAAACTTCTCCTGCTCCACCAACCCCAACCTTCTCTTGGCCCTGAGAGGGCCCACAGGCCATGCCAGGCAGCTTCCTTCTGTTCTCTGCCATGACTAGGCTGAGCTACTGCTGCTGGGAGCCTGGCCAAGGGAAGCAGCTGATTGTGCTGCAGAACAGACCTGCACATCAATAAATGTCTTGTTACAGATGCTTGCTTCAGCCTCTTGGCTCCTCTTTCCTCTTTCAGCTGCCCCAGCTGTCTGTCTTCCTGGCTTGAAAGCTGGCTGTCTCCTAAGAAAGCTCAGAAAGGGCTGGAAGAGGTTGAGGCTTAGCTGAGGCAGCCACCTGGAGTCTGTCCTGTGCTGCCTTTCAGGTGAGGTGGTGAATGAGACATGTCTTCTTTGCAGCATGTCCTGCTCTGCACTGCCTCTGAGTTTTCACCGCTGCCCTGGACAACCCTTCTAGGGAAGAAATTGTTCATGGCCAAACTAAACCTCCTCTGGCACAACTTGAGATCATTTCCTTTTATCCTATCACTTGTTAACTGGGAGAAGAGAGCAACCCCCACCTGGCTCCAAGCTGTTTGCAGGGAGATAGAGTGAGTGAGAAGGTCTCCCCTGAGCCTCCTCCTCTCCACACTAACCAACCCCAGTTCCTCAGCTGCTCCTCAGCACACTTGTGCTCTAGACCCTTCCCCAGCTTCCTTGCTCTTCTCTGCACACACTCCAGCACCTCCATGTCCTTCTGGGAGTGAGGAGCCCAAAGCTGAGCCCAGGATTGGAGCTGTGGCCTCCTCAGTGCCCAGTGCAGGAGGATAATCCCTGCCCTAGTGCTGCTGCCACACTAGTGCTGATCCAAGGCAGGATGCTCTTGGCCTCCTTGGCCTCCTGGGCACTCTGCTCCCTCAGCTTCAGCTGCTGTCACCCAACACCTCCAGGTCCTTTTCCCCTGGGCAGCTTTCCAGTCATTCTTCCCCCAGCCTGGAGTGTTGATGGGGTTGTTGCAGACCCTCAGCCTCATCCCACTGATCTCAGCCCATCAGTGCAGCCTGGCCAGATCCCTCTGCAAAGCCTCCTACCCTCCAGCAGATCAACACATCCAGCCAACTTGGTGTGGTATGCAAACTTACTGGAGGTGCCTTGAGGGCTTCAAGTGCCAGGGGAACTGTGTCACCACAGCAGGTTAGCTTTATACCTGCAAATGTGACCCCAAAAGGAGTTTATTGCTCAGTTTTGTCCCTGATTCTCAGTTCTGGGTCTTTGATTCTCAGTTCTGGATCTGAGTCTCTGACTCTCAGTTCTGGGTCTCTGACTCTCAGTTCTGGATCTGATTCTGTTTTGGATCTCTGATTCTCAGTTCTGGATCTCTGATTCTCAGTTCTGGATCTGATTCTCAGTTCTGGGTCTCTGACTCTCAGTTCTGGGTCTCTTAATTCTCAGTTCTCTATCTGATTCTCAGTTCTGGGTCTCTGATTCTCAGTTCTGGATCCCTGATGCTCAATTCAGGATCCCTGATTCTCAGTTCTGGGTCTCCGATTCTCAGTTCTGGGTCTCTGACTCTCAGTTCTGGATCTGATTCTCAGTTCTGGGTCTCTGATTCTCAGTTCTGGATCCCTGATTCTCAGTTCTGGATCTCTGATTCTCAGTTCTGAGTCTCTGATTCTCAGTTCTGGATCCCTGATTCTCAGTTCTGGATCTCTGATTCTCAGTTCTGGATCTGATTCTCAGTTCTGGATCTCTGACTCTCAGTTCTGGATCTGATTCTGTTTTGGATCTCTGATTCTCAGTTCTGGATCTCTGATTCTCAGTTCTGGATCTGATTCTCAGTTCTGGGTCTCTGACTCTCAGTTCTGGGTCTCTTAATTCTCAGTTCTCTATCTGATTCTCAGTTCTGGGTCTCTGATTCTCAGTTCTGGATCCCTGATGCTCAATTCAGGATCCCTGATTCTCAGTTCTGGGTCTCCGATTCTCAGTTCTGGGTCTCTGACTCTCAGTTCTGGATCTGATTCTCAGTTCTGGGTCTCTGATTCTCAGTTCTGGATCCCTGATTCTCAGTTCTGGATCTCTGATTCTCAGTTCTGGATCTCTGATTCTCAGTTCTGGATCTGATTCTCAGTTCTGGATCTCTGATTCTCAGTTCTGGGTCTCTGATTCTCAGTTCTGGATCTCTGATTCTCAGTTCTGGGTCTCTGATTCTCAGTTCTGGGTTGGCAGTCCCCCATTCTCAGCTCCTGGATGGGGTTTGGGGCTGTTTTGTCCCACAGCCTCCCTTGCAAGTGCACAGCCAGAGGCATCAGTCTGCCTCTGCCAGCCAGGCTGGTGTTTCAGTGGCAAGTACAAGAAGCCTCCCTAGGGCAGAGGCAAGTAATCTCCACTGCCTTTATCTCCTCTAGATCACAAAAACCTAGCCTTTCATTTAAAACATCCCCTCCAGGCTGGCAACTCTGCTAGCTTGGCTATTTTTGACAAGCTTCCTTCCATCAAGGGCCCTAAGACGAACAAAAGGCAGTTTCTACTTTTATTTTTACAGTTTAATACAGTCTTTGATACAGAAGCAGCAGCAGGAGCCAACATGCAAAGCAACTGAAGTCATTGGGGACTCAAGAAAGCTCTCCGAGAGCTCAGCTCCTGTCAGGAACTGCTCTTTCCCACCAGTGCCACAGATGCACCTCCAGGAGCCTGGTTCCCCATGTGCTGCTGCTTGATTGTGCCCCCCAGTGTGACAAGTTCATGGCAGACATCAAACCAACACACAACAGTTAGGAGGAGGGGGCTGGGCTCTGAGTTTTCTCTGTTGATGAGTCAAGTCAAGTCTCTGATTAAGAGTCTAGGAGGCTTTGGAACCAGGAGCCACCTTAAATCTTGTCTCTGCTGACAGTGAGAAAAGAGATCCTTCAGGAAGAGGTGATGGCGAGGCAGGGGGATGCATGAAGCTCAGGTATTTGGCTGCTTCCAGGAGCTGGGACCTCTTGGAGTCACAACAGATCTTTTCAGTGTATGGGATGGATATTTAGGCTAAAGATTTCCAACCAGGTCAAGAGACATCTTGGGAAACAAGTAGAAATGGAAGTCCCCCAGTGAAGAAAGAGGTGCCCCAGCCCTGGCCAGCCCTGGCAGCTGATGGAACAAGCCCCACTTGGCTCCCCTCACAGCAGTTCATCTGCAGAGACACTATGTCCTCCTGCACCTCTTCCTTTGGCAAGCCTCCGCGTCCGAGCCGCAGGAGCTATCCGAGTCGCTTCCCGATGAGGAGGAAGAAGAGGAGGAGGAGGAAGAAGAGGAGGAAGAGGAAGGCTTCGAGGTGCTATAGTTCATACTCAGGACCCAGCCCAGTTTGTTGTGGAGCACCTGCTTGAGTCCTGGGGGCAGGGGCAGCACGTCCAGGGTGTCCACATAGTCGGGCAGGAGCTGGCGCAGGCGATAGCAGCACAGGTACTGCAGGGAGGTGCAGCTGGCACACGACCGGATCACCTTCATGCTGCTCTTGGCTGCTGTCGAGCACACCATGGGGTAGAACTTCTTGTTCTGCAGCTTAGTGGCTGCAACCCCTGCCAAGGGACAGCAGCACGTTGGTTTGGACAAGGGGATGGTAAACCTCCCAGCTAGACCCTGAAGCTACTAACTAGAGAGCTGCTGGCAAAGAGCTTATGGAAATCTGCCTCCCACTCGCTTCACAGCTTGCTCTTCTCTTCACACCTGTTCTCTCACCTGGGCAGGCTGGGAGTGGGGGGANCCCTGGGGCTGCTGAGCCTGGAGAAGAGCAGAGCCAGAGGGGAGCTGCTCCATGCTGAGCAAGAGCTGAAGGGTGCAGGGGGCAAGAGGCTGGGGCCACACTCTGCTCAGTGGTGCCCAGGGCCAGGCCAAGGGGCAATGGGCACACACTGGAAGCCAGGAGGTTGCAGGAGGAGCAAGTTGTTTGGTGTGAGGGTGCAGAGCCCTGGCCCAGGCTGCCCAGAGAGCTTGTGGAGTGTCCTTGTGTGCAGAGCTTGCAAGGGCAGCTGGAGGTGATGCTGGGCAAGCTGCTGGGGGTGAGCCTGCTGGAGCAGGGGTGTTGCTCCCTTCCAACCCCCACCATGCTACTTTGCCAGCAGTTTCTCCCACAGGCAGACCCTGAGCTCAGCCAGAGCTGCCCTGCTCCCATCCCCTCCTCCTCCCTGCCCTTGCTCTCACCAATGCACTTGCGGTTTTTGAAGAAGGTGAGTGTCCCATGCCAGGTGTCCAGGTGCACTCCAATGATGGAGCCTTGGCCAAAGCGGGAGGAGAAGTTGGTTTTGTCTCCCTTGTGATGCAGCAGTCCTGAAAACACAAACCCCAGCAGTCAGTGGAAAGCCTGAGCTCCATGAACACATCCCAACTCCCACACTGCAAGATCCCACTGGCCCAGTTCCCACTAGCTCAGTGCCTACAAAATCCCTCCACTGCGTGACCTCCAGCCCAGAGTGGGTGATGGAAAGGGCAAAGTTGAGCTTCTGCAATACCAGAGCACAGGGAGAGGCACCACAACTCCCATCAGTGATGTGCAACCACGAGTCTTGGCACCCTGGGGGCTCAGATTGCCACTCCAATTACCCTTAAACAAAGGAACTCGTGGCTCTGGTGGCATTTTTGGCCTCAATCCCACTGAAATACTCAACCCCATAGGACAACCACTTCTGGTCCTTGCTGCCCTTCCAAGCATCCTGTCCTTTGCCTGTGTTACCTGTGTAGGACAGTCCCCAGCTGTCCTCATCCTTGCCCAGCAGGCTGCAGAAGGTGTGCCGGTACTTGTCCAGGTTCACATCCGACGTCCCAATTCCCACCATCTGGGATGCAAGGCCAGGAAGAAGAACCCAAGCTTAGTCTTTGATTCAAGTAACAAAACACAACCAAGCCTCTAGATCTGGGCCCTCCTCTCCTTTGCTTGGCACAGTGCAAAACACCCAGAGGTTTTGGTGAAACCAAGTCAGAGATTTCAGGACAGAGTTGAAGGCTTCCAGCTCCAATTGCCTTTCCTAAGTGAGGAGGGACAGCTGGACTGCTGGGGAAGGTTGCTCTCCTGTTCATAGAAGGGGTTGGGCTGGGAGAGACCTTTCAAGGTCATCTAGTCCAATCCCTGCAGTCAGCAGGGACATCTGCAACTAGAGCAGGTTGCTCACAGCCCCAAACAACCTGACCTGGGATGGTGCCAGGGATGGGACATCTCCTACCTCTCTGGCAACCTGGCACAGGCTGTCACAACTCTCAATGTAAAGAATTCCTTCCTTAGTCCTAGTCTGAATCTCCCTTTTAGTTTCAAACCATCACCCCTTGTCCTGTCACAACAGGTCCTGCTAAAAAGTCTCTCCCCGTCTCCCTGACAGGCCCTTGAAGCACTGCCAGGCTGCAGTAAGGTCTCCCTGGAGCCTTCTCTTCTCCAGGCTGAACAAGCCCAACTCTCTCAGCCTCTCCTCACAGCACAGAGCTTCCACCCTCCCATCATGTTTGTGGTCTCCTCTGGCCCTGCTCCACCAGCTCCATGTCTCTGCTGTGCTGAGCACTCCAGAGCTGCCCCAGCACTGCAGCTGAGCTCTGCCCAGAGCAGAGCAGAGCAGAGGCACAATCCCCTCCCTGCCCTGCTGCCCACACTGCTGGGGATGCAGCCCAGGACACACTTGGCTTCTGGGCTGGGAGCTCACATTGCCTCCTCATCTGCAGCTTCTCATCCCTAATAGCCCCAAGTCCTTGTNGTAGACGACATGAGTTGCTCTCCCTTTATCCACCAACACTGTAAGAAGGCCACCAAATTCATCTGGCACGCTTTGCCCTTAGTGAAGCCATGCTCTCTGGCAGCAGTCACCTCTCTGTCCTCTGTGTGCCTTAGGGCAGTTTCCAGGAGGATCTGCACCATTCTCTTGCTGGACACTGAGGTGAGACTGATTGGCCTCGAGTTCCCTGGAGCTTCACTTTGAACAACAGGGGTGGAGTTTCCCCTTTTCCAGACACTGGGAACTTCCCTGCACTGCCACAACTTCTCAAAGAAGCTAGATAGTGGCTCAGCAATTTCACCCAGCACTTCCCTCCAAACCAACAAATGCATCTCATGGACTTGTACACCTTCAAGGTTCCTCAGATGGCCTCACACCTGGATCTTCTCCTACAGTGAGCACTCCCTCATCCTCCCAGGCCCTGCTCCAAGAACACCCAGTTTTGGGTGCCCAGAAGCACCTCTGCCCCACATACCATGTCTGTGCCATAGACTGGGGAGGTCATCTTGATCTCCCAGAAGTGCTGCCCATCCACCAGCTCCTTGTTGCCCCTGATGGCAGCGGTGCCGCAGCTGTACTCCATGTGGAAGTTCACCTTGCGGTTGTCGCAGGTCAGCAGGGTGGCTGTGGACTTGTTCAGGTCATCCCACACCCAGTCAAAATCTGCTCAGTAAGCACACAGGAGAGAAGGGTGAGCCCCAAGCCAAAGCACAATGGGTCTGAAGGCCTGGCAGGGCTTTGGTTTGGTTGGTTTTCCTGTTGAAGAGGGTGAATCCTGACCTCTGCATGTGGGAGAGGTGTTGGAGGCCTGAACTATTCTGCAGTGCCCCAGCAGGGATGGCTCAGGGCTCTGAACCCAAAGCTGTCAGCAGTCACCTGTGCCCATTTTGGCTAAGACAGGCCACAGAGGTGCTGAGGAAGAATCACACACTTGTTTAGGTTGGAAGAGACCTCTAAGAACACAAAGAGCCCGACCATTAACCTAGCACTGCCAGGTCACCACTAAGCCATGTGCCTCAGCACCACAGCTCCATGGCTTTTCAACCCCTCCAGGGATGGTGACTCCAGCACTGCCCTGGGCAGTCTGGGCCAGGCTGGACAACCCTTTCAGGGAAGAAATTGTTGCTAATGTCCAACCTAAACATATCCTGGTGCAACTTGAAGGCATTTCCTCTTCTCCTATCAAATCTCCATCCTTGGAGATTTCCAAAACCCCCCAGGGACAAAGCCCTGAGCACTCTGATCTAACTTTGGAGCTAGCTATTCCTTCAGCAGGGGTAGGACTAATGACCCTCTGGGATGCCTAGCTTTGCTATGCCACAGCCTTTCTTGGCCAGCCCAAGCCCACCCTCTGCCATCTGCTCTGTGCACAGCCAGACCAGAGATCAGCAGCAAGAGGGCTGGAATCACAAGGGTTGGTTTCACTGGTGGCCTAAGCAGGTCCCCAGAGGTGAACTCTGACACACTGAACAAGTTCAGAGCTTAGCCCTTGAAACACCACAGGAAGCATGAGACTCTAATCCTAGAATCATTAAGATTAGAAGAGACTTGTAAGATTAAGTCCAACCATTAACCTAGCACTGCCAGGTCACCACTAAACCATGTCCCTCAGCACCACATCTCCATGACATTTCAACCCCTCCAGGGATGGTGACTCCACCACCACCCTGGGAAACCTGGGCTAATGCTTAACCACTCTTTCAGGGTGGAAACTGTTCCTAACATCCAACCTGAACCTCCTCTGGTACAACTTGAGGCTTTCCTCTTGTTCCTTGGGAGAAGAGACCTACCCTCACCGCACTCCAAGCTCCTTTCAGGGAGTTGGAGAGAGAGATAAGGTCTCCCCTGAGCCTCCTCTTCTCCTGACTAACCAAGCCCAGTGCCCTCAGCTGCTCCTCACCACACTCTAGAAGTCTTCCTACAGTCTATGTGGCCTTGAGATGTAAACTAAGGAACACCACAAGGTGGGAAGGGAGAGAAGGCTCCATGCAGGGCTGCAGTCCAGGACTGCACCCACCTCAAACCCCAAAAGGTGCCCAGGGGGTCCTTACACTCATCCTCCTCGCCGCAGCGGCAGTCCTTGACGCGGTGGAGGGCATGGAGGCTGGAGCAGTAGGGAGCTTCACTCTGGGTCTCACAGTTGCAGTAGGACTCTCCAGTCACAGGGATGGCACTTGGGATGGAAGGGGAGAGGGAGGAAAACTCTGGCTCCGAATCCGAGTCGCTGTGCTGCTGAGGAGAGCAGAGGAATGGTCACCACTGCACAGCCCCAGGCTCAGGAAGCTGGCCTCCAGAGGCCTGAGAGCTCTTGTGCTGTGGCCTAGCCTGGCCTGGCCTGTCACAGTCATGGAATCACGGACTGCTTTGGGTGGGAAGGACCTCTCAAGGTCACCTAGTCCAAGCCCTTGCACTCAGCAGGGACATCTGCAACTAGAGCAGGCTGCTCACAGCCCCAACCAACCTGAGCTGAGATGGGACATCTCCCACCTCTCTGGCCAACCTAAGCCAGGCTCTCACCACCCTCAGGGTAAAACATTTCTTCCTTCTCTCTAGTCTAAATCTCCTTTTAGTTTCAAACCATCACCCCTTGTCCTGTCAGAGCAGGCCCTGCCCCCATCAATTCCCAGCCAAGTCACCCTGCTTTGGGACCTGGCTGGCATCTGTCTGAGCTACAAAGACCTCTCAGCCCCAGGCACTGTAAGGCCTGGGGATGTTCTTTGTGCCTTCCAGGGCAGAGGAGCTGTCCCAGCAGGCAAGCAGAGTGACAACCTTAACACAGGTATTTTTAAGCAAGCTCTGTGCTAAAGCTACAGTTTTTCATGTGCAGGTTCCAGCCAGCACCCCAAAATCAGAGCAGAGAACACAAAAGCACTGCTCTGCAGAGCTGGGAGCTGATGGAGGAGAGAGGGAGGAGGCAAAGGGACAGGAGGCCAGGCAGGGGAGAGGAGGCAGAACAAAGGGGAGCCAGTTCAGCAGCATGGCTGCAGCTTCTCACACCAGCACTGCAGACAGGCCTGCAGGGAACCTAGGCAAGGATTAAAAGGCTTTTGTTTACTTGTCTGCATGGACACAAAAACTTGATTTATTATTCCCCAGTGCCAAGAAACCAAAGTGTCCCTGCACTGGATGCTGCAAGAGCCAAAGCCTTGTCTGGTTCCCTTCATTACAGGAGGCTTGCTGTCACCTACTGGAGTCTCTTAGCACAGACTGCAGCAAGTTACTCTGAGTTTACACACTGCTCAGGTGTTCCTTCTTATTTACTCCCCCAGCAGGGTTTGTAAGCAGTATTTCAAGCCAAAAATCCTTTAAACTCATGTTCTTGTTCCAGCGGGACTGGAAAAAAATGACTTGGGCTTGCTCATGTCCTGCCCACTCCTCCCTCTCCAGCCTGCACACTGGGGTTCCTGTCTTTCACTGGCTCTTCCTACCTGCTGCTAACTAGAAAGCCAGTTCTCCCCATTACTGCAGGCACACAAAGCTACTCAGACTGCAGAGAAGTCTTGTTTTGGGGAAGCACAGGGCCTGGGTTTGGACAGCATGCTCTGGCAGTGGTCTCCCAAGGCTTTAACTCAGCTCTGAAGCTCCTGGAGCAGTTCTGTGTATCTCCACTGCTGCACAGGGAACCAAACTCACTCCATAACTGGGAGAAAGAGCAAAGGATGGTGGAGGTGACCCTAAGTCACTCCTCACACTGATCTCCCAACTGCTGTCCCTGCTGGGTTCCCATCTCCCAGCACAGCTGCATGCCTGTGCCAGTGACAGAGGTGATGTGAGCAGGAAAGGTGAGAGGATTTCAGCTTGAAGCTATCTGAGACTCTAACTCCACAGCCTCAAGCAGCTCCACTCCCTCCATCACCACCTAGCAGCCACACAAAGACCAGGAGTTAGCAGAGCCATACAGTGAGCCAGCCTGGAGAGCTGCTCCAGCTCCAACACAGGCTAACAGCTCTGCTTAAAAAAGAGTAGTTTAAAAATACTGTATAACTTTATATATGATACAGACAGAATCCCAGAGTGCTGGGGGTTGGAAAGGACCTGAGGGGGTCATGCAGTGCAACCCCCCTGCTCCAGCAGGCTCACCCCCAGCAGCTTGCCCAGCATCACCTCCAGCTGCCCTTGCAAGCTCTGCACACAAGGACACTCCACAAGCTCTCTGGGCAGCCTGGGCCAGGGCTCTGCACCCTCACACCAAACAACTTGCTCCTCCTGTTCACATGGAAGCTCCTGGCTTCCAGTGTGTGCCCATTGCCCCTTGGCCTGGCCCTGGGCACCACTGAGCAGAGTGTGGCCCCAGCCTCTTGCCCCCTGCACCCTTCAGCTCTTGCTCAGCATGGAGCAGCTCCCCTCTGGCTCTGCTCTTCTCCAGGCTCAGCAGCCCCAGGGCTCTCAGCCTTTCCTCCTGCCACAGCTGCTCCAGTGCCCTCAGCATCTTGGCAGCCTCTGCTGGACTCTCTCATTGTTTCTCTTGACCTGGGGAGCCCAGAAGTGTCCCCAAGACTCCAGCTGTGGCCTGACTAGGGTAGATTATAAGCTCAAAAAAAACATTTAGCTTAGTTTCAATCAGCTAACAGCAGAGCTGTAGTGCACAACTGGGGAGCAGACTACTGGCAGCTCAGCCCCACAGCCCATGTTAGAGCTTGGAGAAGGCTCATTAGATAGTCTGGGTGCTTTAGTAAGTCTTTTCTGATTGTCGTCAGTTCTGTCTGCTGAAATCCAAGCTGCTCAGTTCCACAGTCCTTGAGTAAATACCTGCTGGCAGGGAGAGGAAAGCTTCCAGAGCCTCCCAAAAGCACCATCCTACCTGCCCATCTGAGTCGTAGCCCCAGCCACGTGCTCCAGTGGCCAAGGTGGCAGCCCTGGGCTCTGCCTCTCGCCGCACGCCGCTCAGCACAAAGTGCCAGGCCCTGCTGCTCCGCGGCCGCCGGGCCATGCTGCTCCCTGACAGGTAAGCTGGGGAGCAAGGGAGAGGAGAGCAGGTTACACATAGCACCCCCCCCCTCCAGGCT
Source organism: Bucco capensis (assembly GCA_013396975.1). NCBI lineage: Eukaryota > Metazoa > Chordata > Aves > Piciformes > Bucconidae > Bucco > Bucco capensis. The sequence goes on from VWZO01007899.1 coordinate 30,679, forward strand.
CTGCTCTCTGCAGCAACCTCCCCCAGGTCACCCTAGATCCCCCACTAAGAACACAGAGCAGCACAAGCCACATCTGACAGGCCTCATCCATGGGTAAAGGGACTCAAGGAAGTTCCTCCTGCATCACAAGCCTCTGCAAACACTTCAACCTCTTTCTCCACACAGGGTCAATTTCTCCCTGAGCCCCACTAAGTGTTGAATTGGCTCCCAGAAATGCTCCCAAGACCCTGTGGCAGCAGCAGCATGCACCTCTCACTGCTGGCCTGGGGAGCATCAGGATCATCAGCATCATCAGCCACCAGGCTGAGGGTCAGTCCCTCACCCCAGCCATGCTGCTCTCAACTACCTGAGTCACCCTGGCCACCCCCACCCCAGTCCTTGACTGCAGGGAAGGGTGTTTGTTCACCTCCAAGCAATGTCTGCTGAGAGAAGACTGTTCTAAGCGTCTGGGTGGGGACAGACCACTTTCTTACTGACTAAAGGGAACCAAGCCTTTTCATAGACCTGTCCCAAGTAGCCTCAAGGGCAACAGAGAGAAGCAAAGCAGCAGCCTGTCTCCAGCTTCAAGCAGGGATGTTAGTCAGAGCCAGATATCCATGTGCTCCTTCCCTATGCACAGCCTGGCAGACCACACCAGCAAGCAGCCACCATGTAGGAGTTGGACCAGGGGAACCTCAACACCCAGCCTCATTTCCCCTGAGGTTTAGCTTTGAAAAAAGCAAGCCCCCCACCACAAGGCACCCACAGGACTGTAACACCCTTCTCGTCCCTGCAAACTGGCTCCCTTTGCTCAGCCTCTGGCTCAGCCAGTCTGCACACCCACATCTGCTCTGCTGCTTCCCTGATGTGCAGCAGCTCAGCCCTGAGCACACGCCAGTCCTGCAGGCATGCAGTGGGTCAGCTCCATTCTGGTGCCTGCCATAAGCACCCATCCCTGTTCCTCCTGCACCTCAGTCCCTGATGTGCCAGCAGCCCCTGGTAAAGCAGGGAAGGCCAAGCTATGGTCAGTTGTGCAAGTGCCCACAGAGGCTTGAAGAGCTTTGGGCATCTCAACTGCTGAGCTCAGGGGATTCTCACCTCCAGCAAGGACATCCATGGTGGGAAAGCACCTAAAATCATGCTAGAGCCACCCTTCCCTAGCTTCAAAGAGCACCCTCAGCAGCCAAACACAACAGCACCTTGATATGGCTGAGACTCAAGGGGTAGAGTCAGCACAGCATTGTGTCTGTCTCAGTCTGTGATCTGGCACCGAGAACAGGCTCAGTCCCTCCCTGCAGAAGTGACCAGGGGCTGTAGGGCCAGTCCCTCACCCCAGAGGGCACATGGGGGCTGGAGGGTCAGTCCCTCATCCCAGAGGGGACCAGGGGCTGTGGAAGCTTTCTCCTGGATCTGACATGGCCGCACAGCATCCCTCGCCCCACCTGCAGCTCACCCGCTCCTCTGCAGTCTAGCCCAAGGGCTGAGCCCCATGGTCAGCTCCGGGAGCTGCCGTGAGAGGGCTGCGAGCCGGGCCCTAACTGGAGCCCCCCACGACCTCGGCGGGCCCCGCTTCCCAGGCACTAAGCAGCACAGATCGCAGAACGGAAAGGGTGAACCGGCGGCCCAAGAGGCTCCCACAGCAGACAGACGCGGCCCGGCCCCTCCTCTCCCGGCCTGGTCTCGGGGACAACAGGCACTGGAGTCTCGGCTGGCCTCCAGCTGAGGCGCGGCTAAACCAGAACAGGCCAGACCGTCGCGCTTGGGCCGCGCTTAGGCCATACGGCCCGGCCCGGCTAGGCCCAGCGCAGGCTTCGGGCCTCGGGCCTCGGGCCTCAGCCCTCCGGTCTGTGCCCCGATTCCGATTCCGATCCCGGTCCCACTCCCTGCCCACCTGCCCGGCCCGGCCCGGCCCAGCCTGGTCCCGCCGCCGCGCTCTGACCTACTTTCCCCTCCTACGACATAAACAATACTCTCTCGACACCATCCCTCAGGCACCCATTGGCTGTGTCTACGCCATGCCCCTTCACGGTTGGCTGAGCGCCCCGTCGCTTACAGCTGGAGGAGGAGCTTCCTGACGCCACTGGCTGAGCCATGCGTCAATCCTCAGGAGAGACGCGCCATTGGGCAGCCACTGCGGAGGGCGAGCCAGGGTCGCGGGAGGAAAACACTAAGCCCATTGGCTGGCGGAGAGGGTGTCGGAAAATTGGATTGGCTATGAAGGCCCGGGGGGCGGGCTCCCGGTTAGCGCGCGGCTCGCCACTGGGGATGGCGCCTGCCAGTCCGCGGGGGCGTAGCTTTAACCCGGCGGAAGGCGGAAGCTGGTGGTGCCGAGTAGAAGCATGGAGGTGGCGGTAGCGGGTGAGCGGTGGTAGGGCTATCGCCGGGCCCTTCCCTGGGACCGCTGTGCCAGAACTGGCTCTCTGTGGGGAGAGGGGACCCAGGGGTGCACGGGCCTGGTGGGGGAACCCCAGCCTACCTCGTGGGAGATGTCCCACCTGGGGTGACCGGGCCTGGCGGGGTGGCGGGCCTGGCTCCTGGGGAGTTACCGGCATGACCGGACTGGGCCCGGTGCTACAGTGACGGTGCCTAGCTCCTGGTGAGGGGAGCTCCGCCGTGTTAGGGCTGCGAGGGGACGGTGGGTCCCGGTTACCGGGGGTGGCGCTGGGCCTCGCTGGTGGCCCAGGCTTGGCTCCCGTTGCGGGGAGCGCCGAATAACCAGGCCTCTGCGGGGCTGCCGGTATCCCGGGAGCACCTTACTAAGGGGCTCCGTCTTCACCCTCTCCGCCCTCCATTGTTTCCCCCCCACCCTCCTCCTTTCGTTCTCGGGGCTGAGCGCCGTTACCGTCGGTGGAGATGCGGATGAGGTCTGCCATGGTGCAGGTGGGCTCCATGCCGCCGGTGCCGATCCCAGTCCCGGTGTGACGGCGAAGTGGTGCGGGGCTGGGCTAGGTCCGGCGCAGTGACTCAGTGGCCGGTGGTGACGGGGCGCTCATGAGCGCGGTGCCGGGTGGGTGGGTGCAGTTGGCTGTGGCTGGATCGCTCGGTCTGAGCCTGTGCAGCCCCGAGCCGGGGAAACCAAACCGGCCCTGAGCGTTCCCTGCTCTCGGCCCCTTGCTGCCGGGCTGTGGTGGCTGAGCACATAGCAGAGAGCAGAGGGGTGTGGACAGCACGGTGAGGAAAGGCAGGAAGGCTGGAGAGAAGCGTGGGGCTGTAGGGAGGTGACTGCTATGGCGTGGAGGGAGGAAACGCCAAGGGTCTGAGCTCACCGGCAGCCTCCCGGAGGGCTTGGGCCCAGCCTGGCACAGGCATGGTGTGAGCAGGCCCTGTGGGTGTTTACTGCTTAGGTTAGCAGGACAAAGCCTTGACTCCCCACACAGTGTTCACTGTCATTGCTCCTGTTGTCCCTTTTGTGGTGATGGAAGAGTTGTGGTATATCCACCTCTGCTTTCCCTCTCCCTTGGGCTTGAACTAGACCTGTCGGAGCAGTGACAGGCACCATGGCTCTGCTCTGACTGGTCAAGTGCTGCTGTCCTGCCTCAGAAGAGACTCTTGATGCCTGGTTGTTATTCCTCTCAGAGAGAACCAACCTGGCTGGGGTGAGGCACATCGTGCTGGTGCTCTCTGGGAAGGGTGGTGTTGGGAAGAGCACCATCTCCACTGAGCTGGCTCTGTCACTGCGGCACTCTGGGAAGAAGGTGAGTGAGGTTCTGTGGGATGCTGAGCTCTGTCTTCTCCTTCCCAGCCTCCAGCTGGGCTGGGATTTGGTCATCCTTTATGTACATATGTGTTCTGTGTGGGCAGTGTATGAGTTCTCTGTGTGAAAATGCTGTTTGTGAGAGCAGTTGAAGTGATTGTTTACTTTCTGTTCACTTGAGCAGGGAACTGCAGTTCATTTCCCTTTCATCCAAGAGGTTTAAAATTCCCCCAGGTTTGTTGTCGGGTTTGGAACAGGCCCTGAGAAGTGACTCTGCTGGTTTGTGGTGTAACCCACACTGTCTTTGTGGGGTGAAGTGGGTGAGCTGAAGGACAGTGGACAAAGGGAAACTGTGTGGCTATGAGATGAGCTGAATTCCCTGAAGATTTCTTAAAGGCTTTCAGCAGCCTTAGATCCTAGCAGGAGTCTGCCATTAAGATCATAGAATCACTGTCTGGCTTGGGTGGGAAGGGACCTCTCAAGGTCACCTAGTCCAAGCCCCTGCAGTCAGCAGGGAGACCTGCAACTAGAGCAGCTTGCTCACAGCCCCAGACAACCTGACCTGGGATGGTGCCAGGGATGGGACATCCCCCACCTCTCTGGGCAACCTGGCACAGGCTCTCACCACCCTCAGCATAAAACATTTCTTCCTTCTCTCTAGTCTAATCTCCTCTTTTGGTTTCAAACCATTACCCCTTGTCCTGTCACAACAGGCCCTGCTCCAAAGTCTCTCCCCATCTTTCTGATATACCCTTGAAGTACCAAAAGGCTGCAGGTAGGTCTCCCTGGAGTAAGTAAAAGCCACAATAAAGCTCTCCCTCAGGTGCCTGGAAATACCCAGGAGATGCTCCTTGGAGGCCAGGAGATTGAGTTCACTGTGTTTCAACTCTAGCTGCTGAGCTCCAGAGGCTGTGGGGTGAAGTGTTGCTAGCAGCCCAGGTCCAGTGCTGGGAAAGAGCATGGCTGGATGCTGCCACTCTGCTCAGCCCATCCGAAGGAATTTGCTTCTCTTTACCCACAGGTGGGGATCCTGGACGTGGACCTGTGTGGCCCCAGCATACCTCACATGTTCAGGGTGCAGGACAATGCTGTGCACCAGTGTGACAGTGGCTGGGTCCCTGTCTTTGTGGACCAAGAGAAGAGCATATCCCTCATGTCCATTGGCTTCCTGCTGGAGAAGCCAGATGATGCTGTCGTGTGGAGAGGACCCAAGAAGAATGGTAAGCTTGGGTTGTGCTGCTGGTGGTGGCCACCTTCCAGTGCTAGGAACTTTCTAGGAGGTGGTGCTGACTCCTGCTGGGGGTAAGGCTTTTCTGGGCAGGTCATGGTATGGAAGAACAAGGCTCCTGGTCTGCAGGAGTGGGTTCAGATCACTCGGGTGGGGAGAGCACAGCACAAGTGGTGCTGACAGATAGTACTGGACCCTTGGCCTGCGTGCCCCACAGCTCAAACCTGCTTTGTCTTTATTTCCTTTCCCTTTTATTTCTGTAGCTTTGATCAAACAATTTGTTGCTGATGTGGCCTGGGGAGACCTGGACTTCCTCATTGTGGACACCCCACCAGGCACATCTGATGAGCACATCTCCACAGTGGAGGCCTTGAGGCCCTACAAGCCTCTTGGAGCAATCCTGGTCACAACACCCCAGGTAGGGAGTGGGCAGCTAGCTGGGGCTGAACTGGAGTTCCTGGGCAGGCTTCTGCCTCCAGGCATGGTTTGGGGGGGTGAATGTACACCCCAGGTGTGTGTTTGCACAGGCTGCTTAATGTGCCTCTCTGGCACATCTGAGGCATGTCTGCTCCAGACCCATGGTTGTTGTGGACAGACAGGACACCTCTACCTTCTGCTGCTCTCTCCTCAGGCTGTGTCTGTGGGAGATGTGAGGAGAGAGCTGACCTTCTGTAAGAAGATAGGCTTACAAGTTCTGGGCATCGTGGAGAACATGAGTGGCTTTGTCTGCCCTCACTGCTCGGTGAGTTTAGTGTGTGGTCTCTGGGCTATGGTGGGTTCTCATTCACCAGGACGTGTTGTAGGATGTGTGGAAAATCAGCACATGCTGTGAGCTGAGGAGAGGAGAAGCTGCTGCCACTGCCTGTCAGCTTTGGGAGAAGCCACTGGCTCTGCTTTCCTGCAGAGAGCTGGGGAAGGGCAAGGGTTGAGGCAGTGCCCTGGGGCTGGAGGGGAGCTGGCTCTGCTCACGTGCAGGGTGCAGGCAGTGCCTGCCCTGTCACTCTGGGCTTTATGACTCAAGGCTTTTGCTCTTCCTCCCTCAGGAATGCACAAACATCTTTTCCAAAGGGGGAGGTGAGGAGCTGGCCAAGCATGCTGGGGTCCCATTCCTGGGTGAGTGGCCTCTTGGGCAGAGCTTTCTGTGGTTGGAGGTAATGTCTGCATGGTGCTGTGGGAGTGCTTGAGTGGAGAGATGCAGCATCACAGGGGCAGGTGGATGGACTCCAGGCTCTGTGAGCCTCTGGCACCAGGTCAGAGGCAAGGTGTGGGTCTTGCTTTGCTTTTCTGCCATCCAAACTGCTCAGAGGGGAGCATGTGGCCCTGCTGGGGCAGAGGAGGTGATAACCAGCAGCCTGCTCTGGCTGCTGACATTGTAGTGACAATAAGCAAGCCTGAAATGGCACAAAAGCCATCTCAAAATGCCCTGCAGCCTGCTGGAGAAGTGAGGGCTGAGCCCTGCCCTCTGGAGAGGACTGGGATCAGGGGGAGAGTGCCTCTCCTGAAGCCCTGTGGTGTGGCCATGGACCCAGAGGAAGCTGTTGAGAAGTAGCTCCTGAAGAGCTCAGTGTAAGGGTAGCAGTTGCTCTCTTTACTGCTTCTCCTGGAGGTGACTCTGGCAGGGGGTTTCTTTATTCCTGACTCACCCTGAGCAAGCAGTCACTCTCCATTCCTCCTATCCCACAGGCTGTGTTCCCCTGGACCCTCAACTCAGCCAGAGCTTGGAAGAAGGCAGAGACTTCATCCAGGAGTTTCCCAAGAGCTCTGCCTTCCCTGCCTTGGCTCGCATCACCCAGCAGATTTTGGCTACTACATCACAGCCCAATTCCTGAGGAGGCTGTGGAGCTGGACTCTTGCTGGCTGAGCCCATGCCAGCAGGGAAGAGGGATCCAGGAGCTGTTGAACCATGAAACAGGCTCAGCAGGGGATGAGGGAGGGAAGGGGGAGCAACAGTGGTGCTGCTGCTCCATCTAGCCAGGTCTGAAGAGACCCTATGTAGCTGTGCTCCTGCCTGCACAGCTGCTTGCCTTCTCAGCCTGGATGGCAGAGTTGTTCCTGTGCCTTCCAGCTGTTGTGTGAGTGCTTGAGGAGCTCTAGCTTGTGTCCATGGCATCACCATGCTGTGGTGCTCACCAGATGCAGCTCTGGTGGCAAAGGCCATTGACTGTTCTTCTCTCGATCAACCCAAACTGCTCTGATCATCCAGATAATGGCTCCATCTGCTGCTGCCTTCTCCTCCTCCTCCTGCTGCTTCCCTTGCCTGATGGATGACCTGCTGCTTGGTTCAGTGGCTGGTGACTTTGTGCTGGATGCACTGATGTGGACCCAAGCTAGGCCACCTTGCTCTGAAACCTCAGCTCCCTGCTTCCCAGTGGGCTGGGGAGGACATGGCATGTGCTTCACAGGAGGAAATGTGTCTTCAGGAGCATCTGAGGTCTGCATCCTGGAGATAAGATCCCTTGGTCTGCTGGAGGTTATCATGACTCAGGAATATTTTTGAAGGTTCCAGGCAGTAAATACTTTTCTTACAATCCAAGTCTCTGACTTCTCTTCTGCCATGGCTTCAGGCTTCCTTGTAGCTGCCAGGCTTGGTGTTGCAAGCACTTCATGGACATCTAGGTATTGCCTGCTCCTCTCTGGAGTTCAGCTGAATCTTTTTCCTCTTTCCATAGCAGCTTCCAGCTCCAGCCCATCCCTTGTCTCACTGAAAGCTGGGATGCTTTGCCGTGGCTCTTCTCCACACCCTGACCCATGTGGGGCTCTTCCATAGCCCTGGGTGTTCCTGCCTCATTGCTCTGAGGAGCTCATTGCATGGTCCCATGGGACCTGCCCTCCTCTTGCAGGCCTGAGGAGGCAAATGAAGGTGGTGTCCTTGCCATCTTATCTCCTTCTCTGCTGGACTCTGAGCCCCTCCTGCCTCTGTGCACTCTCCATGCTTGGGCCATGCCCTCACAGTGCTGTTTTGGGGAGACAGCTCAGATTTCCACTAACCAAACCGGATCATAGCTAGCAGCCAAGGTTGAGAGGAGAACAAGAGGAGCACCTCTCCCTGCTCCTGCTGTGCCTGCAGCATGGACTCACACCTGACTAGCTTTTCCCCCCTGAGTCTGCAACTTCCCAGGAAGATTTTGCCTGACCTTTGGTCACTTATCTGCGATTTGGAGAGCTGGCCAGGGGCTGGAGTCTGACCAGGCTGCTGGCCTCTGTTGGGTGGCCAAGCACCTCTCTCACTCTCTCCCTGGGCACATGCCACCCCCTTAGGCCTTGCAGAGAGCTTGCTCCCAGCTCCTCCAGCACTCTGTGGAGCTTTGTGCTGCTCCTGCAAGCCCTGAGGGACTCTGGATGATAAACCCCAGCCTGGGGCAGCACGTGCTTTGGAACAAACATACTTACAAGAGGGGTTAGGATAGCTCCAAAGGTTTATTTGTCTGATTTATCAGGGAAGTGACGTGTGTGTGGCTTTCTGCACCCTGCCTACACCTGCTGGTGTAAGGAATGATTTGAGCAAGTCATCTGCTTCCCTTCCCTAAAGCCACCACGGGGCTTTTTAGACTCTCTCTGCTGCTCCCTAGCAGGGAGATGCTTTGCTTTGTCTAGCTGATGAGTCCTGGCCCTGGCAGGGATGTTCCCCACCAGGCTGGTAGGCAGCTATCCCCCATCCTGAAGGCTCAGGGATGCTTATGTTCCTGGAGCTGGGAATGATTGCATTGCCCCAGGGGCTGCTGCTGCTTAAACAGTAAAGGCCTGAACCATTGCAGTGTGCAGCGTGGGGTGCCCATCCAGCAGCACCACTAAGGGGGGCACCAACTGAGCTAATCTGAGGTGGCCAGAGAGCTGCTCCTGCTGCTGCCCCAGGGTGCCTGGGATGGGGACAGGGAGGTGGCAGGTGAGGGTCCCCAACTGGGAAGCAACATGTCCCCTAGGAGGGGCAAGTGCTCCTCAGCAGTGGGCAAAGCTGTCCTCAGTGGTGTCACGGAGGTCCAGGCCTGCCACAGCCGGGGGCTGGAGGCAGGTGAGGTTGTTGTAGGTGTAGATGGGGACGTGGGTGTCATCCCCCTCGGCCACAGACTGCACGAAGCGTGGGACCACCACGGGATGCTGCAGGGAGAAGTCCCTCAAGCCCTTCAGGGAGCAGTTGCAGTGCCAGTTGTTGCCTGCCAGCCACAGCTGCTCCAGGGTGAAGGAAGGGCAGAGGAAGGCCACTGAAAAGGTCTCCAGCGAGTTATTCCTCAGGCTGAGGTACCTCAGCTTGATCAGGGGGGAGATGACTCTGTTGTCCAGGGTTTCCAGCTGGTTATGGGAGAGATCAAGCCAGAAGAGTCTCTGGAGCGGGCTGAAGGTGTCCTGAGAGATCTCCAGGAGCTGGTTAGAGGAGAGGAAGAGGTATTCCAGGTTGCTCAGCCCCACAAAGAGCTGGGGTGAGAGGTGGCTCAGCCTGTTGTGCTTCAGGTCGAGCTCCAGGAGCTCGTGGAGTTCGCTGAAGCTTTGGTCTTCAATGCTGGAGATGGCATTGTGCTGCAGGAAGAGGCGCCGCAGGCTGGAGAGGCTGGAGAAGGTGTTCCCCCTGATCCTGCTGAGGCAGCTGTGCTCCAGGTGGAGGCTGTGCAACTTGGTGACCCCCTTGAAGACATAGTCAGGGAGGACCTTGATGCAATTTGCAGCCAAGTGCATCACTGCCACGTTATGCAGCCCCAGGAAGGCCCCAACCCTGATATCCTGTAGCTGGTTGTTGTTGAGGCTGAGGACCTCCAGCTGGCCCAGCCCATCAAAGGTCCTTTCTGCCAGGCTCCAGATCCTGTTGTGCCCCAGCTGCAGCTCCTCCAGGAACTTGAGGTCTTTGAAAGTCCTGGGCTTCAGGCTGATGATGGAGTTGGAGGACAGGCGGAGGACGTGGAGGTTCGGGAGGCCCAGGAAGGTGTCATCATAGAGCGAGACAAGCCGGTTGTGGGAGAGATCCAGCCAGCGCAGGGACTTCATGCCCAGGAAGGCCCGGGGTGCAATGGCATTGATCTGGTTGTGGTTCAGGTACAGCTTCTGCAGCTTCTGCAGCTTGACAAAGATGTTGATCTTGATCCCTTTGAGCGCGTTCCCGCTCAGGTCCAGCTCCTTCAGCTCCGTGAGGCTGCAGAAGAGCTGGTGCTGGAGGTAGGGGAGCTTGTTCCCAGCCAGGATCAGCTCCCTCAAGTTGGGCAAATCATGGAAGACCTTGTCAGGCAGGACCACAAGTGAATTCCAGCCCAGGTTCAGGTACCAGAGGTTGGAGAGCCCAGCAAACAGCCCTTCCTCCACTTTACTGAAGTAGTTGTTGTTGAGGCTGAGGGAGACGAGGTTCTGGGTGTGCAGGAAGGTGTGAGGAGCCAAGTGCTTGAGGCGGTTGCGTTCCAGGTGCAGGTGGTAGAGGTTCCTCAGCCCGTGGAAGGCATGCTGCTCCACGGCAGCCAGCTGGCTGCTCTGCAGGTCCAGAAAGTCCAGGGCTGAGAGGTTCCTGAAGGCAGCAGCTGGCAGCAGGGTGAAGTTATTGCCATCGAGCCAGAGGGCTTTGGCATTGGGGGGCACGTCGTCGGGCAGGCGCGTCAGGTTGCGGCCGCTGCAGAAGACGTTGAGCTCCTCACTGTAGTCATCCAAGCTGCAGGCGCAGGAGCTGGGGCAGCGAGGGGGCTCTGCCTCCCCCTGCTCCTTCAGGCTGTCCCCCCCAGGGGGCTGGGAGCTGGTGGCCAGCAGTAGGGTTAGGGTGAGCAGGAGGGTGATGCCTGCTGTGGGGTGGAGAGGGATAGATATGGTCAGTGGGGGACCATGGCTGCTCTAGGGGACACTCCCCCCAGGATCCCAGAGGTGCCTATGCTGCTGGGGGGGGGGAGAGTGGGTGGAGGGGTCGGTCCTAGCCTGTGGGATAGAAACTGCAGGAGATTTCAGAGGCTGGATCTGCCCTTGGGAGAGGGTGTGGGATTGCCTCCCACTCCTGTCACCCCTCAGACCCCCCAAAATTCATCATCTTCTATTGCAGCAGCAGCTTCTCCTTTCCATGGGGTAAGGCCCCTGTGCCCTCCCCTCCTTCCTCCCCAGCCATGTCCCCATTAACTGGCTCTTCCTCACAGCAAGAGGTCTCAGCCCATGACCCCTGCAGCTCCTGGCTAGCTTTGGGCTCTACCCGCTGGTGCCTGCAAGCACCTCAGGAGCTCCCCAAGTGTCTTGTTAGCAGTGGAATGGGGGGAGAAAAGCAAAGGGTGAGTTGGATGCAAAGCCCCAGCAGGATTTTAGTATCTCCCTTTCAGCCCCTTGCCCATCCTGTCCCTCTAGGGCTGGGGAAGGGGGAGTGGGCAGGGTCCCCAGGCTTACCTTTGCCCGTGCTCATGGTGGCAGGCAGGGCCCCTCTCCCTCTCTGCTCTCCAGCCCCACCGACTGCGCAGGGATGGATGGAGCAACCACCTTGACGCCTGTCCAGCCACCAGCCCGGCCAGGCTTAACCCCACCGCTGCTGGGACAGCAGGGCCAGGCTGAGTGTCACCTGGGATGGGCTCCTGCCTTCTCCTTCTGGGTCTGGAGCTGCCTTTACAGCAGCTCGGGGAGAAGCAGGGAGAGGAGGTGCTCAGGAGGCCAGGCTGTGGTGGAGATGAGGTGGGGGGGAGGAGGGTGGTCCTGCTGGAGATGGAGTTTGTATGAGCACTCAGAACTGAGGGAGGGATGGAGCAGCTTCACAGGATGTCCTACAGCCATGCTGTGTGCTCCTGCAGGGTCCTGGGGGTGAGCCCCTGGCAGTTGTTCCTCACGCTGCATTGAGACCCCAAAAACACAAGCTGAGGCTTGCAGTGTCCACAGAGCAGAGGGAATTAGAGATGTGGGGGTGACCCTTACCAGGAGATGGGCTGAAACACCTCAGGTTTTATGGTGATCCAAGTGGGAGATGAGTTGGACAATGGGGATGAAAGCTCTTCTCCATGTGGCACTAGAGGCTTCGGGGCTGAAGCCACAGCCTCCTCCTCCTTGTGGGTGTAGCTACCTCACGGGTGGGCTGGTGCTTCAGTGCCACAGCTCTGAGGGTCCCTGGCTCCTCCATCAGCTCCCCAAGTGGTGAGATGATGGTGGATGATGCTCCAGGGCTGGCACATCACCCTCTGCACCTGGCAGCTCATCAAAACCACCCTGGGGAGGCTGGTGACCTCGTTGTGTTTCCCCATCAGTGTCCAACGTGGCTTCTGCAGAACCTTTTACCAGCTTCCAGGAAAGGGAAAATAAATAAACAAAAAGCTACTCCTGCCCCAGGGAGAGGAATCCTGCAGGCCAGAGGGAAAAGCCATGGGCAACCCTTCCTGATGTCCTGCTAGTCCTGTTCCTCCTTGAAGATGCACCAGGACAGGCCTGGCATCGTTCACATCCACATCTCCAGGAATGGGCATCTCCCACTGGTGCTGAAGCTCTTCCCAGCTCACTCTGCTTCCCTCATGCTGCTGGAGCTCTTCCCAGCTGCAGTTGCCCCTGTGCCAGTCCCTGAGGTGGAGATGGAGCAGGGATGCTCTCCAGGACCAGGCATCTCCACCCTGCTCCCACCTCTCCCATCCCCTTAGCATCTCTCCCAGCTCCACAGGGCACATCTCAGCTCTTCACCTGAACTCAGGTGGTTTGAAGCAACCTTCTCATTGGCCAAAGCAGGTCCATGCCCATGGGAAGAGCTTGGAGGGAGACAGCCAGGCTTCAGCCTTGCAGCCCAACTTTTCCACCAGCACTGCTTTCTCCCTCTGGTTTTGGCTCCACATGGTGCTCTCCTCCCTCTCTATTTTTAATCCTCTCTTCTGGGAAATTATAGATCAGGAGGGAGAAATGAGAGATGGAGATAAGATGCACCCACTAATAGGCACTGAGCACATATTGACACAAGGGCTAATCAATCTGGAAGCTAAAAAGAGCTGAACCAGCAGGGCCCAGCCAGCCAAAGCCCACAAAGCCTCCCTGGGAAGTTGGAATGAGCCCTACCTGCAGCTGGGAGCAGGAACAGGAGCAGCTCTAGCTCTGCCTCCAGCAGCCTCTCTCAGGGCAAACAGCAAAGCTGCTGCCCAGGGGAAGTGAAGAAGGGACATAAGCAGGTTGGAGGTAGACCCATCTCCACCTTTGAACATCCTTGAAGGCATCTCCTCTAGACACATCCCCCAGGGGATTCTCAGAGCCTACAGCACTGTTGGGTTCCTCCACCAGCACCTGGTGCTTGCCTGGTGAACCACAACACCCCAGCCAACTCCTTGGGAGTTCCCACCAGAGATGTTCTCCTGCTGCTGTGGCCCTGGCCAGCATGGATCTCCCTGGCTGCTCCCCACTGGTCATTTCAGCTCCAGCACCTAATCTCCCTGTGTGGGACCAAAGTCTGAGCCACCCTACCTGGTTGCCATGGCAAAGGCTGTAATAGTATTAGAAGGAAAGCAGCAAAAGCACCAACAAAAAAAAAAAGAGAGCACTTTTAAACTCTAAGGAATCATGAGCTTCTCCAGCAGCCCTCCCCTGCTTGCAGGTCCCTCCTCAGGGAGCTCCCCTGTGTCTCTTCATAGGTAAATGCCACCAGCTGTCCCTCCCTGGCTCTTTTTTCTGACCTTAGCCACTCAGGCTTGCCAAGCTGGGGAGGGACTGGTGGGTGCTGGTGGCCCTGCCAGGGTTGTTGGAGCCAGGGAGGTACTGATGGGGACCCTGAGAGCATTGTGGTTCATCTCCCTCCAGCCAGGGTGAGTGCACAGGGCAGGTGCTGGGTACCAGCAAGGACAACATCACCTCAGCTCAAGCCCTTGGTGGAGGGGGATGTGCCACACGTGGTGTTTTCATAGCTTAGGAAGTATTTTTAGCAATTCTTGCCAAATATTGTCCCTGTCTGGAGGAGAGTTGCCAGGACAACCAGCAACTGCTGCTCCTCATCCCCAACCAAAAACGTGTGAGCCCTGCTGCTGCCACCTGACAGAGCAGGATGGGTGACACTGGCATCCCAGAGTGGCATGCCACTCTCCTGGAGACACCCTCCTGGCAGACAGTCTTGCTGGACCATCCACCTTTCTGCTCATCCTGATCCTCACCTACTGCCCTGCAGCATTTGGCATCCAAAAAGTGCCACAGGAATGCCTCTGGGGACCTGGTAGTTTTGGCAAAAGGTTTTGGCAGCTGCTGGCAAAGGTCCCAGTTGTCACCTCCAGGTGTCAGCTGGTGCAGGGAGTTGGGAAATACAGCCCAGATGCTGGCAGCTCTTGGGGACACTAATTGCCATGGTGGTGGCCCATGCAGCCACGTGAAACTGTGTCACTGCCAGCAGGCTGGCCAGGCTGGTTGGACTGGGGAGGTGAGGATGTACCTGAGCTGTGACTCAGGGTGACCCAGGTCATCACTGGAGGCACAGACACGAGATTGCCCAGGTTTTGAGTTTGGGGGGAAAAAAAGGAGCCCCTGGGAACACGGGGTTGGAGGCACATGGGGACAGGGAGCAGCAGGAGAGACTGTCCCATCTGTGGGCAATGGAGGGAACAACCTGGTCCTCAGGGCACCTGGCCAGTGGGATGGGCTGGGAGCATGGCAGAGGGGCCACCTGCCATCCTCCTGCCTGACATCACCCAACCATGAACCCCTGTGCCTGTCCTGTCCCTACCTTCCTTAACAGCCCTGCAGGGAAGCACCTGGAGATGCTGGGGGGTGATAAATGGGACATGAGCCAGCACTGAGCCCAGGTGCAGGACCTTGCACTTCACAGTATCACACGGTATGTCAGGGGTTGGAAGGGCCCTAGAAAGATCATCTAGTGCAACCCCCCTGCCAGAGCAGGATCACCTAGACCAGCTCANTGGCCTTGTTGAGCCTCCTGAGGTTCACAAGGACCCAATTCTCCAGCTTGTCCAGGTGCCTCTGGATGGATCCTATGCCTCAGCTGTGTCACCCTCACCACTGAGCTTGGTGTCATCCCCAAAGGTGCTCAGGGTGCACTCCATCCCACTGCCTGTGTCATGGGTGATGTCCAAGAGCACCGGTCACAGTTCAGACCCCTGCGGGACACCACTGCTCACCATCTCCCGGCCAGAGGAGGTGGATACAAGGCCCCAGCATGTGTTGAGGCCGGTGGGAGGCTGGAGATGGGGTTGCCCACCCCTGGGATGCTGCTGGCTGGACCAGGCTGGAGCTGGACACGGCGCGGCCTCCCGCCGCCAGGGGGCGCTGCCGTCCCGCCGCCCAGACCCGGAAGCGCCCGTTGCCATGGAGACGGGAGGCGGCGGGTCAGGCCTGGGGCACCGGCTGCGTGCTCTGCCACGCTGGGACGCGGTGGCGGGCAACGGGCAGGCCTCGCCGCCCCTCGCTCGGCCCGGCCAGCTCGCCCTGCCCTTCCCCAGGCCTGCGCTTCCCCCAGCGGCATTCCCCCCGCCCCTAGTGCGGCCTCAGGAGGGGTCGCGCAGGCCTCTAGCCTCTGCCCCCTCACAGCCCCCCCAGGCAGGCAGGGTGCTCCCCTGGCTCCCAGCAAGTGTCTGTCTGCTAGAGCCAGGCTGGGATGGAAATGGGCTTTGCTGGCGCTGGAAGCCAGGTGGAGCCAGTCGCTGTGTTAACGCTGCAAGGCTCCTGCGGGGGGGTGAAGGCAGCGGCTCTTCTCCTGCTCTGCTCCGGGCTCTGAGGGCCAGGCCACCGGCAGGGTGAGATGTGTGGCCCAGCTAAGGGCTGCCTGTTGCTGGAGGAGAAGTGAAAGTAAAAAGCAGGCACTGGTTTGGTGAGCTGCGGGCTCAAAATCACCAACCGGTTTCCTCTGTGGATTTGGGGAGTGTTTCCACATCTTAGAGCTGGGTCTCAGGTGACGGTTTAGTAGCCCAGAGCTAGCTGGAGATCCAACCACCATGTCAGCTGTGATAGAAGTGTTTTGGACAAGAAGAAGGAAAGAAAACCTATGGGGAGACCTTCTTACTCTCTCCAACTCCCTGAAAGGAGGATAGAGTAAGGTGGGGGATGGTCTCCCAGAAACAAGTAATAGGACAAGCAGAAACAGCCTCAAGTTGTGATAGGGGAGGTTTAGGTTGGATATTAGGAGCAATTTCTTCCCTGAAAGGGTTATCAAGCCTGGCCCAGGCTGCCCAGGGCAGTGCTGGAGTCAGCATCCCTGGAGGGGTTGAAAAGCCATGGAGCTGTGGTGCTGAGGGACATGGCTTAGTGGTGACCTGGCAGTGCTGGTTAACTGTTGGACTTAATGATCTGATAGGTCTCTTCCAACCAAAATGATTCTATGATTCTAAAAACTCAGTACAGAGTTGGCATATCAGCTCTTAGTGGCATTAGCTCTGAAGTGGTGCTACAGATTTTGGGCTGCAGTGACACCCTAAAACTTCAGTCCTGTGCCTGACTTTGTTTGTTTGTGGTCTTGGCCAAGACAAAATTTGCCTTCTATTTCCAAACCACAAGAAAAGTAATCACTGTCATTTCTGGTCCTGGTCCAGCACTCCCCACAAAGGTGGTTTTGCCTGGGTCTGCCATGTACTGCAGGAGCAATAAGTAATACTGTGCATGGGCATGTTAATCACTCTTCTAGAGCTGTGTGCCAGGGGAAACAGGAACCCTGCCAGCCTGGGAGCACCCTGAGAGCCACAGGGGATCTGTTCAGTGCTGAGCAAGAGCTGAAGGGTGCAGGGGGCAAGAGGCTGGGGCCACACTCTGCTCAGTGGTGCCCAGGGCCAGGCCAAGGGGCAATGGGCACACACTGGAAGCCAGGAGCTTCCATGGGAGCAGGAGGAGCAAGTTGTTTGTTGTGAGGGTGCAGAGCCCTGGCCCAGGCTGCCCAGAGAGCTTGTGGAGTGTCCTTGTGTGCAGAGCTTGCAAGGGCAGCTGGAGGTGATGCTGGGCAAGCTGCTGGGGGTGAGCCTGCTGGAGCAGGGGGGTTGCACTGCATGATCCCCAGAGGTTTCTTCCAACCCTCACCATGCTGGGATTCAGGGATTCTCTCTACTGGAGCACCTGCTGGAGGCTTCTGAGCCTCAGGGCTGTGGGTGGTGTGTGAATTTGGCTTTCTGCTTGGCTGTGGGTGTGAAGAAACTTGTGAATTCTCATCAGCACTTCCATTACCTTAATAAAATTACTTCAGGTCTGTCAAGTTCTCTTGCAGAAAAACCAAACATAATTGCATGTTTTGTTAGCTTCTACTTACCCCAAGCCCCCAAAGAGCTCAGGCCCTGTGTCTGGCTTCCATGGCCATCTGGGAAATCCATGTTGAGGGGTCACAGGACCTTCTCCAACAGCCTGGACCAGGTGAGGAGCTGGTAAACACTCCTCAGCACAGAGCTCCTCTCAGGATGGCTCCTCTCCCTCTTTCATCTTCTTAGCTTTGACAGGTATGAAGGAGTTATTCAGAGTCTTTTTGAACATCATATTGTCAAAGTTCTTCTGTAGGAGACAAGTTCTTGCCTAAACTCACCCACTCTACAGAAATAGCACTGATAATTAGCCCCAAATGAGGAGATAAAGAACTTGGCATTCATTTTAGCCGAGGACTGCCATTCACCAAGGTCTTCTAGTGTTATCTTACACTCTCCTCTTACAGCAGAGACTCTGCTCAAGTACTTTTAACTTTGCAGACACTTGGGAGTTGTCCCACTCAGGCTTGGGTGCTCACTGGAGTCAGCAGCAGTGTGCAGAGCAGCACAAGCCAGATATAGCACTGTCTCAGCTAATTAGAGGTTATTTTGGGGTATGCTTTGCTTTGAAACTTCTGTTTTTCCACACAGCATCTCTGATGTGAGGGCTCTGGAGCACAAGTGTGGTGAGGAGCAGCTGAGGGCACTGGGCTTGGTTAGTCTGGAGAAGAGGAAGCTCAGGGGAGACCTTCTCACTCTCTGCAACTCCCTGAAAGGAGCTTGGAGTGAGGTGGGGGTTGGTCTCTTCTCCCAAGGAACAAGTGACAGGACAAGAGGAAACAGCCTCAAGTTGTGCCAGGTTGGACATTTGGAATATTTTCTTTCCTAGAAGGGTTGTCCAGGCCTGGCCCAGGCTGCCCAGGGCAGTGCTGGAGTCACCATCCCTGGAGAGGTTTAAAAGGCATGCAGATGTGGAGCTGAGGGCCATGGCTTAGTGGTGACCTGGCAGTGCTAGGTGAATGATTGGATTTGATGATCTCCAAGGTCTTTTCCAACCAAACCAATCTGGGATGCTATCATAATTTGGGGAAGGTCTTTCCTGTCACCAGCTGTAGCTGGGTCAGAGCTCAAAGGTCCTGATACCTTTTGGGTGCCTCATTGACACAGGAGCTCCAAGGACTGCAGAGATCAAGAGAGAATTGCCTGGAAGCAAGTTGATGTTAGAGGCTGCTGGAGTATCTTGGAGGAGATGGTTGGGTCAGTGGTTTAATGAATGGGTTCATCAGATCCTAAATGCTCCAAAGATCCCTGCAATAGAGATGGAGACTATCCCTACAGCCAGGTTTTGGGAACAGTCCATGATATAAATGGAGCTGTACCTCCTAGATGCCAATATGGCTGCACTGGGGGGGGTGGTGTCTGCTAAGCTTCTCTTTTCAATACCTGAGGGATATGAAACCTCCTGACAAGTGTCATTTCTTTTCCTCTTAACAGCTCCTGGAGTGGCTGTAAAAACTGGCTCCACCTTCAAATCAGGGTAGATGCCACACCTTCTAGCAACCAAAGTTGATAGCAACGTGCCAGGACCTTTGGGGAAGAGTGGCTGCCATAGAGAGCCTTCCTTTGCTCTTCAGTTGCTGCCTGCCTGATCTTGGGCAAACATCCTGCCTTCTGAGCACATGGATTTGGGAAGTGGTGCAGAGAAGGAGACTGTAAGTACCCTGACAGAGCATGTGCAGCATCTAGCTCAGGCAAACAGAGGTATGAAGGTCTGCAGCCCCTTCCTGGCTTGTGCAAATGAAGTCCTAATGGCAGGAGGGAGATGGCAGCTGAAAATCCTAGCTGTGGGCTGTTGAAGCTCTGGAAAGCTGGATATGCTGTGCTCTTGCACCAGCACTGTGGTGGGAGAAGAGTGTGAGGGAGAAGAAGGCTCTGCTGGCTGGCCACCAGCTGCCTGAGCTGTTGTGTGTCCCTAGGTGCAGCTGCAGGATGGGAATGAGAGGCTGTACCCACTTGGAGAGCTGCAGGAGAGGACAGGCAAGCTGCCTGCCTCCAAACCAGATCTGTCAGCCACAATGGTCTTCAGTGAGGAGGAAAAACTGAAGGTAAACCAAATACTTTGGAGAAATGCTGGAGGGAACAGAGCTGTGAAGCTATGTGAGGCCAGGAGAGCTGCAGTGGTGAATGTGGTGGAAAATATTGGAGTGTCTTTCTAAGGGGATATGTTGTTGGCCTCAGAATCAGTCCTTGGCCTTGATAATGTCCTTTCTCTCTCCTAGATTTCCAAAGACCTCATTGATCTCCAGATTGAAACCAACAAAATGAAGGAGCAGTATGAGACAGAGAACTTTGAACTGAAAAATAGGGTAAATATGGTAGCCAAAAGTTGGAAGGAGCCAATTTCAGCCCTGCTGATACCTATGTTGAGAGCTGCAGATCATTCCACATCCGTCTTTGCTTTGCTTGATGTGTTCTCCTGACTTTACCTAGAGCAACAGATACCATGAAACTCACCTGAAGCTCATCTCTCATAGGGTGCCAGAACCTCTTTGGGTGGTGAAGCATTGGAACAGGCTCCCTAGGGAAGTAATCACTAGCCAAACCTGACAGAATTCCAGAAGCATTTAGACCAAACCCTCAGGCACATGGTGTCATTTTTGGGCTTGTCCTGTGCGTAGACAGGAGTTAGACTCTGATCCTCCTGGATCCCTTCCAACTCAGGATGTTCTGTGATTCTACAATCCTAACTCAATGCTGCTGGTCTCTGGTGCAGTGTAATTCTCCTGCCTCCCCTCTGCAGATCCTGGCCCTGGAGAACCGTGTGCTGGAGCTGGAGCTCTGCAGTCAGAAAGTCACCAGGGAACGTGATGCCTTACGGGAACGGCTGTGTGCTCTGGAGAGCAGCAGGAAGGAGCTGGCAGATGAGTACATCATTCTGAAAAGCAATTACCTGGCTCTAGGCAAAGAACTGGACCAGGAGGTGAGACAGGCTGCAGTGTTCTGGACTTCTGATCACAATTACCTGACCTACAGACAGCTTGCTTGGCTCTGGGTTGTATATCTACATCACAGATCAGGTCCAGGAAGGTTTGTTGTCCATGAGACAGCATCTTGAGCTGGGCTCCCCAGGTCAAGAGAGACAAGGAACTGCTGCAGAGAGTCCAGCAGAGGCTGCCAAGATGCTGAGGGCACTGGAGTAGCTCTGGAGAGCCCTGGGGCTACTGAGCCTGGAGAAGAGCAGAGCCAGAGGGGAGCTGCTCCATGCTGAGCAAGAGCTGAAGGGTGCAGGGGACAAGAGGCTGGGGCCACACTCTGCTCAGTGGTGCCCAGGGCCAGGCCAAGGGGCAATGGGCACACACTGGAAGCCAGGAGCTTCCATGTGAGCAGCAGGAGCAAGTTGTTTGTTGTGAGGGTGCAGAGCCCTGGCCCAGGCTGCCCAGAGAGCTTGTGGAGTGTCCTTGTGTGCAGAGCTTGCAAGGGCAGCTGGAGGTGATGCTGGGCAAGCTGCTGGGGGTGAGCCTGCTGGAGCAGGGGGGATGCACTGGGTGATCCCCAGAGCTCCCTTCCAACTGGATTCTGGGATTCACTCCCACACACAACCAGGTATCACCACCCAGGACCCAACCCCCACCACGCTGAGCTTCTGGCATTCTCTAGCTTGGCCACAAGTTGATTTCCAGGACCCAGGCCTTTCGCATACCACCATCACCTTCTAGCAGGACTTGCAGAACCTGCCCTGCTCAGCAGGGCTAGTGCTGAGCCCACGCTGCCCTGTGTGCTCTTCAGGACACCCTGCTGTCAGAGCCTTTCTGCTTGCAGCCATCCCTGCTCCCTGTCCCCAGCGGTAACGCCGAGGTCAGCGCGGGGCTGGGCTGAGCGCAGGGAGCAGGTCCCTCCTGACTGCCAGCAGCCTTTTGTTTCCCTTTTATTCTGCATGGCTTGTGCAGGCTGCACGTGAACTGATTGTAGCCACTCTCCTTTCAGAGGGTGGTGGGAAGGGGCCTGGATACTTTTGAGGTCAGCAAGTTTCTGCAAACACTCAGCAAAAGCAAGTTGCTGATTGTTCCTTGAAATATAGCGGTGACTGTTAGCTTAGCAATTATGAACTGAAGTCTTTTGGACCCAGATTTGTGTATTTCTTTGGCGAGAAGAGCTACTTCAGTAGAAATGGACCTTCCTCTCTTTTCTTCCTCTCTCCACTCCTGCCTCTCCTCCTTTTTGAATGGATCAGATGACTGACACCCTCCTGCCTGCCTCCCTCCCTCCCCCAGCAGATAGTTGAGCTGCTTCAACCAAATGACCTGGTTTTGTGCTGAGCTGCAGTGGGAAGATGTGGGGCTGGGCCCAGGCATGCTGGGTTCAGCAGTGTCCAGTCTTGTCTCTGTGCTGAGCGTTGGTCTGCCCAGCTCCAGTAGAGGAGGATATGAGCTCATGATCATCCCCTTGCCAAGAAGGGAGTTAGTGATTCTTGGGAAGCTCTCATTTGTCTCTTGTCAGCTGAGAAATGGAAATGTCTTTGGAGGAGGTGAGCTCAGCTGCTTGCAGGGGTGTGAAGCTAGGCTGTGGTCCTGCTTTGGAGCACGAGGCAGAGCACATGCCAGCATGGCAACATGCTGCTGAGACCCAGCACTGCCAGGCTGGCCAGGAATAGCTCAGAGCTCAGCAAGCTCACTTGCTTCTTGGCCCCAAAGAGATGCAAGGTGTTGGTCAGAAATAGGATTTACAGGTGCCTGACCTCTCTAAATGATGGCTTGAGCTGGTTAGCAGCAATACCAGATGGATCCTGAGATGTTTCAGGGA
The DNA here is from genome assembly GCA_013396975.1 of Bucco capensis. Taxonomy (NCBI): domain Eukaryota; kingdom Metazoa; phylum Chordata; class Aves; order Piciformes; family Bucconidae; genus Bucco; species Bucco capensis. Next base: position 52,436 of record VWZO01007899.1, read on the forward strand.
GTGGGAGCACAGGGATGTAGTTATGTGCCCAGAGAGCATCCTGAAGATATGATGGAGCAGGGATGTTAGTTATGTGACCAGAAAGCATCCTGAAGATATGATGGAGCAGGGATGTTAGTTATGTGCCCAGAAACATCCTGAAGATATGATGGAGCAGGGATGTTAGTTATGTGCCCAGAAACATCCTGAAGATATGATGGAGCAGGGATGTTAGTTATGTGCCCAGAAACATCCTGAAGATATGATGGAGCAGGGATGTTAGTTATGTGCCCAGAAACATCCTGAAGATATGATGGAGCAGGGATGTTAGTTATGTGCCCAGAAACATCCTGAAGATATGATGGAGCAGGGATGTTAGTTATGTGCCCAGAAACATCCTGAAGATATGATGGAGCAGGGATGTTAGTTATGTGCCCAGAAACATCCTGAAGATATGATGGAGCAGGGATGTTAGTTATGTGCCCAGAAACATCCTGAAGATATGATGGAGCAGGGATGTTAGTTATGTGCCCAGAAACATCCTGAAGATATGATGGAGCAGGGATGTTAGTTATGTGCCCAGAAACATCCTGAAGATATGATGGAGCAGGGATGTTAGTTATGTGCCCAGAAACATCCTGAAGATATGATGGAGCAGGGATGTTAGTTATGTGCCCAGAAACATCCTGAAGATATGATGGAGCAGGGATGTTAGTTATGTGACCAGAAACAATCCTGAAGATATGATGGAGCAGGGGTGTTAGTTATGTGCCCAGAAACATCCTGAAGATGTGATGGAGCAGGGATGTTTCAGGGAAAGAAAGCACAGGCATGTTAGTTATGTGCCCAGAAAGCATCCTGAAGATATGATGGAGCAGGGGCCACAAGCCAAAGGTGAACTCCTTGTTGTAAGCTGAAGGGTTTACCCCAATTTCTTGGCTCTAACTTCCACATATCCCTGCCTGAAGCAAAAGAAACTCCAACTTGGCCGGCTGGGACTTGTCACAGCGTGGGCCTCTTGCTCATTATTTTCCCAGTGTGGACTTTCCCAAAGGAAATGGGAAAAGCAGCCCGCGGTTCTGCCCCCTCCCTCCCCTTCCCGGGCGCTCTGCCGGAGAGACAATGGACCTTTTACACATTCCCAATTACAAGTGCTACTTGTGACCTTGCCAATATGTTGTCATGGCTGCTGGGCTCAGCAGCAGCTCGGCGAGCCCATTGAGGGCTCCGGGTGCAATGCTGCCTGCTCCCATTGTCGCCTGCCCCGCCGGGACAGCGCCGAGCCGAGCCCGGGGAAGTGCCCTCCCGGAGATGCCAGTCTGGCCACTCCGGGCCTGTAAATTCTGCCTCTCTGTCCAGTTCTGGAGCCCTCAACACACAAAGGCCATGGAGCTGATGGAGCAGGTCCAGAGGAGGCCACGNAAGGCTCTGCCCTCTCCTCCTGCTCTTCTGTTGGGCAGGCTCACACCCGGTGGCCCCAAGGGAGGCTCTCCCAGGGATCCTGAATGGCTGTGGGGTTTTCCCTGGAGCCAGGCCAGGCTTAGGAGAGAAGGAAAGGCCATCCCAAACCTGGGCACTGCCTGTTTGCTTGGGCTAAGCTGGTACTTCTGTGCTGGGGTAACCCCCTGGGCTCAAAGTGTCAGGGCTGCCAGCTGCAGATGGATCGGTTTTGGTTGGAGAACAAGCAGGCTGTCTCTGCATAGCTGTCAGTTTTCACAGCTGTATATCTCACCTCTTTGTCAGCCTCTTTTCTCTTCTCCTCTCTCCCTCAGCCCACCCTGAGCTATCTTTTGATAAGCTATTCTCTCCACGGATGACTCAGATGACCTCTGCCTCCCATCCTCCCATTTCACTGCCATGGTAACAATTACTCAAGCTTGTCCCCAGTCATAAACCCCATCAAAGCTTTGTTATCTACACAGAAACCCTCCCGTGAGACATGAATTCCCCCAGTGTTCCTTCCAGATCACCTGTAACAGAGCTTTTCTCATTCAGATCCTCTTTATCTTTGGGAAATGTGTCACTTTTGCACCAGCATCTCTTTGAATCTCTGCTGCCTACACGGTGCTGGGGGCTGGCTGCTGCTGGAGGGAAGCATTCCATCCCAACTGGAATGAGCTGGGTGCTGTCAGCCCAGATGGATGGAGCTTTGGGCCTTATGTGATGGAGTCCTCCTGCACTGTTCAAAGCCATTGTGTGAGGAAAGGCAGTGGTGGGAAGCTGTGTGGAGGGGACAGGAGGGAGGTCAGGACAGGCCTGGGCTGGCCCCAGGATCTGCAGCTGATTGGGACAGTGAGCTGGGCAGAAGGAGTGAGGTTACCTGTGATAACCCTGCTGCCTGACAATGAGCCCCTGCATTTCCATGAGAACTAGAAAGTCACTAATATCTTTGGACACAGGAGAGAGAACTAGAAACAAAACTTGTTTGAAGGAGGGGATGTGAGTGCCTGCCTCATGTACACCTCAAGAGCAGCAGGTCTGTGCTGTAGAGACAGTGTGAGGAGCTGGAGAGGCAGGCTTTTAGGAGCTCTTTCCTTCTTCTTTGACCTGGCAGGTGTTGAAGAATGAACAGCTCAGCCTAGAGCTGCTCAACCTGGCCAACAGCAGGAGCACCCTTCCCCACACAGACAGCAGCCATCCCCCTGCCATGGCTGAGGAATCCCCTGCTGAGCTGGTGAGAGCAAGAGTGCAACACCTCTCTGCTCAGAAGGGCAAGGTAAGGACCTCTCTGCCCTCTTGCCAGCTCCTTGGAGAACAGAGATCTAACAGGCACCTTCTTCTATCTCTTACTAAAACCAGCCAGAAGATGTAGCAGCCTCTGAACACGAGCAGCAAAAGCTGGAGAGAAAGGTAAGTGTGTGGGGCTCTGCTGCTGGATCCTTGGGGAATTGATTCTGAGTGTGGCTGGCACCTCCTGGTGCTAACTTGAATTTTGTGGGTGAGCTGATGCTTTGATTTAGTTTAAATTCTTTGTGCAGCTGAAAAATGAGCCTAGAATGGCTTCAGATCTTGTGCAGGTGAAAGCTGGGAGAGGGCAACTGTGTTTTAAAAGCCAACCAGTGCAGAGGACACTTACTTATTTTCTTCCTGCTAGTACTTGAGAAAGATGAGGGTGATGAAGCACCTGCAACTGAGAGTGCAGAGATGCTGCCTGCCTGCCTCCTTCCCATCTGCAGCCCCTGGGAAAGCAGCTTGGGCTCCACCAGCAGCTCCTGCTGGGAATCTGACTCTCAGTGCAAGAGTCTCCTCTAGGAGAGGGACATGTGTGTGCTGCCATGTGTCCTGTCTCCAGATCAGACACTACTTCTCGTGTTAAACCCATCCTTTCCCCAGCATGTCACAGCTCAGCTGGACTTATGCTCAACTGGAGGCTCTCCTCACTTCTTCCTCCTTCCCAGCTCCCTCTCTCAGCCCAGCCCTGTCTCATCTTCCTCTTCGTTTGTCCCTCAGTTGCTTGGAAACCAGGAGCACATAAAAGTGGAGCTGGAAAAGCTGAAGAAAACCTATGATTTGCAGCAGCAGAAGCTGGAAGAGAGAGTGTGAGTGTTTGAGGGCATGTCCTTCTGTTTGGCTGAGCTTTTATGGAGCTCCTTGCAGCTGAATTAGATCCTTGGGAACAGGGGAGGAGGCAGCTTGCCTTTGGTGGGGTACAGAGGGGGAAGAATGAGTTATCCTTGGAAGAAGTGAAGCCTGGAAGCAAAAAAAAAAAAAGAAAGAGGATGTTTTCCAAGGCTCTTAAGAGGGCTAGCTGTCTGCTTAAAAGTTGGTGGTGTTTTGGTACTCAACTGGCTTTAAATATCCAACTTCTGTGACACATGTGACAGCCCAGAGGTGAATCCAGCCCCAGCCCTGACCCCCACAGTGGTTCTTCCATCAGCAGGCTTGGCTGGGATCAGTGTCCCAGCATAGGGACACTGCAGAACTAAGACCCTCTGACTGGGGAGGACATTCCCCTGTGGCTGCAAGAGCTCTGCAGCCAATGCTTGGCACACATCTAGGGGCTAGCAGCTGCTGCTGCTCAACTGTGTGATCCCAGAGCCATCTCCTTCTCAAAGCTGGCTGTAGGTGACCTACAGAGAACTTTGGAGGGCTTCAAATAAAGACACTCTCATCCTATGTGCCCAGGCTGGTGATGGGGAAGGAGCTGCAGGAGGCAAAGGGAGCCTCTGGGAACAGCCAACAGAAGCTGGTGGAGCAGTCAGCGGTAAGAGCATCCTCCCAGCCCCCAGCACCTGGGCTCCAGGACTGCCCTGGGGTGCCATGTGCTTCTCCTGGAGCTAGCAGGGGCTGGAGGTCTCCTATTGATGTAGTCCACCATGTCTCCCTCTCCAGGGAGCTGGCTATACCAAGGTGCTTCTCCCTGCACAGGTTCCTTCTCCAGGGGTGTGAGGCACACATCCAATGGTAGGACAAGAGGGAATGGGAGCAAGTTGCACCACAGCAGGTTTAGTATTAACACGAGGAGAAACTTCTTTCCAGTGCAAGTGCCAGAGCACTGGCCCAGGCTGCCCAGGAGGCTGTGGAGTCTCCTTGTCTGGAGACATTGCAGAGCTGCCTGGACACATTGCTGTGTGAGCTGGTCTAGGTGATCCTGCTCTGGCAGGGGGGTTGCACTAGATGATCTTTCTAGGGCCCTTCCAACCCCTGACATTCTGTGATTCTGTGATACTGTGAAGGTGTTGCTTGCCACCAGTGGTGGGAGGAATTTTGTTCCATCAGTTGGTGGTATGGGAGTGATAGCTATGGTTGGACTCAATGACCTTAGAGGTCTCTTCCAACCTTAATGATTCTGTGAATGTGTGTGAAAACACCAGGGCTGGGCTGGGGATTGCAGATGACAGAATGTAGCAGGGGAATAGAGGAAAACCCAGGACTTTCCCAACTCTAGGGAAACTGAATACCAAGAAATGAAGTCTCCCATCTCTTAGTGCCCCTTTTTGGCTGGAGGACAAGGGCAGCAGGGAGATGTTTGCTGTGCCTAGATGCTGCAATACTCAGAGATGAAGTCTCCCATCTCTTAGTGCCCCTTTTTGGCTGGAGGACAAGGGCAGCAGGGAGATGTTTGCTGTGCCTAGGTGCTGCTCAGCTCGCAGAGGCAGCTGCAGGAGGCTGAGGCAGAGAACAGGCAGCTGCAGCTGCAGCTGAAGAGGCTGAGCGAGGAATACCGCTGCCGCCTGACGCGCTACAGCAAGGACGTGGCGGTAGGTAACCCTGGCTGGGGCAGCTCTCCTCTGTCCATGCTGCCTGCCTGCTGCTTGCAGCCTCTTCCCCCTCCTCCCTGGGCCTGCAGCAGACTGGGGAGCAGTGGGCAGCTCTGCTTGCTGCTGGAAGGGAGCTCTGAGGCCTCAGCTTGGCCTAAAGGAGGAGATGCCATGTGCCCTCCTAGAGCTCCTGTCTGCTCTGTAAGCTCCTGCTGGGACTTCTCTTGGTCAGATTCTTTGGCTTGAAAGATCTGCTTATTTACTATGGCTGCCTTCCAGTTGGCTTCTAGTCTCCATTGCCCTGACAACACCCCTGGGCAGGCAGAGTGATCCCTCTGCTGCCTTTGTCACTGCTTCCCCAGCAACTCTGCTGCTGTCCCTGCAGGGAGCTCTGCCAGCCTTGGTGGAGGAGACAGAGCCATGTCCTGGCAGTGCTGGCACATGCTCTGAGAGCAAGCAGGGCTCACAGAACACAGCGAGGGCTCAGCAGGAGCCATGGCTTTCAGGCATGGAAACCTGATTCTATTCAGCCATGAGACTGGGAAGAAATCTCTTTCTAACTGCCCAGGTAGCATTAAGTGGGTTTTGGCATGAGCTTCTGTGCTGAAAGAAGGCTGGTACTGAAGAAGATGCTGTGGTGATGGAGCAGAAGCCTAAGCAAAGGAGATTTTACTCTTAAGAGTAGTTTGATTTCTAACAGTGCAGTTATTAATATTGGTTGAAGCATCTCCTGTGTAGGGCAGAGAGTGGGGCACAGTGGAAAGAATGCAGGCCTGGAAATGGTTGGTTCTGTGCTGGATACTCAGATGTTTGGCTTTACTTACCTAGCCTTGGTAAGATTCTTACACAGAAAATACATGCTAAATTCCCCAGATTCAAGACATATTCCAGGAGCTTAATTCTCCTGCCTCCCACTGCTTGCCTTCTGCTCTGGTTTGTCTTCCCTCACTGGCCACTCCTCTTTTCAGCAGCATGATGATATTTCTATCTTCCCTGACTTCTACATCATTAGTGCCTTTAAAAGTCCAACTGAGAGATCTCCATCTCTGTATTCCACTTCACCTTGTGATTAATGCTTGTACCACAGCTCATTTTCTGAGTGATAGGACAAGAGCAAATGGTCCCAAGTTGTGCCAGAGGAGGTTTAAGTTGGATATTAGGAACAATTTCTTCTCCAAAAGGGTTGCCAAGCTCTGGCCCAGGCTGCCCAGGCCAGTGCTGGAGTCACCATCCCTAGAGGGGTTGAAAAGATGTGGAGTTATGGTGCTGAGGGACATGGTTTAGTGGTGACCTGGCAGTGCTGCTTAACAGTTGGACTCAGTGATCTTATAGGTCTTTTCCACCCTAAAATGATTCTAGGATTCTCTGGTAACTCCCAGCCCCAATTTGTGTTTCCCTAGGTGGGTCACTGATACAGTACAGATGCTTTGTTTGTCCTCAAGGGTGAGGAGGGAAGGTAATTACCCTTTCCTGCTCTTCAAAATGGGAGATATGCCCTATTCTCTGTGCTGTTAGCACAAAGAAGCTTGGCTTCTCTGAGGGAAATGGGTCACGTGCCTTAGGGAACAAAGTCATAGAATCATGGACTAGTTTGGGTGGGAAGGGACCTGTCAAAGTCATCGAGTCCAACCTTCTACTACATCCAGCAGGGACAAATCACTCCATCACTTGCATTTCTTTCTCTGTCTGTTGAAAGGACTACATGGACAGCAAACCCAGCAAAGGGCCAGCTGATCCTGCTCCCATGAAACACTTTGTGGACAGCATGCTGAAGGACATCAAGGCTTCCTACAGGGCTCGGGAAGAGCAGCTAGCCACAGCAGCACGTGGCTACAAGAAACGCATGAAGGACTTGGTCAAGAGGCATGAGAACCTGCTGGTTGCTTATGGGTAGGGCTAAGGCAGGGTCTGGCCTACGTCTGTCTCCTCAGGACCAAATGGAAGTGCCCTGTAACACCTGTGTGAGCAGCAGGACAAGGGGGGTTGTCCTTACACACACACACACAGTGAGGCAACATCTAGAGTCCTGGGGACACTTCTGGGTTCCTCAGGTCAGGGAATCACTGCAGAGAGTCCAGCAGAGGCTGCCAAGATGCTGAGGGCACTGGAGCAGCTGTGGCAGGAGGAAAGGCTGAGAGCCCTGGGGCTGCTGAGCCTGGAGAAGAGCAGAGCCAGAGGGGAGCTGCTCCATGCTGAGCAAGAGCTGAAGGGTGCAGGGGGCAAGAGGCTGGGGCCACACTCTGCTCAGTGGTGCCCAGGGCCAGGCCAAGGGGCAATGGGCACACACTGGAAGCCAGGAGCTTCCATGGGAGCAGGAGGAGCAAGTTGTTTGTTGTGAGGGTGCAGAGCCCTGGCCCAGGCTGCCCAGAGAGCTTGTGGAGTGTCCTTGTGTGCAGAGCTTGCAAGGGCAGCTGGAGGTGATGCTGGGCAAGCTGCTGGGGGTGAGCCTGCTGGAGCAGGGGGGTTGCACTGGGTGATCCCCAGAGGTTTCTTCTAACCCTCACCATGCTGGGATTCAGGAATTCTCATGCCTGGGTGCAGGGATGATGCTGCATGTGCAAAAGAAGTTTGGGCCATCAGGAGAGTTGAGGTGTATGGTTGGATGGACAGGAATTGTGTGCAGTCCCTGAACAGAGCTGTGTGATCTGCTGGCTTTGACTCCTGGCCAGGAGCAAAGGGCTCCCAGGTGGGGCAGAGGACCTGGAGTCCTTGTTTGTCTCCCTGCTCTGGCCAAGGCAGGAGCAAGGTATCTCCAGCTGCACATCAGGGTGCTGTGGCCATCCTAGAGCTGCTCTGCACGTGTGTCTCCTGTGCCAAATTTAGGAGGAGAGATTGATTGCCTGTTGGCTGGTATAAATGCAGAGGTACCCACAAATAACTGCTGCCTCCCTGCCTGTCCCTGCAGGGCTCTCAGCTCTGCTCCTCAGCTCTCTTGGCAGCTTGGGCTGTGGGAAGCAGCAGAGATTCTCATGGCACCAAAGCCACAAATAGCTCTAGGATGAGCTCCTCTCAGAAACACTCCCAGGAATCCTCTGCATGTTGCTGGGCTCTCCCACTTCTCCTTTGCAGGTGGAACTGGCTCTTGGTGGCCAGAAGCCAGCAGGTCCTAAGCAGCAGAAATACTCAGTGCTATATTGTAATGCTCAGTGTTTGGAAGCAAAGCTCCCCAGGCCTAACCTCTCTGGCATGTTTCCAGGCTCCAGCGAGAGCAGCTGCGGTCCCTGGGCAGCAGTGCTGTGGATTGTGGCCCTGCTGAGCTCCACTTCTCCATCACAGACCCAGAGCTGCTGACAGACACCAGCCAGGAGCTGAATTGGCTGCGGCAGGAGAAAGCCAAGCTGCAGCTGCAGCAAGTGCAGAAGGTGCTGGCTGGGCTTGCTGGGGCACTGAAACTGGGCAAGAGCCTCACCAGAGACAGAGTCAAGCCCTTCCTGAGGCATTCCCTGGGGTTTGCTGTGCCTGTGGCATGGGCAGGGGTAGTGATTCTTCAGAGAATCACAGAATCATGAAGGTTGGAAGAGACCTCTAAGCTCATCAAGTCCAACCATTCCTAGCACTCCCATGCCACTAACCCATGGCTCTAAGCAGAGCATCTAGATGTTTCTTAAACCCCTCCAGGGCTGGTGACTCCAGCACCTCGCTGGGCAGTCTGGGCCAAGACTTAACAACTCTTTCAGGGAAGGAATTCCTCCTGACATCCAATCTAAACATCCCCTGGGGCAACTTGAGGCCATTTCTTGCCTTCTCCTTTTGGGAAGAGACAGGATGTGCAAGCAGTCCTCTCATTGCTGCATAGGAGTGAGTTACAGTGCAGGCCAGGAGGCTGGGCAGTCCCATAGATGTGGGTCACAGAGCTCTGAAAGGGCTGAGGAGCAGCAGATGCTGTGGGAGAGCTGCCAGGCCAGCAGACTCCCTCACTGCTGAAAGAAGAGGTGAGTAAGGAATATGAGATGGGGCTTTCTGTTCCTGAGTGCCTTTAGCTCACCATGAAGAGCTAAGTGAGCAGGAGACCACAGTCAGAACACACCAGGCAGCTCCATAGCCTCCCACAGGTTCTGTCTGGGCAAAGTTGTGTCTTACCATGTCATTTAAAACTCCAGAAGATGGAAGACCAAAACCTTCAGGTTGTGCTCCACATCACCTCCTTGCCAGGGCACTGGGGGCAGTTGCAGAGCTAGGAGATGTTGGCCCACTTTGAAGTCTCCCTACAACTCTTCTCACTCTCTCCAGCTCGCTGAAAGGAGCTTGGAACCAGGTGGGGCTTCGTCTCTTATCCTAAGGAACAAGAGATAGGACAAGAGGAAACAGCCTCAAATTGTGCCAGGGAAGGTTCAGATTGGATATTAGGAACAATTTCTTGACTGAAGAAATGGTTCAACACTAGCCCAGGCTGCCCAGAGCAGTGCTGGAGTCACCATCCCTGGAGGGATTGAAAAGATGGGATGTGATGCTGAGGAACATGGATTAGTGGCACAAGGGTGTTGGGACAGCAGTTGGACTTGCTGATCTTTGAGGTCTTTTCTTAGAGGTTTCCTGCCTCTCTGAAGTAGCCAGGGCTGTGCTGAGGCTGCACTGGTTTCATACTTACAGGAGTATCTTCTTCCTTTGCCTTCAGAAAAGACTGAGAACCACCTCTGCCTCGCTGCTGGCTCCAGAGCAGTAAGTGCTGTTTGTTCCTGGGGCTATATCTCAGCCTGAATGCTCCTTGCTGTGTGGATCCAGGAGTCTTTTTTTTCTGCTTTGCTTGGGAGATGGTAATAACTAGGGAGCAAGTGAGCTAATGTGGACTCATGTGAGAAGAAAAGGCAGCTGTCGTCTCGCTGCAGCCTCTCCTGCCGTGAAATGACTTGGCCATTTGGGCCCTGAGCCAAGAAAGCTCTTAAGCACATGTTGGATTTAATCATGTTTGTAGTCCCACTGATCTCTTCAGAAGCCTAAGTGCTCTGGTGGATCATGACCTGAGAAAGGGGAGTGAAACAACACCAGTTTGGGATGATCTTGTTTCTCCTCCTTCCTGGGCTGGAAGCCTTTGGGGACCCTGCAGGTGACTCCCTGGTTCCTGACTGAGCCCTTGATTTGCTCCTTTTGGATGAGTCTCTTGCCCTTGCTCCATTATTCTGCTGAAACTCTATCCCTGGAGAGGTGGAACAAAGTGGAGGAGCAATCTGAGCTGCCTTGTCAAATGTGGCAGCCTAGAAGCCATGTCAGCTCTTTCCCTAACTGGATGCCAGGCAGTGCCTGAGCTCTGCTGGAGAGGCTCAGAGAAAAGCTGGAGCCTTTTCCCTACTGAAAAGTAAGAGCAGTCCCTGAAGAGATGCATTTAGTTTAGCAGACTCACCACAGGAGCAAGACACAAAATGACCAGAACCTGAATTTTAGTGATGGATCTTGTAAAGGTTGAGGGGTTTTAGCTGCCAAGAAACTCTACACACTCCAAATCCTTGTTTGCTGTGTGCTGATGGCTTTAGCCATGCTTTTACCTCCATCCTCTAGCTAGAGACATGAAGTCTGCTGTTACCACCACAGCCCTTCAGCTGTCATTCCTGCTGCTTCCCATCTTTTATCAGCCCTGTGGCTTCCTCATTTCTTGTTCCCCTTCCCTTCTGGTGCCATGAAATCCCAGCCATCCTCTCCCAAATGCCTGGGCTGGGAGGCTGCAGCCAGCAGAGGGAAGTGGGGCAGGCAGAGCAGAGCACAATGCATTCCTCCCTTCCCACAACCCCCATTCCCCCAGCATCAGATGTGACCTGTATGTTGTTTATTCAGACTGGGATAGAAGAGGAAGCACTTTCCCACGCCTGGGCTGCACAGACAGCTCACCTAGGGCTGGGTTTGTGCTCCAGAAAGAGAAAAGCACCAGAGTTTGGCATTGATTGCTCTCTCTTGCCATCAAATTCAGTGTCAGGTTAAGGATTCTTTCTGCACAGAGTCCTCTGAAGGATGAGTGTTGATGTGAACTTGGAACAAACCCAGGCAGCACAGTGGGGAGTCCCAGGATGGCAGAAGGGCTGTGACAGGGCAGGAAGGCTCTGCTCAGGAGACTGGGAGCAGCAGGACAAGGGAGGCTGTCCCCTCCACACCACCAGCACCCAGTGAGGCCACAGCTGGAGTCCTGGGGACACTTCTGGGCTCCCCAGGTCAAGGAACTTGGAGAGAGTCCAGCAGAGGCTCCCAGGATACTGAGGGCACTGGAGCAGCTGTGGCAGGAGGAAAGGCTGAGAGCCCTGGGGCTGCTGAGCCTGGAGAAGAGCAGAGCCAGAGGGGAGCTGCTCCATGCTGAGCAAGAGCTGAAGGGTGCAGGGGGCAAGAGGCTGGGGCCACACTCTGCTCAGTGGTGCCCAGGGCCAGGCCAAGGGGCAATGGGCACACACTGGAAGCCAGGAGCTTCCATGGGAGCAGGAGGAGCAAGTTGTTTGGTGTGAGGGTGCAGAGCCCTGGCCCAGGCTGCCCAGAGAGCTTGTGGAGTGTCCTTGTGTGCAGAGCTTGCAAGGGCAGCTGGAGGTGATGCTGGGCAAGCTGCTGGGGGTGAGCCTGCTGGAGCAGGGGGGATGCACTGCATGATCCCCAGAGCTCCCTTCCAACCCTCACCATGCTGGGATTCAGGGATTCTCATGCCTGGGTGCAGGGATGATGCTGCATGTGCTAAAGAAGTTTGGGCCATCAGGAGAGTTGAGGTGTATGGTTGGATGGGCAGGAATTGTGTGCAGCCCCTGAACAGAGCTGTGTGATCTGCTGGCTTTCAATATCTGGGCATGATCCAATTCTGCTTTTTCTCTCCTAGGAAGCTGGATGAGGAGGGCTGGGCAGAGCTCAGGAAGCAGCTCCAGGAGTTCACACACACCACCCAGGTAAGGCTGGAACAGCTCATCTCAGTAAAAGCTCATCCCTCATCCATATGTCAAAGATGTGCTGCCCTGGCACCAATATGCTGCTGCAGGCTGGAGGGGGGAAGCTTTCCACAGAGCTTGGCTGTACCTTTGGCTCAGCTCCCCAAGTGACACTGACAGGTCCCCAGCCAGGGAGGCATCAAGATTATACTGTCCCTGCTACTAAAAGCAGAGCAGCCCCTCTGGCTGCTCATTGCTGGACTGGCTTGCTCCTTCCTGTGCAAGGAGCAACTTGTTTGTTGTGAGGGTGCAGAGCCCTGGCCCAGGCTGCCCAGAGAGCTTGTGGAGTGTCCTTGTGTGCAGAGCTTGCAAGGGCAGCTGGAGGTGATGCTGGGCAAGGTGCTGGGGGTGAGCCTGCTGGAGCAGGGGGGATGCACTTCATGATCCCCAGAGCTCCCTTCCAGCCCTCACCATGCTGGGATTGTGTCTTAGGGTGGTCCTGGCCCCCACTGCAGCACTGCCCAGCTGATGCCCTGGAGCAGTGGTGCCTGCAGAAAGCTGCACCTCTCACCATGCTCCTCTCCTCCAGTGCATCAGCTTTGGTTGCTTCAGGAGCCTAATGCCACGTGATGCCAAGAGCAGAGTGATGGGAATTGGCCAGTCCTGCCTGGCAGAGAGGCACTGAGCCACTTCCATCTCAGAGAGCTCTATTTTCTCTGTGTTTCTTTGCCTCTCCAGGAGGAATTGGAGCAGGAGAGAAGCCAGCTGCTGACTCGGGCAGTGGTGGCAGAAGAGCAGGTGTCAGAGCTGCAGGAATACATAGACAAGCATCTTGCAAGGTGAGATGGTAGCATCCCCCTTCACATCTTCTCTGCTTTGTGCTCCATGTTCATCTCCCAGGCTAATTGCTGGTGACAACCCTGTGCCCAACTCCCTGTTAGCACCTGACCTCACTGCTGCCTTCCCGCAGTGCTGCTGGCACAGCCCATGGCCCACAGCATGGCCAGCTGTGCAGGCAGCTGCCACCATCCTGGCTTCCACAGAGCAGGGGGGGCACTGTCTGCCCTGCCCAGCCACACTGCTCCTTCCCTGGCTGCTCACCCAGCCTTGGCAAGTGCTCTCCCTCAGGCTCACCCCCAGCACTCCCAGCTCCTTCCCTGCAGAGCTGCTTTCCTGCTCCATGGGGTTATTCCTGCCCAGGTGCAGGGCTCTACACTTGCCCTTGCTGAACCCTCTGAAGTTCCCCTCCCCTAACCCCAGCCTGTCCCAGCTGCTCAGGAGGTGAGCAGGCAGGCAGTGACCCTGCTGCTCCCTGGTGCAGGTACAAGCAGGAGCTGCTGAGGCTGAAGCAGGTGGCTGGCATTGAGGGACCCCGTGTGCTCACTGCTGGGCTGACTGATCCACACTCCCTGCCAAGAGCCAGGACACTCAGCCAGCAGCCATAGCTCTCCAGCACAGCCTTGAGAAGGACTCGGAATGAAGGAGCTTACTGTGCTTTGGCCTGTCCAAGGTGAGCATCCTTCCCTGGCTGGGAAGCACTGCAGGGCCAACCAGCTGGGTGTTCTTGGTCTCAAATGCACAGGGCTAAAACAAGACAGCTCTGTCTCCTCTGTCCTCTGAGGCCTCAGCTGCAGGAATTCTGTTGTTCCCTGAGCACATCACACCTCGGGGTCAGCTGCCAGGCAGTGTTTTGCTGTGGGGCTGCAGGTTCAGGTTCCCATTGCTGTGATAACACTTGTCCTGGGTCAGAGCTAGGCCTGAGCCCAAGGGCTAATGCTGCTCCTGCTTTTGCTCCCACACTCAGCTTCTCAGAGGTAAATCCAGGGCTGGTTCAAGGTAGACTTTGATCTAAAAGCTTAGTTGAAGGGGATGAGCTGCTTTTTTATAGTATGAAAACCTTTTTGTTCCTCTTGTGTTTGAGTGGATAAGGGAATTATGTAAGGTGAGCAGGGCCAGACTGATCCTTCAGTGGCAGCTGAGCTGGACAATCTCTCTCTGGAACTGGACAAACTTGGACAAACTCCCTCCTGAGCTGGACAAACTCCCTCCTGAGCTGGACAAACTCCCTCCTGAGCTGGAAAATCTCTCTCCTGAGCTGGACAAACTCCCTCCTGAGCTGAACAATCTCCCTCCTGAGCTGGACAATCTCCCTCCTGAGCTGGAAAATCTCCCCTCCTGAGCTGAACAAACTTCTTCCTGAGCTGAACAAACTTCCTCCTGAGCTGCTTTCCAAGGGCTAGGGGAGCAGAGTGGCTCCTTTGGCTCCAGGAGCACTCTGCTACTTCAAGGCAAAGCAAAAATCTCAAGGGAAGAACCAACCAAATGTTTATTTGGAAATATGAACTAGAAATAAAGTAGCAATCAGACAGAAAAGAAGCACTGGAGATGTAGCCCTTAAATCCTGTGATAATGCCAGGATTTCTAGGTCTGGTTTGCCCCTCCCTTGCTTGCCCCAAAGTGCCCACTCTTTGGGAAGCCAAGGGAAGAAGCCTGGCCCAGCAGCTCTCTTGCTGCTGCCCTGAGCTGAGCCCAAGGGTTGGAGCCTCTTAATGCCAGGCTTGAGGAGGCTGCTGTTGGGCCAGGCTGCCCTGCTGTGCTGCTCTCCTCACCTCCTTCATGTCATAGGCCCACACCTGCTCCAGCCCCTGGCCCAGGGTGCTGCTGGGGGTCCAGGAGGGGAAGGGGAAGCGTCCAGCCACCACCCGTGCTTCCTCAGGGAGCTCTGCCAGCAGCTTGCTGGCTAAGGGAGGTTTCTGAGGAGAGACAGAGAGGACAGACACAGCCAGGGCCAGGTGGCCTTAGGAGACAGTCACACAGTGGCAGTGCCACCAGGGCTGGCTGCTGGCTCCCATGCAGACCTTTCCAAATCACAGGGCTGCTACTGGCCCTAGGTATGTGTTGGCACTAGGACCAAGCAACAGGATGAGACAAAATGACCTCAAGCTGTGCCAGGGGAGGTTTAGGTTGGACATGAGGAACAATTTCTTCCCCAAAAAGGTTGTTCAGGCCTGGCCCAGGCTGCCCAGGGCAGTGGTGGAGTCAGCATCCCTGGAGGGGTTGAAAAGCCATGGAGCTGTGGTGCTGAGGGACATGGCTTAGTGGTGACCCGGCAGTGATAGTTAATGATTGGACTTGATGATCTTCAAAGTCTCTTCCAACCTAAAGCATTCTGTGATCCTACAAACTCCAGTGGTGCTTAGCACCAAGCTGCTGGCTCCCAGCAACACTCACTTGGCCTTATTTTTGCCACTGATCCAGATGCTCTCTGTTTTCTAAGCAAACCCTCCCTCCATCTCCCTTGGAACAGGTGAGGGGCCCAGGGAGCTACTCACCACGCTGGGGGCCAGGAACACAATCACATTGTAGCAATCAGAAAGATTCACCTGGAAAGAGAAGCCAAGGGGGAATGAAAGAAACAAGAAGTGGAGAAGGAGCAGGGGGGAACTGCTGGAGTGGCCAAAAGCCTTGCAAGCCACCTTCTGAACCTTGGAGGAAGCAAAGATGCCCCACAGCAGGTGGGGCAGGGATGTCTTGGTGTGACCAGGACCTGAGTGTGACATGCTGCCTCCAGCATGGTCCCACAAGCACCTTCCCTGCTGGCTTTTCTCCAGTCAGCTTTAGCAGTATGGCTCTGAAGGTCACCACGTGTCAGCAGCACCTAAGACCTCTTGTCAAAGCTGTGCTGCTTCCTGCAACACCAGCAGCCAGCCACAGGCTGGTGTGCCCCTGGAAAGGAGGATGGGTTTCCAGCTCCTGGGAGCAGTGTGGGTCAGGGATGGACCAAGCAACCATCAGCATAGCCTGTCTGCAGGTGCACACCAAGCCCTGGCCCTGCCCTAGCCACTCGCTCAGGACACTGTTACCTTCCATAGATCTTTCTTCAGGAAGGAGACCTTCCCGTGATACCCAGCCTTCCAGGCCCGGTACTTGGAGAGACACAGCAGCCAGGGATTGAGCTCATAGCCAACTGCTGGTCTGAGACCTTGCCTGTAAGCCTCTACCACCTGGAGAGAGAGAGAGAGAGAGAAGGAACCTCTTGTTGAGTTTGGAGGACAACCTGGGGGGGCTATCACCCAGCTCCTCTTGTTGAGTTTGGAGGACAACCTGGGGGGGCTATCACCCAGCTCCACTCGCTCCCTCCTGCTGGCATATGGACAGGGGGACCTTGCTCCTTGGCACCTTCCCGGTGCAAAGGTTCATTCCTCCTAGATTGGTCAATCCCACCCTGCTCACTGCCATCTAAGACTGTCTAGGGCCATCTAGGGCTGGGACCACTTAAGACCACCTAGGACCATTAGTCTAGGACTATCTAGGACCATTTAAGACCACCTAGGACCATCTAAGGCTGTCTAGGACCATCAATCTAGGACTGGCTAAGACCACCTAGGACCATCTAGGGCAGTCAAGGACCACCTAAGACTAGACTGTCTAAGACCTAAAACCATCTAGGGCTATCTAGGACAATCCAGAGCTGTCTAGGACCATCTAGGACTGGGACCATCTAAGACCACCTAGGATCATCTAGGGCCATTCATCTAGAACCATCTAGGACTGGGACCATCTAAGACCACCTACGATCATCTAGGACCATTCATCTAGGACCACCTAAGACTAGGACTGTCTAAGACCACCTAGGACTATCTAGGACCATCCATTCAGGACTATCTAGTACTATCTATGGCCATCTAGGACTATCTAGGACCACTGAGGGCTGTCTAGGACCATCTAGGACTGGGACTGTCTAGGACAACCGAGGACCATCTAGGACAACCTAGGACCACCTAGGACTATCAAGGATCATCTAGGACTGGAACCACAATTGAGGACCACAGCCAGGAGGGCCACCTAGACCCCCAGCCTGAAGTGGGGCAGCAGGTGGGTGAGAAGCTCCCCTAGGCCCTCCCTGCCCCTCACCCCCAACCCCAGCCCCCCACTAGCCCCTTGCTAGCCCTTACTAGCCGTCCATCTCCTGAGCCCAGGTCCACCGTCTTCCCCGTGCGACCCTGCAGCAGGGCCAGAGCATTCGCCCCTTGCTGGGGCCCTGAGGCCTGGAAGGGCACCTAGGGGGACAGGGAGGGTCATGGGGAGGGACAGGGGGGTGGTGGGACAGTAGGGTACAAGGGGACAGGGTGGGGGAACAAGGAAGAGTCACAGTGCGGAGAACAGAGGGGATCTGGGTGGTGGGACAGAGGGGGTCAGGGTGGTGGGACAGAGGGGGTC
>VWZO01007899.1:89080-105276 GCA_013396975.1 Bucco capensis
CCGGCAGCGCAACCACCCCCCGCCGCATCCCCGCATCATGGAGCCGCGTTATATAACGGCAGCGGAGCCGCTTGTTCCCCCTCACTCCCTCAAGCCCTCTCCCGATAGCTCAAGCGAGGATGGTGGTCGGGGNTCCATGTCAGTGCCCAGGGGATGTTAGAAGGGGAAGGCCCCAGCTGGGATGGGGCTGAGCCCCACAGTGAGGTCCCACAGAGCTCAGCATGGGGCCAGGGACCCCTCCCCAGCAGCCCAGGGAGGGGGACAAGTGGTCAGGGACAGGCTGTTATAGTGGAGCAGGGAATGAGGATGGGTGGAGGGCTCTGTGTGCAAGGGAAGCTGGGGCTGGGGGCTGGGTGGGCAAACTGGAATGAGTGATGGGGAAAACTAAGGCACAGGCTTGTGGTAGCAGCCAGGCTACCATAGACCCCCATGACCTCAGCTGGGTAGGGGTCTGAGGGTGCCATGTGGCACCAGGCCGAGGTGGCTCTGCCTCTGGAACATCAAGCAGTGCTGGTGGGACACGGTGGTGTGGCCAAGCAGCGAAGGCCAGAGCAGCTGGATGCTCCTGGGGATGCTGCTGGCAGAGGTTGTGCTCCATGACCACATTCTGCTCAGGGGGCAGGGGGTCTTGGCATGCTGCAAAGCCAGCTCTGTGCCATGCTGGCATCTCCCTTCCTCTGAGAGCTGGGTGCTGATTTCACTCTGGCTACCAGGAAGAGGGAGGGAGGTGGCTCTGGAGTGGGGAGGACTCGCTCCAGCATCCATTTTTAATGAGCTGGATATCTATTTTTCCCCGAGCTGGCTTCCCCCACATCGATCCCATTGCCATCCTCCAGGCCTGCTCTCCAGCCCCAGCCAGTGGCTCCACAGCAGCAGGATGAGCATCCCAGGGGCTGGGAACCTCCTGCCTCCCTAAATCATGCTCCTTGGAGCTGGAGGGACCCTTGCTCAGGTCAGGGCAGCACATGTGGGAAGGCATGAGGGGGAAAAGGGTCTCCTCTTCCCCTCCAGTTGGGCCATCTCCATATTGACCATCCCATGGGGATGTGGCCAAGCTCCAGCCAGAAGGATGGCTGGAGAGGGAGCACTTTGGGTTTCGGTGCTGTATGTTGCCATTCAATCAGGCTCTGCTGATTTGAGCTGTGCCTTGCTGGCAGCTCCATGGCAAAGCTGCATCACTCTGCCTGTACCTCAGTGTCCCCATCTGCAAGCCATGGCCCCTTGCTCCCCACCAGCCCCTGTGCAGATGGAGCAGCACCCAGAGAAGGGAAGGAGGCTTCGGGAGGTGAGTGGGTGCTGCTGGCGTGGGAGGTGCAGGATGAGGCATGTGGGTGAGTGAGGCTCCTCTGGCAGCATCCCACCCCCACCCAACCTCTGCCCACCTGCCACGGGGAACAGCCACGTTTTCCAGGTGCTCCAGGGCCAGTGGTGCAGAGGAGGGGTCTAGGGCTGAAGGGGAGAGGGCTTGGGGAAGGGTGCAGGTCAGCAAAAACTGTTTCTCCAGAGTTTCTCTTTGTTGGAGGTGTAAACTCTGCTCAGTTCCCATCCAGGGGAAGCAGGTGGCCAAGGGTCTGCCCTAGGAGCAGGAGCAGACTGGTGCCTTCACTTCCAGCAGGCATCTTAATGGCTTTTTGGAGCCTGTGTTGGCATTTGTCACCCACAACCACCTGCAGCAAGGAGTCCCATGGCTGAACACTGCCCCAGCAATCCACAAGCTGATGGCCTCTGTGCTGGGCAGGTCTTCACCCACCTTGCCCCAGCCCTGCCTCCCAGCCAGAGCATCAAGCCCAGGGCAAAAGGGTATCAGTGCTTGTGTGACCATTGCCATGTCTGAAGGTATGAAGGGGGTTGAGGAGTAGGCTCAAGTCTCAGCAGTCCCTGAGGAGTCTGGAGACTAAGGGCTTAGGGGCAGCTGTGGGTGATGGTCCCCTGGCTCCTCTTTCCTCATGGAATCTTGCATTTTTGTTCTTCTCTTCCTAGGCCCAAAGAGGGGCAAAGAGAAGGGCTGTAACATGCTGGTTGCTGTCAGTTGGGCTCTGGGTGGGCTTAAAATGAGGGGAGGCTAGGCCAGACAGGAGCCAGCACAAGAGGAGCTGCTCCCTCTTCCCCTGACCTCAGTCAGTGGGCAGCAGGGTGAAGCTTGGATGAAGCATGAGCATCCTCCCACAGCAGTGAAGGCCAGGAGCTCTGGAGGAGGCTGGAGGAGCTGGACCCAGGGCAACACTCTCAGGTCCAGCTCTGCCCTGCTCTGGGCATCCCATGCTCCTTTTGGGTGGGGGGTGGCCCCCCANCCCCCATCCTGCTGCCAGCATCTTGTCCTCCTTGGTGACACCTCTAGGGCTTCACCCCAAGACTCTAATGGCCCAGCGTCTCAGTGAGGCTTCCCATGGGTGTGGGGTGACACAGGCCGAGGTGGGGTGTGAGCGGCGGGGGGGGGGGCACAGGGGGAGAGACCTCTCCCTNGCTCCAGCATCCATTTTTAATGAGCTGGATATCTATTTTTCCCCGAGCTGGCTTCCCCCACATCGATCCCATTGCCATCCTCCAGGCCTGCTCTCCAGCCCCAGCCAGTGGCTCCACAGCAGCAGGATGAGCATCCCAGGGGCTGGGAACCTCCTGCCTCCCTAAATCATGCTCCTTGGAGCTGGAGGGACCCTTGCTCAGGTCAGGGCAGCACATGTGGGAAGGCATGAGGGGGAAAAGGGTCTCCTCTTCCCCTCCAGTTGGGCCATCTCCATGTTGACCATCCCATGGGGATGTGGCCAAGATCCAGCCAGAAGGATGGCTGGAGAGGGAGCACTTTGGGTTTCGGTGCTGTATGTTGCCATTCAATCAGGCTCTGCTGATTTGAGCTGTGCCTTGCTGGCAGCTCCATGGCAAAGCTGCATCACTCTGCCTGTACCTCAGTGTCCCCATCTGCAAGCCATGGCCCCTTGCTCCCCACCAGCCCCTGTGCAGATGGAGCAGCACCCAGAGAAGGGAAGGAGGCTTCGGGAGGTGAGTGGGTGCTGCTGGCGTGGGAGGTGCAGGATGAGGCATGTGGGTGAGTGAGGCTCCTCTGGCAGCATCCCACCCCCACCCAACCTCTGCCCACCTGCCACGGGGAACAGCCACGTTTTCCAGGTGCTCCAGGGCCAGTGGTGTAGAGGAGGGGTCTAGGGCTGAAGGGGAGAGGGCTTGGGGAAGGGTGCAGGTCAGCAAAAACTGTTTCTCCAGAGTTTCTCTTTGTTGGAGGTGTAAACTCTGCTCAGTTCCCATCCAGGGGAAGCAGGTGGCCAAGGGTCTGCCCTAGGAGCAGGAGCAGACTGGTGCCTTCACTTCCAGCAGGCATCTTAATGGCTTTTTGGAGCCTGTGTTGGCATTTGTCACCCACAACCACCTGCAGCAAGGAGTCCCATGGCTGAACACTGCCCCAGCAATCCACAAGCTGATGGCCTCTGTGCTGGGCAGGTCTTCACCCACCTTGCCCCAGCCCTGCCTCCCAGCCAGAGCATCAAGCCCAGGGCAAAAGGGTATCAGTGCTTGTGTGACCATTGCCATGTCTGAAGGTATGAAGGGGGTTGAGGAGTAGGCTCAAGTCTCAGCAGTCCCTGAGGAGTCTGGAGACTAAGGGCTTAGGGGCAGCTGTGGGTGATGGTCCCCTGGCTCCTCTTTCCTCATGGAATCTTGCATTTTTGTTCTTCTCTTCCTAGGCCCAAAGAGGGGCAAAGAGAAGGGCTGTAACATGCTGGTTGCTGTCAGTTGGGCTCTGGGTGGGCTTAAAATGAGGGGAGGCTAGGCCAGACAGGAGCCAGCACAAGAGGAGCTGCTCCCTCTTCCCCTGACCTCAGTCAGTGGGCAGCAGGGTGAAGCTTGGATGAAGCATGAGCATCCTCCCACAGCAGTGAAGGCCAGGAGCTCTGGAGGAGGCTGGAGGAGCTGGACCCAGGGCAACACTCTCAGGTCCAGCTCTGCCCTGCTCTGGGCATCCCATGCTCCTTTTGGGTGGGGGGTGGCCCCCCAGGGGACATGGGGCTGCCTGGGACAGGGAGGGCAGGGCATGATGTCTTCAGGAGAATTGGGTCTTAGCAGAGACAAGAAAGACTGCTGCAGGAAGGGAACCTCGCTGCCTGTTGCGAGGAAGTTTTGCTTGGCCAGGCCTGGTGGGCTGGAGCTCTGTTTCCTCCCTCCAAGTCCCCCACACTGAGGGCTGGAGGGGACAGGAGCTGCATCTCCCAGTGCTCCTGGACATGAGCTGTTCTCTCAGCTAAGCCAAAAGTGACGGGGACCTGAACAGAGCTTGGTGCTGAGCTTTTGCACCTCAGCCAGCATTTCCCTGGCTGCCTGGGCATGGGGCTGGCCCCACAGAGCCTGATGCCAGACCTTGCCATTCAGGAAGTCTGTGGGACTAGAGGGAGGGCAGTGCTGGGGACTTTCTATCCTGACAGCTCTGTTGCCTAGCCATGAGCTGCCTGAGATGGATTCACCAGGCAGCCCAGCACTGAGAGCAGCAGCCAGCAGGAGCAGGACATAAACCAGTTGTTTTCCCAGCCCCTCCCGAGCCTCTTTGTCCCCTGCAAGGTGAGATGAGCTCTTTGGCATCATTGGGAGCCAACAAGGGAGTAGAAGAGCTGCTCTCATCTCTCTGTTCTCCGAAGTTGCTCTCAGGGTAAGCTCAGGAAGGAATTTCCTGGCTCCCACCACACAAATGGCAGGCCTCCAGGACCAGGTGGAGTGATGAGGCCCTTCCCCATCACAGATTCCTGGCTTGTGCAGCCCAGGAACAGGTAGCTCTGAGTTTGGAGCTGTTCTCTGAGCCTCTCTCCCAGCTGACTCGTGTAAGTGCCTAGCCTGAGAGCACAGATATGCACACACACATACAGCTTCTCCTACCCAAACACACCCGCTGCCCCTCCATCTCTTGGGAAGCCAGCAGCTCCCCCAGGCCCTTCCAAAGCTCCTTGGCATTGCTGAGGTGTTCCAAGCCTTCCAGTGGGACCGGACTTTGTGGGCCAGACAGCAGGGGCAGTGCTCTGAGCTGGTGGGCTCAGGGCTGGAGGCAGCTGGCACAGCAGCGAGCGCTGCCGGGCAAGGCGATCTGTATGGTGGGATGTCTTTATTTCTACCATGTGCTTGGGTTGGCAGGTTCAGCCCTCAGCAGAGCAAGGCCACTGCTGCTGGCTTCGGATGTTGCATAGAGCTGAGGGACCCCATGGAGCTGTTCCTCTCAGGAGAGCTGGACAAAAGCCTCGTCTGTGTGCTCTGCCACAGCACTGTGTGTCTCGGGTGTGTTTTTCTCCGCCTGTAGAGCAACTTGATTTGCTGCATTAGTAAAAATAGATGGGCTAATGAATTCAGCTGATGCAACCCTCCGTGTGTGCGCGCATGCATGCGCTCCTCTCTGTTTGTGTGTGCATGTGTGCAGGGAGATGTGCAGCTGAATGCCAGCCTGCTGTCAGGGGGCATCCACCAGCTCCTGGGGCTCTGACAGGGAGGTTTGTGCCTGTGTCCATGTGTGTCTGGGTGTGCAGATGTGTGTGTGTGTGTGTGCAGGAAGCCGTGAGCGATGGCTGCTCGCTGCCGTGCAGCACTGTCACTGAAGCAATGGCTCTACAGGAATAATTTTGCAGCAGCCTTGGATCCTGGCAGGGTAAAAACAGCTTCAAGGCAGGCTGGCAAGGCAGGAGAGGGGACTGTGGGGATCTGGTGGAGAAACAGTAGGATCTTTTACAAGGATTTGGTGGGCAATAGTAGGATCTCGTAGAAGGACCTGGAAAGACAACAGTGATTTCACAGAGGGACCTGGCAGGGCAATAGTAGGATCACTTAAAAGGACCTGGTGGGGCAATAACAGATCCTCACAGGGACCTGGCAGGGCAATGGTGGATTCTCACAGAGACCTGGCAGGGCAATGGTGGAACCTCACAGGGACCTGGCAGGGCAATGGTGGATTCTCACAGAGACCTGGCAGGGCAATGGTGGAACCTCACAGGGACCTGGCAGGGCAATGGTGGATCCTCACAGGGACCTGGCAGGGCAATGGTGGATCCTCACAGGGTCCTGGCAGGGCAATTGTAGATCTTTACAGAGACCTGGCAGGGCAATGGTGGATCCTCACAGAAGGCCACTGACCCAGCGGGGTCCTGCAGGGGCAGGTTTCGGGGTGCTCGTGTAAGGTGATGTGGCCCCGGGGCCGTTCTCCATGGTGCTGAACATGGCGGCTGTCCATGGTGCTGAGTGGGGCCGGGCTGCTGTCCACAGTGCTGAGCAGGTCTGCCGGGCCAGAGTCTTGCTGGCTCCTACACCTGCCCAGTCTGGGGTGTCTAGTGGCCACCCAGACCATCTGACCCAGTGATCTCAGGAGGCTCCAAGCCCAGTTGGTGCAGAGCTCTCCCTCAAGCCCAGCCACAGTGGGATGACTGTCTGACCCAGCAGGATGGCTGCTCCAGAAGGTCTCATCTGCCACAGCATCGGGTGACCCAACGAGCACCCACACTAGAGTGGCACTAACAGGATGACTGATCATTTCACCCATCTCTTGAGGCCCTCATCCCTCTTCACTACCATGTGGACATGGCCAGCTCTGTCTTCCCAGCAGCTGACATCCTATTCTTTCCAGCATCTTTGTCGTCTGTGTAATGTTTGTAGTTTCAGGCTCTTAGACCCCCTTCTTTCTTCTCTCTTCCTGCGTCAAAGCCGCCCCCCACCACTGCATCATTGCTCACTGGGGATGACAAAACCCTCATGAATGGAGTGACTTCTCTGGCAATGACGTTCCCTGTGAAACGTGCACCCTGGAGTGAAGTCAGGACACTAAAAGGCTTTACCCTTTGCTTTTGTCAGGTTTCCTCCTACTGTGGATTGGGAGCTGGCACTCTGCTGCTGGCAGACACTTCCACTGTGAGCTGTGGCCTTTGAAAGCAGAATGGAGTTGCCATGGGCGGGGGGGTTGTGAAGCTGGGCCCTTCCTGTGGGATCCCAGAGTAAGGATGTTTGTACCAAGTGCTTCTGATGATGTTGTGGTTGGCACACTCACACATTCTGCAAACAGTCAGGTGATGGGGAGATGGGACAGGATATATCTTTTCTCTCCTGCCTCTTTTGGGTGAGCAAAAAGCATATGGAGGTGCTCATGGAGCTGCTGAAACATCCAAGTGGCTCTGTACTGCCACTTCCAAGGCAGATGGCTTCCTGTCTCCCTGTCCTTCTGCAGTCTCAATGGGTTGGAGGAAGAGCCTGGGCAGGGCAGGGTGTGCACTGGGCATCCCAGCTCTGATCTCCAGAGGATGTGGTACTTACACTTTGTACATCAGAGTGGTATGGGCTAAGACCCAGGCTGCAGGAACCTAGGGGGATGCTTAGCTGCTGGCAGGGGCTTTCTGGCAGGGCATCTCTGCCCTATGGTGGCAGAGATGGAGGTGAGAGTGACTATTGAGCCCACTCTGTGCCCCCAGACCACCTTCTCCAGGCTGGTGTCCTTCCCCCAATACAGTCCTCCTCCTTTGGAGGGTGGCAGGAACCCCCAAATCCTTTCCAGCACATTTCTCTGGTGAGATGAAGCCATGGACAGCCAGGCTCCTGTCCAGCATTCACTTCCACTGCCTGGAGCCTGCTGGTGCCCCGAAGGCCTGAGTCTCTGGTTGTCTTTCTATTCAAAGTGACTTCCCAGCTCATTCATGGTTTAGGATCTCTGTGAGCCAGAGCCTGGGGCTGGGGGGACCTGGCTCAGCTTTCCAAGGCAGGACTGGGAAAGCTTCTGAATCCACTCAGCCCCCCCTGAGCCCAGCCTCAGGGACCAGCCGAGGTCTGAGCTGGTTGTAACCATTGCCAGCACCTCCCACTGGCTGCATTTCATCCGGAGACTTGTCAGCATCTGTCTCCTCCTGTGACTGTCCCCTTAGGCTCCTGAGGCCCTGGGCTGCCCCTCTGCTACCACCTGCCCTCTCCCTGGGGATAAGCAGCATGCCGTACGGCTCCGGCTGTGGGCTCCGTGCCGGAGCGACAGCTTCGCCATGCTGCCTGCTAATTATCTGTTTGGATTTGTGCTGTATGGCTCTGTTAGACACCCTGGTGCACATTCTGTTTGCTTCCCTGATTACTGCCAAGCACCAAGCCACTGGTTTTAAGTTTCTTCCTCTTTCCCTCTCCTCTTCTCCTCCTTTCAAGTGAGTTTAACACATGTCCAAGCGGCAGAGGCCCAGCTCCTCTCTCTTGGGGAGCATGAATGGAGGCAGCAGAGGCTGCAGCTGAGTAGGGACAGGCGTCAGGCTGTCTGCACAGGGCTGGGCTCATCCTCAGAGATTGGGCTCTGCTCCTGCCACCATGCCAAAGTGTCTGCAGGCACCTCCATGCCACCATGGGAGAGGCTTCAGCAGCTCCCACCAGCCCTTGTCCCACAGCCTCACCGTGCTGGGGATGCCATTCCCTGGAGACACCACACACCATGCACCCCGTGATGCAGCTGCCTGCACTCCTGAGCTCTTTCATGGTGGATTTCAGGTGGCTGCTCCCCTCTCAAGTTGCTCTAGGAGAGCTGGACGAGGCCCAGGGATGCTGTGAGGGTGAAAGCATGGGCTGGGGGCAGCAAGGGATCTAGGCTGCACCCCACTTGGCAGTCAATCCCCCCAGGCTGTGGAGAGCTTCCTCAGAGCCCATGGTCCTGGGCCATGAGCATCACCATGCTCATGGGGTGCTGCTTCCTCAGTTCCCCTCAAGCAGGACCTGGCCATCTCCATCCCAAATCAAGCAGTTAAAATATTTGCCTGGCTTTTATCTCAGATTGGGAAGGAGGTGCCAGTGGGGAGAGTCCTTAGGTCCCATCAGCCACTACCAAATGGATGTGCCAGCCATCCCTCAGGGCTTGGTGGATACATCCTTATCACCTGATCCATGGTCTGGAAGCTGTTTTCCCAGACTCCAGCTCCCTGCCCTGTCCCTGGGGGCTGCCAGGAGCCCAGTGTCCTCAGCCCTGTCTCTTTGGCAGGGTTTGGCATGGCACTGACATACAGGGTGCAGGCAGGACAAGGCAGCACATGAGCACAGGGCCCTGTGGCAGGCACCAGCTTGGGGGGGGGGGCTGAGCCCCCATCAATTATTCACTTCCATGTTTATAGAGGGAAATGTGTTGAATAATGGATGGCAGGAGGCAGTGGAGCTGCTGGAAAGCCAATCTCACTGCCACTGAAATATTTATTGGCCTGCTTTGCTGGGTGCTGCCCAGGCTGCTGCAGGGCTCAGCATGGCTCTGTGGGGTCTGGCACGGAGCTCACTGCTAGTGCCTGGGGACCTCCAGTCCCCTCCAAAAACATGATGTGAGGGTGGAAGCTCTGTGCTGTGAGGAGAGGCTGAGAGAGTTGGGCTTGTTCAGCCTGGAGAAGAGAAGGCTCCAGGGAGACCTTCCTGCAGCCTGGCAGTGCTTCAAGGGCCTGTCAGGGAGATGGGGAGAGACTTTTTAGCAGGACCTGTTGTGACAGGACAAGGGGTGATGGTTTGAAACCAGAAGAGGAGATTTAGACTAGAGAGAAGGAAGAAATGTTTCATCCTGAGGGTGGTGAGAGCCTGTGCCAGGATGCCCAGAGAGGTGGGAGATGTCCCATCCCTGGCACCGTTTCAGCTCAGGTTACTTGGGGCTGTGAGCAAGCTGCTCTAGTTGCAGATGTCCCTGCTGACTGCAGGGAGTTAGTCTAGGTGACCTCAAAAGGTCCCTTCCAACCCAAACCGACCTGTGATTCTCTGCTCCTGCTCCATCTCCCATTGGCAGCTGGCTCGCAGGCTCAGAGAAGGATGTGAATGCCCAGGGACAAATCCCAATCTGTCCCCCATCATGTCCTCCACCAGGGCCACACAGCCTCTCAGAGGCCCCTGCTCTGAGCCCTGGCCACGTTCCCTCTGTGGCTGTGCCCACCAGCCCTGCACCACCTGTGCCACCCTGTGCCTTGCCCAGAGACCCTCCCAGGGTCTCCCCCCCACACTCCCTGCCCCCTCTCCCCTCACCCCTCATCCCTCTGTTGCAGAGAGACCCGTGGAAGATGTCGAACCCGAGAAACGGTGACACCAAGCCCCCATGTTTGCCCCGCAATGGACTGGTGAAGATCCCCACGCAACCCAACGGCCTCGGCTCTGCCAGCATTACCAAAGGCACCCCTGCCGTCAAAAACCGCCTGTGCCAGCCTTCCTCCGTGCCTGCCATCCTCAGCCCGGCCTTAGCCCACCGCAGCGACCTGCCCATCCCCAGCCTGGCCTCTCCTCTCTCCTTGGCCACTCTGGCTGGCGTTTCCTCCCCTCCCGGCGCTTCCTTGGTGGGACTGAGCGCGAGCGAAGGCTCGGAGCAGCCCTCGCCGGAGCGGCTGCCGGGCTCGCTGTCGGATAGGCAGCTGGCAGTGGACGAGAAGATCCTCAACCGCTTGTTCTGGTACTTTTCTGCGTGCGAGAAGTGCGTGCTGGCCCAGGTGTGCAAGGCCTGGCGGAGGGTGCTCTACCAGCCCAAGTTCTGGGTGGGCTTGACGCCTGTCCTGCACACCAAAGAGCTCTACAACGTCCTGCCTGGCGGCGAGAAGGAGTTTGTCAGCCTGCAGGGTTTTGCCGTCCGCGGCTTCGACGGCTTCTGCCTCGTGGGTGTCTCTGACCTGGACATTTGTGAGTTCATTGATAACTATCCACTCTCCAAGAAGGGGGTCAAGTCTATGAGCCTTAAGAGGTCGACCATCACGGATGCAGGGTTGGAGGTAGGTGACCCTGGTGAGGTGGCTGAGGTGGTCGAGATGTGGCAATGGTGGCTCCTTCCTGGTGGTCCTTGGATCACCAGCAGGGAGAGCTTTCACCAGCTGCTGACAAGGAGCAGGCAGGTGGCATGACCACCCCATGGGTGCAGGCAGTGCCAGGAGCACCTGCCTGTAGTGTGAGAGGTGGGATGAGCTGCAGCCTGCGCTGGGCAGGGGGTGAGGATGCTGGCAGAGGGTCATCCCTGCTGTCTGTGGATGGCAAAGCTAGATGAGGTGGCCATGCTGGGGGATGGTGGGCAGTGAGCTCAGGGGATTGGGACATCTCTGCTTGGCTGGTGCTCCCCAGCAAGGAGAGGTCACCTGTGGGTCAGATGGAGATGAGGCAACTCATGGTCCTAAACAGACAAGGTCCCCATTGAGGTCCTCTGCCCCACACCATGGTCCAAGATGGATGTAGCCGTTCCATGGCTGCATCCAACCCAAGGAAGTGCCCAGGCTGGGAGTGGGCACTAATGCTGCCCCAGCCAACAGCACCAGGTTCAGAGCAGAGCCCAGGTGTCCCTATGTGTCCCCTTCTGTCCCCTGTGGAAACTGGCACATCCTAGAGCAGGACACCTCTCCAACTCTGGAGCAGCCAGGGAGAAGGCTGGATCCACACGGGACTAGGGGACAGCAGAAAGAGTTCCAAGGGCCTCAGAGGGACCTGGGGTGGAGGGCACAGGGCAGGCAGTGGTGCCCACTGTGGCCTGACCCCTTGGCCCTTGGCAGGTGATGCTGGAGCAGATGCAGGGCGTGGTGCGGCTGGAGCTGTCAGGCTGCAACGACTTCACGGAGGCCGGGCTGTGGTCCAGCCTCAACGCCCGCATCACGGCGCTGAGCGTCAGCGACTGCATCAACGTGGCCGATGATGCCATCGCTGCCATCTCCCAGCTCCTGCCCAACCTCACCGAGCTCAACCTGCAAGCCTACCACGTGACGGACACGGCGCTCGCCTACTTCACTGCCAAGCAAGGCTACACCACCCACACCCTCCGCCTCAACTCCTGCTGGGAGATCACCAACCACGGCGTGGTCAACATGGTGCACAGCTTGCCCAACCTGAGTGTCCTCAGCCTCTCAGGCTGCTCCAAGGTGACGGATGATGGTGTGGAGCTGGTGGCCGAGAACCTGCGGAAGCTGCGCAGCCTCGACCTCTCCTGGTGTCCTCGCATCACTGACATGGCCCTGGAGTACATCGCCTGTGACCTGCATAAGCTGGAGGAGCTGGTGCTCGACAGGTACGGGGCTGTGCCAAGCCATGCCAAGGCGTGCTGAACAGTGTCAAGGCATGCCGTGCCATGTTGAACCAAGCCATGCCATGCCATGCCATGCTGAGGTGTGTGCTGTGCCATGGTGATCCATGTCATGCCATGCTGAGCCATACTGAACTGTGCCAAGCCATGTGGAGCCACATGTGTCAAACCAGGACACCATGCCATGTCATGTCATGCTGAGGTCTGCCATGCCATGCCATTCCATGGTGAGCCATGCCATGCCACGACGAGCCATGCCAAGCTATGCCAAAACTAGTGGTGCCATGTTGAGCTGTGCCATGCCGTGCTATGCCGCACCATGCCAAGCCTTACCAAGCCATGCAATAAGTGCAGCAAGGAGGCCACATTCTGGGGTGACACCCATGGGTGCCCCTCTCCCAGCTGCCCCCTGTGTCCCTGGCAGGTGCGTGCGGATCACCGACACTGGCCTCAGCTACCTGTCCACCATGTCATCCCTGAGGAGCCTCTACCTGCGCTGGTGCTGCCAGGTACGTGTGGGCACCTGGCCATGCCTGTCCCAGCTGGCACCACAGGGAGGGCAGTGCAGGTGGCACCTCCTTGGGATGGGCTGGAGCACCTGCTACATGGTGCTGGGAAGTAGGGAAGGGATGGGGTGGGTGCTCCTGTGAGCTCATCAGGGCTCAGCCCTGGCACCCTGCTCCCAGCACCCTGCTCCTACACTCTACCTCAGCACCCTGCCTCAGCACTCAGCTCCCTGGCCCAGCATCCAGTCACAGAACTCTGCTCCTGCCCCAGCACCCTACTCGTGCCCCCCCCAATCTCCCTGCCTCAGCATCCTGCACCCTGCCCCAGCACCCTACTGCTGCTCCTGCACCTGAGCCTGCTCCATGGCCCACCAACAGGCCCTAGCACCCTGGTCCCTGCCCCTCCATTCTACCCCAGCAACCAGCTCCCTACCCCAATACCCTGCACTCTGTCCTGGCATCCCTGTCCCAGGTTCCTGCTCCCTATCTCTGGCACTCAGCACCCTGTCCTGGCACCCAGCACCCTGCCCCAGCGATGCTGAACTCCCAGTATGGCAGTGGCCGCCCCCATGGATCTCTCCCACCCCTTGTCCTCCCTCCCGTTCCCATTCCGTGTTCTTTTCCAGGTGCAGGATTTTGGCCTGAAGCATCTCCTGAGCATGGGCAGCCTGCGGCTCCTCTCATTGGCTGGTGAGCCCCCAAAAACTCCTCCCACAGCTCCCCCGGGGCGTGGGGACAGGGACAGCCCTGGGGATGGGTCCAGAGCTGGGCTTTTGGGGTGCTGGGGGTTTCGGGGTGCTAGGTTTTCGGGGGAGTTGGTATTTTGGGATGATGGTTTGTAGGGTGATGGTGTTTTGGGTTGCTGGTTTTGGGGATGTTGGGTTTTTGAGTGTTTTTTGGGGGGGTCCTGTTTTGTTGGGAGCTGATGTGTTTGGGGTGTGGGTGTTTCAGAGGGCTGCTGGTTTTTGGGGTATTGCTTTTTCGGCTTGCTGTTTTGGGGAGATGCTGCTGTTTAGGGATGCCTTTGAGGGGCATGCTGGGGTCTTGGGTTTTGAGCTTCTGGTGTTTTGGGGTTCTGGGTTTTGGGTGCTGGTGTGTTTGGGATGCTGATGGTTTGAATCGATGGTGTTTTGGGGTGCTGGATTTTGGGATGCTGGTATTTTGGGGTACTTTTTGTGGTTTGGTGTTTTGGAGTGCCTTTTGGGGCATGCTCAGGTTTTCTGAGTGCTGATTTTGGGATGCTGGTGTGTTTGGGGTGCTGGGATTTGGGATGCTGGTGTGTTTGGGATGTTGATGTTTTGGGGTGCAGGTGATTTGGGATGCTTTTTTGTGAGGGGCTGGGAGTTCTGAGTGCTGTATTGGAGGATGCTGCTGTATTTGGGGTGCTACTTCCTTGGGTGCTGTTTTGGGGGCTCTATTTTGCTGGTTTTGGAGGATGTCAGAGTTTTGGGGTGCTGGTGTTTTGAGGTGACAGTGCACCCTATCCTCTTGCAGGCTGCCCCTTGCTGACCACCACGGGGCTGTCAGGGCTGGTGCAGCTGCAGGATCTGGAGGAGTTGGAGCTCACCAACTGCCCTGGGGCCACTCCGGAGCTCTTCAAGTACTTCTCCCAGCACCTCCCGTGCTGCATGGTGATCGAGTAGCGCCGGATGCGACCTTGCTCCTGCGCCCACCCCCTCTGACATCGCCCACCCCATATTCCTTCCCATCTGCTGGGGGGGCACCGACGATGCCGTTGACCCTGGACACCCCGCCTCATGGATACGCTCCCGAGGGACGTGGGGCTCTGGGAGGGGAGCTGGGGGACGGTGTCACCCCTCGCGGCAGCCCCGCCTGTAAATTCTTCCCCACGCTGCTGCCATCGCCTGGCCTCCTGCCAGTGTCCTGCCGATCCCTTCTGGCTGGATGGATGGACAAATGGACATCATGGACTACACCAAAGCAGGAAGGCGACGGTGGTGTGACTCCCCCCTGGCCGCATCCTGTCCCCACCCCGTGCCCCTGCCACCAAGGATGTTCCAGGGCACCGAAGGATGCTCCTGGGGACCAAAAGCTGCTCCCAGGAATGGACGAGAGGAGGATGTTTCTTTTTGGCACCCATCGGTGGCGGCAGAGGCTGGATGAGTCCCCTCGCACTCCTGGCGTGGGTCATAGAGCCATCTCCCCCTCCCCGCGCTGTGTGTGCCCCCCTCGAGCCCCCAGCCCTGCCTTTGGGGTGCTCGGTGCTTTCTCCTGGTGAATAGGATGTTTTTTCTCCGCCCGCCACCCTCGCATGCTCGCTTGCTTCAGTCTCATGCTACAGCAGGCTCCGGGGTACCCGGGGGGGCATGGTGAAAAGTGACAGCCCCCAGTTGGCCCCTCCATACGGCTTCCCCCTGGTTGGATCCTGCCCCAGCAACCCTGCTGCACCCTGCTTTCCATGGGCTCCTTGGGGGCAATAGGATGCTGACGCTAAGGAGTGACCCATCCGACTGGGATGGGCCATCCCAAGGGAGCACCAGGGCCAGGCCTGTGCCACCACCACCACGGGGACACTGGCAGGGAGGTGGCACCTCGGACACGCTGCCACTGCTCTTCCAGCTGGAAAGCCATAGCCTCGATGCCAGCAGCGAGCGGGGGGGCTGGGAGGAACCATGGGACAAGCCAAGCCAAGGCTGAGCTGGACACGGGGCTGGGCTGCCCACGGGGCTCAGTGGCCATCCCTGGGGCATTGCCCACTGCCATACCTGCTGCCCACACGGCCCCAGGAGGAGCATGGCCATGGATGTGGCCATGGACACGGGCACGGACATGGGCACGGACACGGACATGGACATGGAGACGCTTTCGGTTTGTTTTGCCTTTGTACCGGGCGGGAAGGAACTGCTGCACCACTTGCTGCCTCCGAGCTCTCCTTTGTCCAAACCGCCTCTTTCTGGCCCCAAAATAGGGCGGGGGAATCTCGTGGCCCTGGCAGGGGTGGGGTTTAGGGTGTGCTGTGGAACAGGGTAGCAGTGCCAGGACACAAAACACCCTGGCACAGGTCTGCACCCCAAATCCACTGATGTTCGTGGGACACAGGTGCCTGGGGATGAGGATAGGCAGGGCAGTGGCACATGGAGGGTTCCCCCAGTCCCCCAAGTAGCAGCAGCAGTCAGGGGGTGCCATCAGCCCTGTGCACCCCCACGGTCCCATGTCACACAGGCAGCCCCAGAACAGACACAGCCCCGGGGCTGGGGTGTCCCCATGGCCTCCCCTTGCACACCCAGCCCCCAGTGTAGCCTTGTACCTCTCTCTAGAGCCAGCCCCTCATGTACCCCTAAACCCCATGTAGCCCCACACCCCAGGACACCTCCAACCCCACCCCGGCAGCCTTACACCTCAGTGCACCTCCATATCCTCCCAGTGCATCCCTACACTACATCACAGCCCCACCCCCAGTGAAACCTTACACCTCCCAGTGCACCTCAAATCCCCCTGACACCCCCATTTTCCCTCTCATACCCCCTTCCAGTGCACTCCACATCCCTGCCATCCTCACCCCTAATGCACTCCATATCCCTCGACAACCTCACATCTCCCTGACATCCCCATTTCCCTGATAAACCCATTTCCTCCCCATATCTCCACCCCCAATTCACCCCATAACTCCCTAACTCCCCCATTTCCCCCCATACCCTCACCCCAAATTCACCCCACATCTCCTGACACCCCCATTT
>VWZO01007899.1:105615-123320 GCA_013396975.1 Bucco capensis
CCTGATGGGACTATGGGGCGGGAAAGGAGCCTAAAGGTTCCCTGAGGAGCTCTGAGGGGGCTGTGGGGCGGGAGGAGGCTCTGAAGGACAGGAGTGGGCCTTTGGGGGGAGGATGAGGAGCTCTGAGGGTGTCCTGAGTGGGCTATAGGGTGCGAGGGGTCTCTGAGGGGCAGAAGGGGCCCTGAGGGGGCTCGAAGGGGCCTATGGAATGGGAGGGGGCTCTGAGAAGGTCCTGAGGGGCAAGAGAGGACCCTAGGGGACTGAGGATCTGTGAGAGAGGGTCGTGGAGGGGTTATGAGGTGGGAGGAGGCTCGGGGGGTTTGTGTTGATGAGCCCTGAGGGGACTATGGGGGGGGAGGGGGCGCGGAAGGAGGTTCTGAGGAGTCCATGAAAGGCAGGAGGTGACTTGGAGGGGACCCTGGGGGCTGAGGGGCTCTTAGGAGACCTTGAGGAGGCTCTGGAGACCCTGAGGAGGCCCTGAGAGGTAGGAGGGGGCTCTGAGAGGTTCTTAGGGTGCTCTGAGAGACAGGAGTGGGCCCTGAGGAGACCCCGAGGGAGCTGTGGGTCAGGAGTGGGTCCTGAGGAGGGGGAATGTGGGGCATGAGGAGGCCTGGTAAGGGAGGGTTGGAGGGGCTGGCAGAGGGCAGTGCTGGGGCAGGAGCTCAGCCTGGCTCTGGGGGACATGCCCTGTGGGTGGCACCAGGGACCCTGTGGTCCCCAGGCAGCCTTGCTGGCCCCAGGGCACCGCTAGAGTAGCTGCCAGTCCCTTGCACCCTGACCTGCTCCTGTTCATGGCAGGGGGAGCTGCTGGCCATCCTCTGCTAGAGAAGCAGGGTGAACTGTGCTGCCTGTGGTGCTTGCAGGACTTTGGGGCACACACAGGGAGTGCCCCGTGGAGATGACTGTGGCCTTGTTTCACCTAACGTCTTGCTGGAGATGCTGTTCACCTTGGTGCAGGTTGCTGTAGTCAAACTCCTGTAGCATCAGCAACAGCCACAAGGAACCCAGGAAAGGTTTTCAGGAGCTCCCTGAGAAGGAGATACAAACAGTGGCAGGAGGAGAAGCCTGGCGAGGGGCTATAGCTCTCCTCCCACAGGTAGCAACCAGGCTGTAGCCTCTCACCTCCAAAGCCTGTTGATGTGGCCACAAAAAGCTGTGGTCGAAGCCACCTGGGCCTGCCAGGAGCTGCAGGAGCTGAGCCTATCCCTTCCCAGCTCTGGCTGAGGTGGAGCAGGGTGGCCGCGCGAGCGTGAATGCAGCCTGCGGGGACGCGAGCCACCGAGCCTGCTCCCGGAGAGGGGACTGTGCCCCGAGGACAGCCATGGAGAAGATGGCTAGGGTCACCACCGCCCTGGGGGGCAACGCCCTCACAGGAAGGACCATGTTCTGCCACCTGGACGCCCCTGCCAATGCCATCAGCGTGTGCCGTGACGCTGCCCAGGTGGTGGTGGCCGGCCGCAACATCTTCAAGATCTACTCCATTGAGGAGGACCAGTTTGTGGAGAAGCTGAACCTCCGCGTCGGCCGCAAGCCCTCCTTGAACTTCAGCTGTGCTGACGTTGTGTGGCACCAGATGGACGAGAACCTGCTGGCCACTGCTGCCACTAACGGCGTGGTGGTCACCTGGAACCTGGGCAAGCCGTCCCGCAACAAGCAGGACCAGCTCTTCACCGAGCACAAGCGCACTGTCAACAAGGTCTGCTTCCACCCCACCGAGGTCTACATGCTCCTCAGCGGCTCCCAGGATGGCTACATGAAATGCTTCGACCTGCGCAAGAAGGACTCTGTCAGCACCTTCTCTGGTAGGAATACAGACTGTCACCTGCTCCCCTCCCCTGCTGAGAGGCAGAGGGTGGGGACTTTGCCCTTTCCCCATGCCCAGGAGGAGGGTTCGCTCAGGGCGTGATGTCTGGAACAGGCAGAGAGGGAGGGAGCTGAGAGGTGGGTTTTGGTGCTTTTTTTGCTGCTTGGAGGTGGCCACATTGCTCCCTGCTTCCCCTTCTTTCTGGGCTAGGGACCCTTATGCCTCTTCTAGTGAGATTTGGCGCTTTGCTGGAGCTATGTCCTATGGGATGTCGACTCCTGTCCCCACTTAGGCCAGTCGGAGAGTGTGCGTGACGTCCAGTTCAGCATCCGAGACTACTTCACCTTTGCTGCCACCTTTGAGAATGGGAACGTGCAGCTGTGGGACATCCGCCGGCCCGACCGCTACGAGAGGATGTTCACGGCCCACAATGGGCCAGTCTTCTGCTGTGACTGGCACCCAGAGGACAGGTGGGTGCAGGGCTGGGCTCTGCCAGTTGCTCAGCCTCAGCAGAGATAAGGGAGACCTTAAGGGAAAGGCTTTCATCCTTCCCATCCTCCTGGGCTGGGCACTGGGGAGGCCACAGCTCCAATTCTGGGTTCAGTTTTGAGCTCCTCACTCCCAGAAGGACATGGAGGTGCTGGAGTGTGTGCAGAGAAGGGCAAGGAAGCTGGGGAAGGGTCTAGAGCACAAGTGTGGTGAGGAGCAGCTGAGAGAACTGGGGTTGGTTAACCTGGAGAAGAGGAGGCTCAGGGAGAGACCTTCTCACTCTCTCCAACTCCCTGAAAGGAAGTTGGAGCAAGGTGGGGGTTGGTCTGTTCTCCCACGTAACAAGCAATAGGGCAAGGGGAAACAGCCTCAAGTTGTACCAGAGGAGGTTTAGGTTGGACATGAGGAACAAAATCTTCACTGAAAGGGTTGTCGGTCTGGCCCAGGCTGCCCAGAGCAGTGTTGGAGTCACCATCCCTGGAGGCACTGAAAGATGTGTAGATGTGGTGCTGAGGGACATAGTATAGTGGTGACCTGGCAGTGCTGCTTAATGTTTGGACTTGATTTTAAAGGTCTCTTCCAACCTAAACAACTCTATGAGTCTATGATTCAGGGTCTGTCGTACCCTGGCCCCTTGTGTCAGGGGCTGGCCCATTGCTGGAAGATGGGAGCAATTATTGTTTGGAGGACTTGGGAATGTTTCTGAGGCTCTGGTTGGGTGTAGCAAGCTGCTATCTTACCCTGGGTGCCAGGGCAGCTCCTCACCCCAGTGCTCAGCTCAGGGAGGACTCTACACAGCTCCTCTGTGAGACACAGCTTGTGTTTGGTCTCAGTTCCCTCCTGCCTTTCCCTGGAGGCAATTGGACTGTGTCTGGAAACAGCTGTTGTGGTGTGTAGGTCCCTCCTAACTCCTCATGAGCTGAGAAAGGCACTGAGATACGTTCAAACTGGTCTTTTTCCTCTCTGCTGTCCCTGCCAAGTGGAAACCCGAGGCAAGGGGAACTGGTCTGACTGGGAGCCCTTCAGAGTGTGGCTCTAAAGATGCAGAGCTTTAAATAGGTTGGGAAGGAGAGGTGTTGCCTGACCTGGTTCCTTGGGAGCAGAGGTGTTAGGGTAATGTGTGGGAGGATGTGATTGCAGCCTGGCTTCCTCCAGTCAGTGTGATGTTGTGAACCTTTGTGTGCCAGGGTGGGGAAAGGAGAGCTGAAGGGGCACAGATCCTGGCCCAAGCTGGCATCTCACTGTCTTTCTCCATCCTTCTGCCAGGGGCTGGCTGGCCACAGGCGGCCGGGATAAGATGGTGAAGGTGTGGGACATGAACACGACGCGGGCAAAGGAGATCTACTGTGTGCAGACCATCGCCTCAGTGGCTCGGGTCAAGTGGCGGCCTGAGTGCAAGCACCACATTGCCACCTGCTCCATGATGGTGGACCACAACATCTACGTCTGGGACGTGCGGCGACCCTTCATCCCCTCGGCCATGTTTGAGGAGCACAAGGACGTCACCACGGGCATCGTGTGGCGGCACCTCCACGACCCTTATTTCCTGCTCTCAGGCTCCAAGGACAGTACTCTCTACCAACACATCTTTAAGGATGCCAGCCAGCCCATCGACCGAGCCAACCCTGAGGGGCTGTGCTACAGCCTCTATGGAGACCTGGCCTTTGCTGCCAAAGAGAGCCTTATCTCCTCTGACTCCAACCGCAAGCCCTACATTGGCGACCGGCGTCACCCCATCTTCTTCAAGCGCAAGCTGGACCCCACCGAGCAGTTTGAGTACATCTCCTCCTCCAGTGCCCTCAGCGTCTTTGAGACAGACATGGAGAGTGGCAGCATGGACTGGTTCGTGCACACTGCCAAGCAGTATGCCCTGGCTGGCAGGCCCCTGGCTGACCTCTGCGACCACAACGCCAAGGTGGCCAAGGGATTGGACCGCAACCAGGTGAGACCTAGGCTTGGAGGTGCCCGGTGTGGGCCTGGGCTTGGAGGTGCCCGGTGCGGGCCTGGGCTTGGAGGTGGGCTTGGAGGTTCTCGGTGCAGGCCTGGGCGCGGAGGCACCCAGCGCAGGCGTAGGCTCGTGTGCTGAGGTTGCCAGGTGGTTGTGATTTAAGCTCACCCAGGCAGGGGACAAGGAATGGGGGTTATGGTCAGTCCCAGTCTATTCCACGTTGTTTCTGCTGCTCCTTCATCCTTAAGGAGGGGGAAACTCCTGATAGTCCTCCCCTCTGGCAATGTGGTATCCCTCCCACAGGTGACAGTCCTCCTTTGTCTTCTCCCACCAGCATGAGTCCATGGGCTACAACTCTCACAGTGTGGGTCTCCCTCAGAGCCATGACCTCCTTTGTGAGCAGTGCCCTGCTCCAGCGTGAGGTCCTCCACAGGCCACAGATGGAATTCTTCCCTCCCATTGATCTCTAAGGGCTGTGAGGGTTCAGTTGCCAGCTCACCACAGGCCAAAGAGGAATGGCTGCTTCAGCAGTCCCCCCTCCTCCTTCCTCACTGTCCTACTCATCTCCAAAGCAAAAGAGATCCCAAAACAAAGGAACTCTTTTGCACAACAGGTTTCTTATCCTAAATGTTACCTTGGAGGCATTGATTGGCTTGGCCTTGGCTAGAGGTTGGGCCAACTTGGAGCCAGGGGAGTTTCTTGAAGTTTCTGGCAGGAGTCATGCCATTAGGCCCCTCCCCTATGACACAAGCCCAACACAAAGGACCCTGTGGAGCTGCTGGCAGCTCTCTGTCCAGCTGTACCCTCTGGCTGTCCCCAGGAGGTGTAGCTCCACCTGGCACCAAACCTCATATGCCAGTGGCCTACAACCAGCACAGATCATTGCCAAGAAACTTGGCTCCCCTGAGATCCTGCCTGGCTCCTGGCAGGTATGAGAGCTGCTTTTTAGTCTAAGCCCAGCTGTCTCTCATGCAGGTGGCTCAGACGTGGACGATGCTACGAATTATCTACTCGAGCCTTGGCACTGTGTCATCCACCAACCTCAACCACAGCATGGGGAAAGGCAGCACCACCCTCCCCCTCATGAACAGGTAGGTGCTGACAGAGCCACGGTGAACCATGCAACAGCTGGGGTAGCTCTGGGAGTGTGGAGATGGCTCAGCTGGGCTGGAGGCGTGTGATGGGAGCAGAGATGGCTCTCCCCCAGCCTCAGGCTACAGTGGTTTGTGGGTTGGTGTTGTCTGAACGCAGCCATTTTCCATCTGGGGGTGACAAGCAAGTGGCCAGCCTGGCCTCAAGTTGTGCAGGCTTGTACATTTGCCTTCCCTCCTTCACAGAATCATTTAGGTTGGAAACAACCTCAGATCATCAAGTCCAACTGCCACCCTAACATCTCCATGCCACTGAACCATGTCATGAAGTGCCATATCTACACATTTTTGGAATACTTCCAGGGATGGTGACTCCACCACTGCCCTGGGCAGCCTGAGCCAATGCTTAACCACTCTTGCAGTGAAGAAATTTTTCCTAATATCCAACCTAAACCTCCCCTGGCACAACTTGAGACTGTTTCCTGTTCTCCTATCACTTGTTCGCTACAAGAAGGGACCAACCCCCACCTGGCTTTAACTTCCTTTCAGGGAGTTGCAGACAGTGAGAAGGTCTCCCCTGAGCCTCCAGGCTAACCAAGCCCAGTTCCTTCAGCTGCTNGTGCTGTTGTCCAACAGCCCCAGGTCCTTCTCCACTAGGCAGCTTTGCAGCCACTCTGCCCTGAGCCTGGAGTGTTCATGGGGTTGTCATGACCCAAGTTCAGGACCCATCACTAGGCCTTGTAGAACCTTATCCCATTGACCTCACCAAAAGAGGCCAGTGTTTCCTTAAAATGAACTTGGAAGCTCTGGTGGGGCTGGTGCCATCTTTGCAGTTAGTTAGTTAGTGACTGTACCTGATGGCTGGGATGGAGAACGTCTGTCTCACCACAGGAGCCAGAGCTGCTGATATGGAGAGGTCATCTTCTGCCTTTCAAAGGGAGAAGAGCCTAGCTCTGTGAGAGCCCCATTTGTGGGCTGATGAAGCAGAAAAACTTGTTTTTCCTCTTCTCAGTGACATAGAAAAGTGAGGGCTGAGGACTCCAACTGAGTTCCCAGGGCAAGAGGCAAGTCCTCAAATAACATCAAAGGAAACACTCTCCTCAGCCAGGCTCTGCATCCAGACAGGTCACTGTCTGTCACTGACTTAAACCACAGGCAGCAAGCTGAAGAGCTTGGCTCCACTTCAACCCCATGTTCCCTTCCTTCTCAATCTGAGTGAAGCCTGAGAGCAGTGATGCATAACAAACAGCAACGCACCTTGGAGTGAGGCAGCTCCTGGTGACCTACCTCTGGGGTGAATGTAGATGCTAAGAGATGCAGTTGAGCCTGTGCTCTGCTCTAAAATCCTTTAGAAGGACCTTTGGGGTGCCTTTGAGGTGTGGGCACAGAGACCTCAGGCCTGGAGAAAGGACTGTGCTAGCAATTGCAGTGTAGCTTCATTTTTAAGTTACAATGTGAGGACTTCTGTGCTCTCAGGGAAATCACCTTCTTTTGTGTTTCACCACTCAAATCACAACTGGAAACCTTGATCCAGGCTCTTTGCTGGTTAAAACAGGAGCCATAAACTTCTGTGAGTATTCTGTTTGGCTTCTTTCCCAGCTTTAACCTGAAGGACATCCCCTCTGGGCTGGGCAGCGAGTCAAGACTGGACCGCAGCAAAGGAGAAAGCCGCACAGAGAACATCCTCATGGATTCCTCCTCCACCCTGATCAACAATGAGGGTAAGGTTTCTGGGGCAGGCACAGCTCCAGTCCTACAGCAATTTTCTCCTCAGCTGTAGATGACCCTGATATGGGCTAAACTGGTGAATTTAGCCTGTAAATTGGGATGATTGGACCTGCTGCACCCCCCAGGTGAAGCACACTTGAGTCCTGAAGCGTTGCAGAAGGACTTTTTACCCCTGTGGCCTCCAGAATGGTGGCTGTGGGTGCTGAGCTGAGACACAGCCTGGCACACTGGGGCAGAACACAGGGGATGTGGATCTGACTGTGTGTCCCAGGGCGATGAACTGAGTTCTCTCTCCCTTGACATGCAGACAATGAGGAGACAGAGGGCAGCGACGTCCCTGCAGACTACCTGCTGGGAGACGTGGAAGCAGACGAGGATGACCTGTACATGATGGATCATGAGAACCCCCACGGTGAGGGCACAACTGGTGCCAGGAGGTGTTGCCCATCCCAGCCATGCAGCTGGATTTTCTCCTGCCTTTCCCTACTCATTCCTCATCTCTCCTTGCAGCTGAAGAGCAGGAATACAGCCTTCCCCAGGAGGCCTTTCCCCTGCGCCATGAAATCGTGGACAACCCATCAGCCTTGGATCACCTCCAAGACAAAGCTGACTCCCCTCACGTCAGCGGCAACGAGGCTGAGACAGTGTCCCTGACACCTGTGGAGTCCTTCTCCCTCATCTCCATCTCCCACTCGCTCTATGAGAACCGCCTGCCATCCGACTTCTTCAACCCCATCGTGAGGGACACGCTGCTCTTCTATGCCGAGCAGGGAGACGTGCAGACAGCTGTGTCCATCCTCATCGTGCTGGGGGACCGCATCCGCAAGGAGATAGATGAGCAGACCCAGGTAGACCTCAGGAAGCAGATCAGCCCTATGACATGCAGTAGACTTGAGGGTGGTGTATCCCAATGGGATGGGATGCTGCCTGGGCTCTGGGCGATTCCTTTCTCCTCCAGTCTTTGCCAGGCCTCTAAACCAGAGTGGGCAGCTCCAGGAGCCCTGGTACCTGGCTGGCTGCTCTACCACCAGTTGTGGCAGAGACTTACAGAATCATTCAGGTTGGAAGACACCTCTAAGAACATCAAGTCCAACCATGCCTATCACTACCATGCCACTAAAACTATGGCCCTAAGTAGAACATCTAAATGTTTCTTAAACCCCTCCAGGGATGGTGACTCCAGCACCTCCCTGAGCAGCCTGGGCCAAGACTTAACAACCTTCTCAGTGAAAAAATTCCTCCTTATATCCAGTCTAAACCTCCCCTGGTGCAACTTGAGGCCATAGGAGGTGGTCTACACAAGGTTGGAGTGGGCAGTGGCCTTGGCCTGTTGATTTGGGGAAGGACATCTCTTCCCCAGCCTCACAGAGCAATTCCCCCTGCCTTTGGGACACAGGGGTGGGATCCCAGGAGGGTTTTGAGGAGGGTGTTGAGGCTCAGCTGTCTGTGGTCATCCCCAGGAGCACTGGTACACATCCTACATCGACCTGCTGCAACGCTTCCAGCTCTGGAACATCTCCAACGAGGTGATCAAGCTGAGCACATGCCGTGCTATCAACTGCCTGAACCAGGCTTCCACCACTCTGCACATCAACTGCAGCAACTGCAAAAGGCCCATGAGCAACAGGGGCTGGATCTGTGACAGGTGAGGGCAGGGAGGTGAGGAGACCACGCTCTGCTCACTAAGGGCAGCCCCAGTGGGGCTGTGGGGGCAGGAGGATGAGGTTGGTGTCCTCATTGCCCTCCCTGAGGCCTCTCCCTTCTTTCCTGCACAGGTGTCGGCAGTGTGCCAGTATGTGTGCCGTCTGTCACCACGTGGTGAAGGGACTCTTTGTCTGGTGCCAGGGCTGCAGCCACGGGGGCCACCTCCAGCACATCATGAAGTGGCTGGAGACCAGCTCCCACTGCCCCGCTGGCTGTGGCCACCTCTGTGAGTACACCTGAGCCCTTCACTGCCCCGGGATGGGGTAAGGACAGCAGCCAGGGGGGGCAGGACCTCCTGCCTGCCCTCCCTGTGTATTATTCCCGTGTAAAGAGGCGCCCTGCCTGCACCCCCAGCCCCTGCCCAACCCCTTTTGTACTGGATTAAAACACAACTCAGCAGCTCCACTGAGACTCTTGTCTTTGGTTATCCGGGGACTGGCTCGGGGCTCTGGGGGATGGGGGAACCGGTGCTGGTCCTGCTTCCCGGCGCGGGTCGCTGCCCTGCGGTACTCCGGGGGACGGTGGAGCCCCTTTAAGGCGCTGGGTACCACCTTCGTCATGGCTCCTTTAAGGATTGGCCCTTGCCGGTATCCGTAGCCAGCGGTAGCGCTCCGAGGCAGCGCGGGCCGCGGAGCTTGGCGGGAAGCGTAGTCCCCCCGCTGCCGGTGCCGTTCACGCTCCCCATGGCGGCGGCGCCGCGGCTGCTCTCGCTGCTGCTGCCGCTGGCCTGGGCCCGGCCCGCGGGCGCTACCGCCCCGCCCGACGGCGGCTGGTAAGGGCGGGAGGGGGTGGCTGTGCCGGTACCGGGCCCAGTGCTGGGCCAGGTGCCTACCAGAGCCTCCCGTTGCAGGCTAGCGGGCACGGTACCGGAGGAGGAGCGGTGCACCGTGGAGCGGGCAGATGCCTCCCTCACCTACTCCCTCTTCCTGCAGCGGTACGGGCGGACAGTGGCCTGAGGAGGGGGGCTTGGGGCGAGGGCCGGCGACAGGCTACCGGATGTGGGGCCCGGGGGAGGCTGTGGGATAAGTCCCAGGGGAATGGTGTCCGGGCCGTCCCCGGTGTCCCCAGAGGTGAGTTGGAGCTGGTCCCGGTGCCCCGGAGGTAGGGGATTGGAGCTGGCACCGGTGCAGGGACCCCGCTGTGCTGCTCTCCGCCAGGTTCGCCTTCTCCCGGCCGGTCATTCTCCGCGGAGTCACGGACAATTCGGTGAGTACCGGGAAGGGGACTGGGGGTCGTCCAGGGAGGACTAGGGGACACACAGCAGTGTCCCGGGAGCTGTGGCGGCTCCATCCCAGCCCATCCCGGCCCCGCTGTGCCCGCACCCCCAGGCCTTCCGTGACCTCTGCACCCGGGAGAAGCTGCTGGCAGCCTTCGGGCCCCTCTCGGTGCGGCTCAGCACGGCCAACACCTATTCGTACCGCAAAGGTGAGGGTGGGAGTCCACATCCCGGAGCTCCCCACCCCTCCGGGAGTACCGGCATGCCCCACCCCACCCCCAGCTCTCCCTGCCCTGGGGGTACCAACCCCTGCTCTCTCTGCCCGCAGTGGATGTGCCCTTCCAGGAGTATGTTGAGCAGCTACTGAAGCCACAGGATCCAGCCCGGCTGGGCAGTGGTGGGTAGCCCTGTCCCTCAACTGGCAACCACCACACCCCACCAGACTCATCCTTACCATGGTCTCTCCCTCCAGACACCCTTTACTTCTTCGGGGACAACAACTTCACGGAGTGGGGTCCCCTCTTCCGGCAGTATGTGCCCCCTCCCTTCCGAATCCCTGGCACCAGCCCTGCCTACAGCTTCGGGGTTGCAGGTGGGTGCTGGTGGAGGGTGCAGGGAACCCCAGGGTGGGTCTGGGGAAGGGTCTTTCCAACACTAACTCCCCCCCACACACACACACACACACTCCCACTGTAGCCACAGGCTCTGGTGTTCCCTTTCACTGGCATGGTCCTGGATATTCTGAGGTGATCTTTGGCAGGAAGGTGAGAACTGAGCCCTGGAGAAGGTATTTGGGGAGGGGATGAGAAAAAAGACCCCAATCGTTGTCTTCCAAATGTGGTAGGATGGAGAATCTCAGCGCTGGGGCTGAGCCTGAGGGGTTGGAGGGGAAAGGGAGGAGTGTGT
The DNA here is from genome assembly GCA_013396975.1 of Bucco capensis. Lineage (NCBI taxonomy): Eukaryota > Metazoa > Chordata > Aves > Piciformes > Bucconidae > Bucco > Bucco capensis. The sequence goes on from VWZO01007899.1 coordinate 116,502, forward strand.
CCCCACTGCTGGTGTCTTCCAGCGCTGGTTTCTGTACCCTCCGGATCAAACACCTCACTTCCACCCCAACGAGACAACACTGGCCTGGCTCCACCACACCTACCCCATGCTGCCACCAGCTGAGCGGCCGCTGGAGTGCACCCTGCACCCTGGGGAGGTGAGTCTGGGCCAGCCCATGTGTCACCCTGGGTCTCTGCAACCAGCACCCCTGAGGAGGAGCCATGGGCCCCACCCTGTGCCTCCTGCCCAGGTCCTGTACTTCCCTGACCGCTGGTGGCATGCCACACTCAACCTCGACACCAGCGTCTTCATCTCCACCTTCCTGGGGTAGAGCTGGGATGGGTGAGGACATGCCACCGTTGTCCTGGCCATCATGAGAGGGTGGCAGCTCCAGCTTCTGCAGCTGGAAGTGAAGGGCAGTGCCCACAGTCACCCACTCAACTACTGGTGTTGGGACCAAGTGCCTGAAGAAGTTCTGGTTTTTACTGATCTTTTCCTTCCCCCTTGGATTAAAGTCGTTGTTCTGCCAAAGCACTAGGCCCTGTAGCTTGTGGTGTTCCCCAGGGGTCAGCACTGGTCCAGTCTTGTTCCACATCTTCATCAGTGACCTGGAGGAAGGGACTGAGTGTGCCCTCAGCCTGTTTGCTGATGATATAGAACTGGGAGAAGTGGCTGACAGCCTGGCAGCCTGTGCTGCCATTCAGTGAGAGCTGGGGGACAGGAACATCAGGAACTTCAACAAACGTAAGGGCAAGGTCCTGAACCTGGGGAGGAATCAGCCCAGGGAGCAGGACAGATTAGGGGTTGTCCTGCTGGAAAGCAGCTCTGCAGAGAAGGAGCTGGGAGTGCTGGGGGATGAGTTTACCAGGAGCCAGCAATGTGCCCTCATGGCCAAGGCCAATGGTCTCCTGGGGTACATTCAGAAGAGTGTGAGCAGCAGGTCATGGGAGGTTCTCCCCTTCCACTCTGCTCTAACGAGGCCACTGCTGGAGTTGAGGGCCCAGTTCTGGGTTCCCCAGGTCTAGCAAGACAAGGAACTACTGCAGAGAGGCCAGCAGAGGTTCCCAAAATGCTGAGGACACTGGAGCAGCTGTGGCAGGAGGAAAGGCTGAGAGCCCTGGGGCTGCTGAGGCTGGAGCAGAGCAGAGCCAGAGGGGAGCTGCTCCATGCTGAGCAAGAGCTGAAGGGTGCAGGGGGCAAGAGGCTGGGGCCACACTCTGCTCAGTGGTGCCCAGGGCCAGGCCAAGGGGCAATGGGCACACACTGGAAGCCAGGAGCTTCCATGTGAACAGGAGGAGCAAGTTGTTTGGTGTGAGGGTGCAGAGCCCTGGCCCAGGCTGCCCAGAGAGCTTGTGGAGTGTCCTTGTGTGCAGAGCTTGCAAGGGCAGCTGGAGGTGATGCTGGGCAAGCTGCTGGAGCAGGGGAGTTAGACTAGATGATCCCCAGAGGTCCCTTCCAGCCCCTACCATGCTGGGATTCTGTATTGCTATATATCCCTGCTGGCACCAGAGTGCAGGGAAGGCAGGCAGAGTCACGGCACAGGCTCAGACAAATCAACTCTTCCTGGGTTGGCACTACTTCCCAAGGCAGGACCCAACCTGCCCTGTGCAGAGCTCCCTCTCTTGAACCACTCCAGCTCTTATTGCTGAACTTTTGTTTATTTTTATATTTTTTTTCTAGTTTGTTTTTTTTTTATCTGACATTGGCAAACTTCCAGGAAACGCTCAGAAGCCAGGCAGGCTGTTGGCCAACTGAAATGCTGGAGCCACACTCAGCCATGGAGCTGTTGTTAGGTGGTTTTGGTTTGTTTTGAAGGGACATCATTAAAAGGAAGAACATTAAACGAGGTGGATGGTTGCAGGCANCCTCATGGCCAAGGCCAATGGTCTCCTGGGGTACATTCAGAAGAGTGTGAGCAGCAGGTCATGGGAGGTTCTCCCCTTCCACTCTGCTCTAACGAGGCCACTGCTGGAGTTGAGGGCCCAGTTCTGGGTTCCCCAGGTCTAGCAAGACAAGGAACTACTGCAGAGAGGCCAGCAGAGGTTCCCAAGATGCTGAGGGCACTGGAGCAGCTGTGGCAGGAGGGAAGGCTGAGAGCCCTGGGGCTGCTGAGGCTGGAGCAGAGCNACATTGGCAAACTTCCAGGAAATGCTCAGAAGCCAGGCAGGCTGTTGGCCAACTGAAATGCTGGAGCCACACTCAGCCATGGAGCTGTTGTTAGGTGGTTTTGGTTTGTTTTGAAGGGACATCATTAAAAGGAAGAACATTAAACGAGGTGGATGGTTGCAGGCAGCCACAGTCCTGATGGGACATGTGGGCAAGCCTCTTCCAGCCTAGGGGCTGTTGTTTCCCAGAAAAAGCTGGAGGGCAAGAAGATGTCTCATTGGTTTCTCAGCCCAGCAAATAACAACTTGCAGAGAGGAGAAGACCAAACCCTGGTCAGGGAGGAAATGGAAGGAGGAAGAAACGCCTATGTACATGGGGAGGTGGCCAGAGCAGCACCAGCAAGCTTCTCGTGGCACCTCCCCAGAGCAGACATCAACTTTGAGGACTGTCAGCAACCCCAGCCAAGGGCTACGCTGCTCTCTGGCTGCTGAAGATGATGGCAAGACCTTCCAGGCCACCACACCAAGCCAGCCTTTTCCAAACCACCAAGCAGGTCTTCCTCTAAGTGCCGTGGTCCATGAGGAGCTGCTGGAGAAGGGTGTCCAGGGAGCCTTCATGCCTGCCCAGCTGCTGCGGCTCCTCAGAAAGGGGAGATGGTGATGTGTCCTTGCCCAGTGCTGCTGGTGGTGTCTGGGCACCCGGAGCAGAGGGGAAACAGCTGGAGAGCAAGTAAGGCATGGTGCCAGCCCAGTGTGAGCCAGCTGTGCCACTGTGGTCAGCGAGGGGACCCAGGGGGGCCCAGTGCTGCCCCCTCCTCAGTAATCCTCCACCCAGCCATTCTCAGAGATGAAGGCATCGATCACCTCCTTCATGGCCAGGTTGGGGATCAGCTGGTCCTGGGTCAAGGGACTCCGTGTCACCGGATCAAAATGTCCCACGCGCTGCATGGGAGGAGACAGCCACTAACCAACCGGTTACTCCACGTGCCAGCCCTCAGCCCTGGGGCACTGGCAGCGAGAGGCCAACCCCCTGCCGGCACCCAGCACCCCGCACAGCAGGCAGGCTGGCATCCCTCTGCCTGCCCGGGTGGGGAAGAAGGAGTGGGGGGGAGGAAGAACCCCTCCCCTGCCTCTGAGGGTGCCTCCCAGCAGGCTGAGTAGGTCAAGGCACAAGCCCTTTGCCAACAACCACCTCCACAGCTGGCAGCACCCAGTGCCTTCCTGCCTGCCCCAGCCCCACCCTGGCAGCTACCTGAAACCAAAGTGACAGAGACTTCTGAGCCCTGAGCTGGGCAGGCAGCTGCTTCCACACCCAGGAAGGGGCAGAGAACAGTGGGAAAGACCCCAGGGAACCCCTGCTGCAACCCCACACCCCAGCCCAAGCCTGATGGTGGTACCTGGAGATGTTCCTCAATGTCCTTCCTGTCATAGGTGATCCCACTGGGGGTGATGCAGGGCTCTCGCATCAGCTCAAAACTGATCTTCCCACACAGGTAGTCGGGGATGTCCCTCTTCTAGCTCAGGGAGAAGCAGAGCTGGGTCAGGAGGGGCCAGCACCACAAAAAAGAGGATTGGGAGGGGAAGCAGGGACGGTAGTAGAGGTGGCAGCATGGACCAGAGCAGGTTTATAGTGAGCAATGTGAAATGAGCGCAAGCACTGGGACTCACTCACCTTCCTCTTCTCATCCACTTGAGAGAAGAGCTCGTCCATGTCTGCCAGGTACTTGTCCTGAAAGAGAAGGCCTTAGGAGAAGGGGATCCTGGTGTATAGGGGCTATGGGCCCCCAGGGAGGGAGCCCTGAAGCCTCCCACCCCACAGGTACCACGGCAGGCAGAGACAAGGTGGCAGGTCCTGGGTGGTCTCTCTACCTTCATAGCCCCCAACCAGTGTCTGTGAGGCTCCAGGCTGACCCACGTGGCAGGAGTGATCCAGCTTAAAATAACCTTCCTTTGTGGGGCTATTTTTGTCCTGGGATTAGTCCCCTGTGCCAGGCCAGCACACAGCCCCACACACAGCTGACAGCCACTTGCATGGCATAGCCCTTGGAGAACGACAGGTACAGCAGCTGGGGGAGCACAAACAGGTCTCACTGCTGCTGGGCTGGGACAAGAGGTGACAGAGCAGGGGTAGCCATCCCAGGGGGGACACAAAACCCCTGAAACAGTAGCTCTAGCCACAAAATTAAGGCAGAGATAAGCTCTGCTCAGCCTCAAGGTCTCCTAGCTTTTGCCTGCAGCTTCCTCAGCCACAGCAGAGCAGAGTGAGATGGGGAAGGCCTAGCTCAGATGCCAGGCTCCATGAGCAGCCCCAGCCCTCCCCAACTCACGTGTTTGGCCTCGATGCTGGCCAGCTGAACTCGGCTCCGGCTCTCGTCTGTGTTTTCTTCCTGCTGAGTCTTTCGGCACTCGGCCAGCTCCCTAGGACAGAGCAGGGAAGTCAGAAGAGATAATAGATGCTGTGGCTCCCTTCCCTGCTGCTGCTGCTGCCCGAGCTGCAGGGCTCTGCCTGCACCTCCAGGAGGGCAGAGGCACTGCAAACAGAACTGCAGTGGCTTTGTGGCACTAAAGAGACCTTTCCAGGTGCCACATTACCTCTCCTTCTCTGCCATGATCAGCTTGGTCAGGTAGGAGTGCAGCTCGTTCTCCTGGTTGATCCTCTTCTCCTCGATGCTGTTCCAACGTTTCTTCTTGGCGATGCGCAGCGCACTAGGAATATCATCCCCAAAATTCAGCCGTTGCTCCTTGGCCAGGTTGTAGGCTGGGGAGAGCAAAGGGGCACCTCAGAGCCAGCACTACCTTCCCTCTCACCACCCCCTAGCAGATGAGGGAAGACTGTGCCAGCTCACCTCTCTGCAGGTTAGCAATGGCTTCATCATAGTTCTCCATCTCCATCTGGCACTGGCCCAGGAAGAAGTGAGCCTTCACTGACTGGCCGTCCAGCTCCAGGGCTCGCTTGCAGTCAGCCAGCGCCTTGTCGTGCTGCTGCATCTTCAGGTAGCAGAGGGCTCGGTTGGTGTAGTAGACAGCCACCAAGGGGTTGCGGTTCTGCAAGGTGAGAGCCATGCTGGGGTTGGGGACAGCCAACCAGCCGCTTGCTCCCCATCTTGAACTGGCAGGGACAAGGCACGGTGACAGTGAGGTGACTCGAGGAACCAGCTGCACAACGCTGTCATCCTGCTGAAAGCCACCAGTGCCAGCTCGGGTGTCCTGCAGGGAGCCACTGGGATAGCAGGGGGGTGGACAAGCTGGGGCTAGTCCACATAGTGCAGCCTGTGTCCCATCCCCAAAATGGACAGACCCTCCAGGCACCAGGCGTTGGACCCTTCAGCCCAGGACAGGTCTGCTCTACCAAGCCCAGCCTGGGGATATAGTGGAGTTGGGGGAAGAAGGCAGGCAGGGGGTAGACACAGGAGGGTCCAGCTTGGAGCCTGGTGACAGGACAGGCTTTGTTGGGGGGTGTCCAAGATCAGGGAAGAGACCAGCTCCAGGCCAAGCTCAGGGTGGTGTGGTTAGGCCAGGCCTGGGAGCAGTCCAAGCTAAGGTGGGGGGGGCCAAGCCCAGAGAGGGGATTTAGGCACAGGAATGGGGGCCTAGGCCAAGGGTGTTCTATCCTTGGGGTGCCTAGGCCAGGCTTGGGGTTATGTCCAGGCCCAAAAGAGGGGATCCGAGCCCAGGGGTGGTTCCAGGCCTAGGAGGAGTCCAGATCTTGGGGTGAGGGTCTAAGCCAGAAGATTTCTATCTGGGCAGGGGATCCAGGCCTCAGGGCTCATATCCTGGGGGACCTCAGGCTAGGCTTGAGGGTGATGGTCAAGGCCGGGGTGGGAGTCCTATGCCGGGGATGTCAAGGCCCAAGCCCAAAGGACTGTGGAGGGAAAGTCCAAGCCAGACAGCCCCGTGGAGGAGGCCAAACCAAGTTAGGGTCCCGTTCTGGTTCTAAGAAGTGTCCTGTCCCCGGCAGTCTTGTCTCGTGGGTAGGGAGTGGGTCCCATCCTCAGGGGTCCTGTCCCAGAGGTGGCCAGGCCAGGCCCAGGGACTTTCCCACCCCCGGGGGGGGGTCCTGTCCGAAGGGCAGCCTGGCAAGGCTCGGAGACCCGTGTCCAGGCCTGCAGGGGTCTCATCCCTGGGGGAGTGGGGTGTCCCATCCTCGGGGATCCCATCCCGGGGGTATCCAGGCCAGGCCCGGAGTGGTGGCTGTCCCATCCCAGGAGGTTGGTCCCAGCCCGGGGAGGAGGTGCCGCTGGACTCACGATGGCGCGGCCGTAGCAGGCGGCGGCCTCGGGGTACTTGCGGCCGCCGAAGAGCCGGTTTCCCTGCTCCTTGTGCTCCTGCGCGCTGTGGCTCTTCTCGGGGCTACTGCCCCCTGAGCCCGGGCCCGCCGTCCCGGGCCCTGCCGCGACGCCCTCCCGTTCCTCCTTCCCCTTCATGGCACCACCCGGCCCAGCCCGGCCCGGTCCGCCCTGACCCGGCCCGCTGGGACCAGCGGCTCGTTCCAGCCGCGCACTGCAACAAGCGCACCAGCCAGCCCCTCGCCGCGCCGCTTCCGGGGCGGGCACACCGCGGGGGGCGGGGACACCGCGGGGTGGAGCCAATGGGGAGGGGAGCTGAGGGGCGGGGGCAAATTGAGCGTAGGGGCGGGGTTTAGTTGGTTGATGGGCGTGTCCATCGCGGGGAGAGGGCGGGGCCATGCAGCAGGGTGCGTGTGCTGGGTGGGGGA
>VWZO01007899.1:124634-137577 GCA_013396975.1 Bucco capensis
GGCTCGACCCACCTCTGAGCTCACTGCAAGGCAAGGGCCAGCAGCTGCTCAGCACCCTCTGCCCACCCCGTTCCCCCAAAAATCGGCACCCCCAGGCTGAAGGGCATGGCCACCAAGGTACTCACTGCACACCAGTGCCAGCACCATCCGCAGCAGCTTGTAGGGGCAGCGCATCCCGGCCCAGTTCTGAGGACCGATGGAGGGAAGGATGGATGGATGGATGGGTGGATGGGTGGATGAATGGATGAATGGATGGATGGATGGGTGGATGAATGGATGGATGGATGGGTGAATAGATGGATGAATGGATGGATGGATGGAAGGATAATGGGTCAGCACCAGTGATGTCTCACCAATGGGGTGGGGGCTGGTGCCAGTCATCCCTCCCCCTGCTCAGCATGCTCTAGCAGAGCTAAGCCCTGGCCCCATGGAGCTCCCTTGCAGGTCTCTGCTCTTTGCCACCCACCCCCACCCCATGATGCCACCTAAGGTGCTTCCCCCTATGCTGGTGCCCACCACATGATGCCAACCTACAGCATCCCCTTTAATGTCACACCATGCTGCCCACCCTACAATGCCACCCACCCTGTGCCATCCCTACCCAGTGTCCCGTCATGCTGCCCACCACACCTAGCTCATCATGCAAGGCAAGGGGCTCTCTCCTGCCATGGTGCCCATGATGCCACTCCACAGCATCCCCTGCAGTGTCACACCACATTGCCCACCCTACAATACTACCCACCTCATGGCATCCCCACCCAAAGTCACACCATGCTGCCTACCCACATCCACCCCGTGATGCTACCCAAGGTGCTACATCCCATGATAGTGTTAAGGTTAAGTTGATGCCAACTAAGAGCATCACACCACACTGCCCACCCTACAATGACACCCACCCCATGGCATCCCCACCCCCAGTCCCACCATACTGTCCACCCCTCAATGCTCCCACAGCTGCCAGGGTGCTGACCATGACGACATTGGCGAGGTGAGCGGAGCAGAGTGCGTAGACTCCTCCTGAGCCCCCAACCAGGGGTGCCCTCATGTCCGTGATGGAGACAGTGAGGGAGCCTGTGGGCATGGGCAGGGCTCAGCACAGGGCATGGCATTAATTAATTACCATCCACATTAATTAATGACAGCCTGCAGAGCCTCCCAGCCCCCCTGGGACAAGTGATGCCGAGTGGGACTCAGTGGTCCAGAGCAGGCAGCAAGCAAAGCTCCACATCTCCATCCAACTTGGGGTGAATCTCCCCATGCCTCCACCTCAGGGCTGGTGACAGGGACCAATGAAGACAGGCCTCCCCCTCTCCAAGGTGCTCCCTCCTGTGATGGTGTCCACCCCACGATGCCAACCCAGAGCATCCTCCCCCAGAATGTCACACCATGCTTCCCACCCCGTGATGCCACCCAAGGTGGCACACACCCACCTGCCAGGACCCCAGCCAGGTAGAGGAAGCTGATGCGCAGGATGCCGTGCACCATCTCCAGGGGCACCCCGATCATCAGCTGCAGGAGTGCATTGAACCCTAGCTGCTCCAGACTGCATGGGCACAGAGGGGACAGGTGGTGGCTCAGGCCATGCAGCCCTTCCCCCTCAATGCATCCTCCTCCCACCCCGACCCCTGGCAGGGACCTACCCCACATGCATGAACATGTAGGTGAGGAAGCGCCAGGCGCGTGCCCGATGTCCAGGGTGGTAGACGAGGGGACTCTTCATGTACTCAGGGTGGTAGGTCTGCAGCACCCACTTGTTCAGCCGAGCCCCATAGCAGAGGAACACGATGATCTGTGCCAAAGCCCACAGCTATCACCCCTGTCCCCATCCCTCTGTCCTGGGGTGGGGTCACCCAGCCCCTTCATCCCAGGTTTGACTCCACCATGGCCATCAGGACATCACAACTGGGGTCATTCATCCCCACTGTCCTGGGTCTGAGCCCCCCATATAGGCACTGAGGCATCACAAGTTGGGTCATCCATCCCTTCCACCCTTTGTCTGAGCCCTCAGTGGGCTCTGGAACATCACAACTGGAATAACTCATCCCCTTTGCCCTGGGTCTGAGCTCCCCATGGCCACCAGGCTATCACAAACTGAGGGTCACCCATCCCCTCACCCCTGATCTGAGCCTACCTGTGGGTACCAGGGCATCACAACTGACATCACCCATCCTGCCCACCCAAAGGGCATCAGGACGCTTCAGCCAGGCTCAGCCTGGGCCCCAGCCACTGCCCCATGCCCCATACCTGGATGAGGGTGACAGCTGCCATGAAGACAGGCGGTGGGCACGTGCGGTGCTGGTAGAAGTACCAGCGCCTGTCCATCTCGCAGGGCAGGATCTCATAGGCCACGTAGCGGACGAAGCGCTTGTAGAAGCCCAGACCTGTCTCATCCAGGAGCACGTCGCGGGGCAGGGCTCGCTGCCCGTTGGCGATGGCACGCTTGAAGCTGCTCGAGCGCTTGCTGCTGATCTGGGGAGAGAGGTCGTGCCCACGGGGACCCCAGGAGCTTGTGGCCACCTGCTGCCCATCACCACCATCACCCCATGCCACAGTCTGATGGGACTGGCTGGAGAAGCCACCCCCAAGGCTGTGCCATCATCTCATGCTTGGGGAGCCCGTGGGGACCACCGGTGCCTGCCACCTCCCCAAGGGCATAGAAAGGTGCCCGGTGCCCAGCCCAGGCTAGCACCCTGCCTCCCCACAGCACCCCTCAGCACTGACCAGGTCTACCAGCTCCTGATAGCAGACCTGCCCCTCGTCGTTGCCCTGTGCCAGGGCCACCAGCATGTCCAGTTTGGCAGGGTCCAGGGGCAGCTCATGGCTGTGCACGAGGCTGGCGAAGGTCTCCACCCCGATGAAGCCAGTGTTTTCGGGGTCGAGCTGTGGGACATGGCACAGGGCATCACGGGGATGCCAGGGCTGCTGCTCCCTGATGGGCTGGGAAGCCCAACTAGTGCCCCTCAGCCTGCCCTCAAGGCTGGTGGCATCATGTGCTGCTCCGTGACTCCAGCCCCTGCCTATGTGAGGGAGGATACAGCCTGTACCCATCCTGTACCCCACACCGTGTGGGTGTCCTGTGCCATGTGGGTGGCCTGTGCAGGTGCCTCGTGTCATGCAGGTGTCCCATGCCATGTGTGTACCCTGTGCCATGTGGGTGCCCTGTGCAGGTGTCCCATGCCATGTGGGCACCCTGTGCCATGTGGATGCCCCATGCCATGGGGGTGCTGTATGGGTGTCCTGTGCCAGCCATGCAGGTGATGTGCAGGTGTCCTGTGCCACATGTGTGCCCTGTGCCATGCAGGTGCCCCGTGCCCTGCCAGTGTCCCCATCCCTTGTCCCCATCTCCCCGCAGCGCAGCCAATACTCTCCCACTCAGTTATTTCTGGCCGCCAGCAGCCTGCCAGCCAGGAAGCCACCAAGCTAAACACACGCGCAGCCCTGGCACCAGCCTCCTCCTCCTCCTCCTCCTCTTCCTCCCGCACACCGTTGCTTCTGGGCTCCACCATGCCGAGCATCCTGTGTCAGGGCATCCTGCATCATCCCCGCGGCTCCCAGCACTGACTGGGCAGCCTGAGCTCTCCAGGCACCACGGGGCACCCAGCACCGTGGGACACCCACTCGCAGAGGTGAGGAACCTCGTGTGGCATGAGGAGGATGGAGGCAGGAGAGGGCATCGATGGCTGGAGCCCTGCTGAGGGTGGGCAGCACTCTGCATCCCACAGATAGTGTGGTGGGCATTTGCTCCTTTCTTCCCCAGGGAATGAAACTAACTCCAGGGAGGAAACCTCCTCTTTGTGGGACAGGAGTGCTGGAGGCATGGGACTGTACCCCCACCCTGGCATGCACCCCACCTTCCTGCTCCAGGCAGGGGAAAGCCAAAGGCTCCTTCCCAAGGAGGGGTCAAGCTGCCTGGAGTCTCTGCCTGAGGCAGTGGTGGGTGCAGAGTGGGGTGCAGGGTGCTGTTTGTAGGGTGCAGGCAGCACTTGCATCCTCGTAGCAGCCACCAGCCCATGAGAGCAGCCTCAGCCCTCAGGGTGCAGTAGCACCCCAATAACTCTCCTTGCCCCCTCCATGTCCCCCATATGCCACCTCACAGGTGCCACGTGCGTGTGTGCCACACCAGGACCTGGCATACTCTGTCCCCACCTCACCAGCCCCCAGAGAGCCCTGGCAGAACACATAAAGCCCCTCTCTGCTTTCGGGGTGCCTCTCCCCACATCCCAACTCCACTGGCCCTCTCCAGCTCCCCCGGGGGGGCCCATCTGCAGCCCCTCCACAAGCCCCTCGGCCCTGCTGGGCTCTCCCAAGTCCTGCTCTTTCCCAGGAATGATGCTTCTCATCTCGAAGGGCTCCAAGCCTCCATGTCCAGTGTGGAGGTGACAGGGGGGACAGCACCCAAGGGTGGGGTGACAGGGGGGACAGCACGGAAGCTCCAGGGCTGGAGAGGCTGGTAGGGGGGACTCGGCCAAGGTCACAGAGCCAGCCAGGGGCGAGGGGAGACTGAGGAGTTTCCTGACCCCCAAGGAATTCCCTCCCCATGCCCAGAGCAGAGCCTCCAGCGCGTCTCGGAGCGGCTCGGAGGCAGTGAGCACCGGGGCCCGATCCTGCCCGCGGAGCGGAGCTCAGCGCTGCGCAGCGTTGATGCTCCACGGCCTGATCCTGCAAGCAGGTCACGGGGCTGGATGCAGCCCCCTGCGAAGAGCAGCACGGCCCCGCGGAGATGGGGGCACAGCCCCACGGCAGCCCCATCCTGCACCCGGCGGCACTGGGGCTCAGCACCGCTCCGCAGGCCTTGGGGCTCGGCTGCTCCGCACCTCTCGTCCTTGAGGGCGCACCCGGCAGGATCCGGCCCGGGGCAGGCGGAGCGGGGAGCGCTGGGCTTGAGGAGGAGGAGGCCACAAGTGAGCTGAGTTGCGCGGTCTCAGCGGCTCAAGGAGGGGTCCGGCACCCCCGGGGCAGTGCTGGGGTGCACCGGGGGGTGCCCAGCGTGGAGCAGCAAGCGCGGTAGCCGCTCCGCTGCCCGCCCGACCTGCGGACAGCCCTGCCCGCTGCATGCGAGCATCCCTCCCCGGTGGCGATGCCCGGTGCCCAGCGACCCCCCCGGAGCAGAGCTCTGTGCCTGATGCCCACCGCCGAGCAGCGCTACCGGATCGCCGTTTCTCGGTGTCCCTTCCCCGCCGCTCTNATCCCCATACTGCTACCCACATCCTAGTGCGGTACCCGCACCCCAGTACAGTGTCTGCAACCAAGTACTGCTACTTGCATCCTGGTGCTGGTAGCCACATCCCACCATGGTACCTGCGTCCCGCTATGGGTACTCAAATCCTGGTACAGTACCAGCATCCCAACACTGGTACCCACATCCCAGTACAGGTACCTGCATCCTTGTATGGTACCAGCATCCCAACGCTGGTACACATCCCAGTACAGGTACCTGCACCCCTGTATGGTGCCAGCATCCCAACACTGGTACCCACATCCTTGTACAGTACTCACATCCTAGTACTGATCCCCACACCCCCAATATGGTACCTGCATCCCAGTACTGGTACCCACATGCTGGAACAGGTACCTGCATTCCGGTTTTGTTGCCCAAATCCCAGTACTGGTACTCATATCCCAATACAGTACCTGCATCCCAGTACTGGTACTGATATCCTGCTGTCCTACATGCACTGTGTAGTGGCATACACATCCTGTATGATGCCCACATCCCAGAGCTGGTAGCTACATCCTGGCACAGCACCTGCATCCTGGCACTGGTATTTGCATCTTGGTATAGGTAGCCACATCCCAGTAGAGTATTTACATCCCAATACAGTACCTTCATCCCAGTATGGGTACATGCATCCCAGTACTGGTACCCACATCCTGGTACAGCACCTACACTCCAGTAAAGCACCTGCATCCTGGTAGATGGTTCTGCATCCCAGTATGGCACAAGCATCCTGTATCCTGGTATGGCACCTGCCATCCTGGTGTGATACTTGCATCCCAGTGTGGGTACCAGCTTCCCAGCACCAGGCACCTACTGTTCCCTTCCAGCCTGGCACTGCCATGGCATGGGGCTGTGTCCACTCCAGGCAGAGGGGCAGGAGGCAGCAGTGGTGTTGTTGTGCAGGTTGATGAGGCCATGGCCATGCCAGCAGGGCAATGCCCAAGGCTCCTTCCTTAGGGATTGTGTGGCCATGGGAGAGTTTCCATAGCCATGCCATGTGCCTGCCAGGCTCTGGCACTATTAATACTCCTTGTGGCACGTGGACCTGCTGCTCCCATGGGGCTCAGCCTGGTTTGGATTCACTGGGGAGCACCGTGTGTCCTGTCCACCTTAGCATCAGCTTCTCTACCCTGCAGTGATACTGACCCTGCTCTGGCACCCCTGCGTGGCCCACTTTGCTCTGCTGGGGTTTCTTCTGCCACCCTGGCAGCTCAGAGGGAACATGGGAGAGCAAAGGTCCCAGAAAGGTGCTGGGAAAAGCCTTTTACCCAGCTGTGCCCATACTCCCAGTGCCCAACACCCACAGCTGAGCCTGCAGAGACAGAAATAGCCAAGGGAAAAGCTGCCAGGGGGAAATGGGAGTGGGCAGGGAGGTGGCACAGCCCCAGGAGCCATAGGCATGCAAGGGGAAAGCAGCTGCAGGGAGATGGAGAGTATCTAACCCTGTGCAGGGATGTGCACACGGAGCCACAGCTCCCAGGAACAGCCAGGCCTCCTGCTTCCCCCATCCCTGCCAGAGCAACACAGGGACCCACCACCTCCTGCCTCACTTGTTGCAGAGGTATCTGTGTCCCCAAGCTCCCAGGAGGCCTGGGTCAGCACCAAGCTGTGGCCCCTAGGGCCAGGCTTCAGCTCCTGCTCTAAATCCCAATGGGAGTGGGCAGCCCAGGCCCCTGGGGTCTCCTCCCTCAGCCCAGAGGCCCCAGCTCTTGCTCCCCAGGAGACTCAGGACACAGTCTGCGAGCAGAAGGTGTGTAAAAATTTATTCTGACATAGAGAACAAACCTCCTAAAACATTATGGCTTTGCCAGAGGTGGGCTGGTGGCAGAGGTCAGAGCACCAGGCAGGGGCCTGGCTAGCAGAGCCCTACCTGGCAGGCTCGGGCACAGAGGAGGGACTAGGAGCCACCAGGGCTGTGGCCCTGGCAGTGCCATCAACCACAAGCCAGCAGCACATGTGACAGCATGCCCAGCTGCCAGAGTGGCTCCAGGAGGCAGTGCTGGGGACTGGGCACTGGCAGCATGGGACCTGGCACTGTCCCTGGCAGAGATGCTGGCTGCTGGCTTCTCATCTCCCTCCCTGGCTCCAGGCCACAAGAGTAAGTTTAAATAGACCAAACATCCAGAAGAGAAGCTCCTGCTGTTACCTCAGCCCTGTCCCATCAGCCACCTGCAAACAAACTGACCCTGAGTGGGCTGGAGAGCTGCAGCCAGCAAGCCAAGAGCTGAGCCAGGCTCAGCCCCAAAGGATAGGAGTGAGCTGAGTGCTGGGGCCACTCGCTCTTTGGGTGCCAGGGACAGGGGTGGGGGGAACACTCTCTGGCCCTGGATTTACACTGGGCTGAAGTCACAGCAGCTGCCTGGCAGCTAACACAGGCTCAGGCAAGTAGAGATGGGAGGAAAGAGCTTCCAGTCATACCAGGAGATTCAACAGCCAGAGCCTCCTGCTCTGGGACAGCCACAGTGCAGCCAGGGCCCCACAGAGGGGACAGCAGGACAAGGGCCATATGGCACAGCCTGGCATGGCACCAGCTTACTGAGGACACTGCCAGGAAAGGCCTGCAGCCTGTCCTCAGGCACCCTGCACCCTCACAGCCCTCCCCAGCTTCCCGGGGCTGCTGGTGGCCAGGGGCAGGGGAGCCGAGAGGCTGGCACGCTGCAAGACAGAAAGGGAGCCTGGACAAGTCGTGGGTATTGCTCTCTCCCTTGCAGCTAGGGGCTGCAGCCAGAGCATCCCAGCACGAGGGGCCAGGAGTGACCCCCAAAACACAGAGCTTGGGGCTGCATGCCCTCCATGGCTGCAGGAAACAGGGAGAGGGGCTGGAAGTGCCCCAGGGGGCTGAGCCACAAGCCCCATTCACTCCACCAACTCCTGCTGCTACCAAAGGCCCCAGGGACTCCAGAAGCATTGCCCCCCAGAGCTGAGGGCAGCAGCACAGCCCTGGGGGGGAAGGGATGTGCCTGGCCCAACAGCTACTGCAACACTTGGGATTGAGCTTAAAA
Organism: Bucco capensis; assembly: GCA_013396975.1. Classification (NCBI taxonomy): domain Eukaryota; kingdom Metazoa; phylum Chordata; class Aves; order Piciformes; family Bucconidae; genus Bucco; species Bucco capensis. The sequence goes on from VWZO01007899.1 coordinate 132,855, forward strand.
ACAAATGTTAAAAAACTTGGACAGACTAAAAATGAGGGTGATCCTCCAGCTGCTGGTGAGGCAGAGCCCCCAGGCAGAGCTGCCAGGGCTGGGCAGGAGCCATGAGGGCCCAGAGGCTGGCAGGGTGAGGCTAGCTGCTGCCAGGGGATCTATCCTGCTGGTGTTGTAAGTCTGCTTTCTCTGGGCCTGCAATCCTGGCTTGTGGGGGGGGAAAGGAGGCTTTCCCCCCAGGGAGCAGCTGCAGGCAGGCAGAGCCCCTCGTCAGCAGGGTGGCAGTGGACTGGGGAGGCTGGGGCACACAGTGACTCTCACTTGTTCTTGGCCAGCACTCGGTACAGGGTGAAGCCTACCAGAGCTGTCACTGCTGTCCCCAGAGCCACCCGCAGCCAGAAGGAGGCAGCTCCCAGCTCCACAGCATTCAAGTGCCTGCAGGGAAAGAGAGAAGAGCCCAGTCACACAAGAGCCCAAACACCAAGTGCTTCCACTCCAAGCACAGAGGTTGGGGTGTCCCTTAGGAGAATGGCTGGTGACCATGGCACCAGCTCCATGCCCTGTAAGCCAGAGCAGCATCACTGAGCCCTGCTGGTGGGACAGAGCAAGGCTTTCCCCTCCCAGGGGCTGCAAATAGCACACCAACACCTAAATAATTAGTAGGAGCACAGAGGTATGGATCTGCCTTTCTAGGTCAAGCTGCTTTTACAACACCAAGTGCACTGAGAGGCAGGAGCAGAGAGGCTGGCAGGGCTGCTGCCAGTGACCCAAGGAGCCCAGTCCTGCCCCAGAGCACACAGCCCCTCTCTAAACACGTGCTGTCCTGCATCTGTGTGCTCCTCCTGAGGAGGAAAGCTATCCATTATTCATACCCCAGGAAATCAGTGTAGAGCAGCCAATCCCTGGCCCTCCATTACACTGTTATTTATTTATACCACAGACCCTAAGATATATTAAGAATATTTAAACTTTAATACTGCAGAGGGGATGGGGAAGAGAGAAAAAAAAAGTGTCAGCTCTAAAAATAAAGTTGTTTATTGAAAAGAAGCTAGAGGGAAAACCACTCACTAGTAATCCCATGCTGGCTTCCAGCACTCCCAGATGTGCTCTGCCCCAGCACTGGTGCTGACCTTCAGCTTCCAGCCCCTCAGCTTCTTGACAGGAGTGCTGCCACGTGCAGCCACATTCTCCTTCCCACCTCTCCCCTCAGTGCCCAGGAGCAGCCTGGCTGCCACTCTACCCCTCAGCCAGCCCCTTCTAGGGGTGGTTGCTCTGCCAGGGAGGCTGTGTGAGCAGAGGTCTTGCTTCACTGACTTCTTTTTCACCTCATCAGGAGAAAAGAGCTGCCACCCTCCCTCTGTGGGATGTGGCCAACTAGGCTGCCTACTCTCCTCCAGCATTTTTTATCTGAGGCTTCAAAACCAAGAGCTCGTGTGGCAGGATCTATCTGCTGAGACTCACACAAGGCACAACAGAGCCTCTGCCCTCTCTGAGCAGGGGAAGAAATGGCCTTTTTGTTTCAGTTACTTGAATGAGCAGATGACACCAAGAGCTGGCACAGGAAGCCGGGTTTGGACCCAGCTCCTCTTGCCCAGGCTCTGCTCCCAGCCCAGAGCTCCATCTGCAGGAAGGATACTAACGGGAAGGTGGCAGCAGTGGCCAGTTTGGTGTAGACAGCAGTGCTGGGCTGGCCCTGGCTGTGGCAGGAGAAGAGGAAGGGTGCTGGGAGGCAATGCTTGTAGCAGAATTCAGCAGGGGAGAGCCCAGGCTGCTGACTGGCTTCTGGTAGGTCTGTCTTGGAGGCCACGAAGACACAGGGGATCTGGCTGTCCATGTAGTGTTGCTGCAAGAGACAGGGAGAAATCCCAGTTAGGGGTAAGTGGCAAACCTCTGGGAGGTGTGGGGCTGCTGTGCAAGGGCTGAAGACCCACAGGGCCCCTGCCAGCTACCTTATAAATACTGGCACAGTAGCTGAAGGATCTGGAGTCACTGGGGTCATAGATGAAGCAGGCAACGTCACAGGCTGCGTCCGAGGCCTTCAGGAACTTGCTGTCAGTGCTGACCTCATACAGCTGGGGCACCAGGGGAAAGGACACAAACACACTGCTGAGGACTGGAAGGGAGCTCTGGGGATCACCCAGTGCATCCCCCCTGCTCCAGCAGGCTCACCCCCAGCAGCTTGCCCAGCATCACCTCCAGCTGCCCTTGCAAGCTCTGCACACAAGGACACTCCACAAGCTCTCTGGGCAGCCTGGGCCAGGGCTCTGCACCCTCACAACAAACAACTTGCTCCTCCTGCTCCCATGGAAGCTCCTGGCTTCCAGTGTGTGCCCATTGCCCCTTGGCCTGGCCCTGGGCACCACTGAGCAGAGTGTGGCCCCAGCCTCTTGCCCCCTGCACCCTTCAGCTCTTGCTCAGCATGGAGCAGCTCCCCTCTGGCTCTGCTCTGCTCCAGGCTCAGCAGCCCCAGGGCTCTCAGCCTTTCCTCCTGCCACAGCTGCTCCAGTGCCCTCAGCATCTTGGCAGCCTCTGCTGGACTCTCTGCAGTCCAGCAGGCTAAGTTTCCCAGCACAGTCTCAAGGGGAATAGCTGTGTTTACAGCAGCACATGGACTGTTGTGGCATGCCTGCAGCCAGAGCCCAGCCTAAGGGTGCTGGGATGGCACTGGGACACAGCCCAGCAGGGATTCCCTCCTCTCCCTCACTTACTATCAGGTACTTCTCCTGGCCATTGACCTGCACCGTGTTGATCACGTAGGGGGATGGCTCCCCTGCCTTCTCCCTCTGCACCTGTCAACCAGCAAAACACCATCTCAGAGAGCAGGCACCAAGAGCACAGCTCCCTGCCCATGTCACACTGCCCCAAGTCCCTGTGGTGGAACAGCCACTCAAAGCCCAGGCAGTGCCTCCTCCCATGACACATGAGGCTGTCTGTAACAGGCTAGGAAAGCAGCAGCACCTCGAGGAGGCTAGAGCTGCCTAGGGAAGGCACAGCCCCTAGAGATCCTGGGGACAGGCAGAGGGAGCAGGCCTGCTGCCTCAGGCTGAACACACGAGTCACAGCAAGCTGCACTGCTGGCACAGAGCAGGGTGGGAAGCCCTCTGGCCGGCACAGAGCAGGGTGGGAAGCCCTTTGGCCGGCACAGAGCAGGGTGGGAAGCCCTTTGGCCGGCACAGAGCAGGGTGGGAAGCCCTCTGGCCGGCACAGAGCGGGGTGGGAAGCCCTCTGGCCGGCACAGAGCAGGGTGGGAAGCCCTTTGGCCGGCACAGAGCAGGGTGGGAAGCCCTTTGCTGGCATGCCAGGACCTGGCCATGGGCAAGGAGATGCTGTCACACAGCAGATCATCTCACAACCTGCCAGCTCTCCCTCCTCCCCTTGTCAGGACACCCTGCCACAGCACAGGGCTGGAGAGAGGAGGAGCAGGCACACTCACCAGCAGGCTCCTGCCCAGGAAAGCCTGCAGGAAGGCAGATTTGCCCACGCCTCTGGCTCCCAGCACCTTGCAGAGGAAGACGTTTCTCTGGGTCTGGCCTTTCTCCAGGTCAATCCTCTTCTCCCGGGTCACTGTCAGGAGAGAGAGAGGCTTGGGGTGAGCCAGAGGAGGGACCCCAGCCATGACAAGAGGGGAGGGCATGGCCATACCCGTGAGGGCTTGTGTCTGGGAGTCCTGCTCCGAGAGGATGGGGTAGCCCAGGTAGCCCAAGCACTCGAGGCAGTGCCGCACATCCAGGTAAGCCACCAGCCTGGGGAGACACAGCACGTGGGGGAAGCCAGGGAGGTCAGCAAGGGCTAAGAGCTGTGACCAAAGGCAAGGGAGAGGGGCTGAGCTTACGTCCACTGGCAGAGGAATCCATGCAGGGAAAGCAGGCCTTTATCAGTGGTGCATACCGTGTTGTAGAGCTCGGGGCCCCAGGGCACGCAGGGGAAGACACTGAAGAAGTTCTGCAGCTCTGGGGGTGACAGGGCTCCATCCTGGTCCTGCCAAAACAAAGGGGGCTCAGCAGCTGAGATAGCTGCCCACCATCAGCTCTCTGCAGCCCCCCTCCCCCAAAAAGCATTGCTGGCACACAAGCCACCCTGCTCATGGCTGTAGATGACCCAGGGATGTTTTCAATGGCAGAAATCAATTGCAAACAAGGCCAGAGCTGTGTGAACGTGCAGAGAGCCTGTGCCCTAGGGACTGCCATCACTGCATGAGACAGGCTGCTCCTGCTCTGGGACTGCAGCTGGACCCAGAGCCAGGACAGGGCCACCACAGCCCCAAGCTCCCCCAGGGGCCAGCCACACTGTTCCAGCTGCAGGGTGACTAACCCAAGGGCTGTGTGTGGCCAGCAGCTCACCACGTGCCAAGGCAGTGTCCTCAGGCTGCTGTGCCACAGGGCCACGAGGCCACAGAGGATCTGGGCATGCAGGGATGTGCATTGACTCTGTGCTGCAATTCCCTCTGGCCACACTGCTGCTGTAGCCCAGGTGCACAGCAACATCTCAGTAACTCTCCAACGAGCCAGAATACAGCACAAAGCAGTTGCTTTTTCTCTCTCTCTGGCCTGGCACCCATGTGGATGCCTGTGTTTGGTGGGTGGCTGCAGGCCAGCAGCTGTGTTTGCTGCTCTCCTTGCCACCCCATGAGCTGCAGCCAGGCACTACCAGGGACTAGACCAGTTTGGTGTTAACTCACAGTATCCCAGTATGTCAGGGGTTGGAAGGGACCTAGAAAGATCATCTAGTGCAA
>VWZO01007899.1:138106-150085 GCA_013396975.1 Bucco capensis
ATGAGGATACCATGGCAGACAGTATGGAAAGCTTTGCTAAAGTCAAGAAAAACCACATCCCCTGCCTTCCCCTCATCTAGCCACCTAGTTATGCCATCAGAAAAGGCTATCAGATTAGTCAAGCAGCAGTTCAACTCAGACCCATCTCCTGAAGGCCCAAACTTCCCTGGCTGCCCTTTGGTCAAGGGCAGGCCCTCAGACTAGGCACAGCTTGCTCCTGCTCCAAAGGCTCAGCAAGAAGCTGTGCCAGGAGCACCCTGCCAGAGCAATGCCCTTCACTGGCACAACCTCTGCTCCTGGCAACAGAGGGGGAGACAGCAGCAGCTACACCCAAGCCTGCAGGCCTGGCAGAGAGCATCCCCTGCACACAGTGCCCACCTTGTCATGCTTCTCAAACATCCTCTGCAGGAACTGGTAGCCCAAGTGGTTGAGCTCCGTGGAGCAGCCAGCAGGGAGGCGGAACCTGTTGGAAGAGATCCAATCTCACCCAGAGCACACAGCTCCCTGCTCAGGGCCACAAGTTGTCTCCAGGGCTGGCTACTGCTGGAAAAACCTCCTTATGTTGGGGATGTCCTACTTTGAGTCAGAACACACTATTCCACATACTGAGAAACAGGCCCTGAAACTTTCACACTAAGCTTGGGCCTAGTGGTCTCTTCCATAAAGCCTAAGACCCAAGGCAGGCAGGTGCTTGATTAAGCTCTTTAGCACCTAATTAACAGCAAACACAAAAAGGAAAGGTTTGGGCCTCTACCCTTCCTGAAGGTTGAGCACCTGAGCCACCTGGGGTGGTGGAGTGGGAATTCTCCTGGTGAGGATCAGCAGCCCAGCTCTGCTGCTGCAGGACTCTGGCTGTTCTGCCTTCAATCCTGATCCAAGAGTTCCTAACTCGAGTTCCAGGATCCAGCCCCTGAGTCTGATTCCTGTCTGCTGCTGAGTCCTTCTGCCACAGCACCAGTGGTGACAGTGAGGTAGCTCCCATCAAGGGAGGTTTGGGTGTAGTATTGGTTTTGTCTTGATTTGTCTGTATTTCATTTTATTGTTATTATTTTCATTAAAGTAGTTTAAGTTTTCACTTCCAATCCACAAGTCTCAATCTCTCTCTCTGTTAATTCCCTTTTTCCTTCCTGGAATGGGGGAAAAGAGAACATCTGTCACTGGATTAGTGGTTGGCCCAGCCCTAACCCTTGAGAGGGGAGAAGCCCTCAAGGGTGTGCAGTGGCAGCCCAGGAGGGCACAGCACTGCTCCCATGGTGCTTTCCACCAGCATGAGCCCTGTCACCTCCCTAAGCTGCCTAAGGACAGGAGGAGGCAGCTCCCAAGTCATTGCTGCCAGCTCACCACCTCCAGGGTGGCAGGGAGCAGAGAAGAGACAGCAGCTGCAGAAGCAGCCAGGAGGGCAACGCTGACGGCTCACTGCTCCTGACAGACCCATTCTGCCTCAGCTCAGGCAGAGGCACAAGAGCCTTCAGTAACTCCTTGCTGATGTCAAGAGAAGTCAGAGACAGTCCTTCATTCCATCCCAACCAGCAGCAACAAGGCTCATTGCACTCCATGGCAACTCCTGCCCCCAGGGCAAGGTGAGGACCACGAGCTAAGGTTGGGGCTTCAGCCTCAAGTGAGGAACGCAGCAGACCTAGCCCAGGGTGCAGAAAGGAGGCAGCAAAGGTGCTGGGGAGCCTAAGCTGTGCCTGTGCCCCCCTGGCCAGCCCAGCCCCCAGCAGGATACCCACTGTGGGTGCAGATAATCATCTGTCAGCTCCAGCTCATCGTCGTAGCCAAAGCGGCGGAGGATGGTCCAGGTGGTCTCGTGCCGACCCCTCTGGATGAACAGCGTGTTGAGGAACAGGAAGCCTGCAGGAGAGATCAGGCAGCTCAGGCACAGTGAGGCCAAGCAAGCATTCAGCCTCAAGGATCCACTCACTAGGATCATGCCTTCCCCTGGGAAAACAGGCTGCTGGGACAGAGAGCTCCAGTAGCTGCAGAAAGGGCTCAGGTTTGCTTTGACAAGGACTAGTTAGGCTTAGCATGAGAGGCAAGAGGCTCAGCCCAAGGCAAGGGCCCCCTCGGGATGTGCTGAAGCAGACAGGTCCCCTCCAGCCCTCTCTGGGAAGGGGCACAGAGCCCTTGAGCTGTTACCATTCCAATCCCCTCCAGCCCTCTCTGGGAAGGGGCACAGAGCCCTTGAGCTGTTACCATTCCAATCCCCTCCAGCCCTCTCTGGGAAGGGGCACAGAGCCCTTGAGCTGTTACCATTCCAATCCCCTCCAGCCCTCTCTGGGAAGGGGCACAGAGCCCTTGAGCTGTTACCATTCCAATCCCCTCCAGCCCTCTCTGGGAAGGGGCACAGAGCCCTTGAGCTGTTACCATTCCAATCCCCTCCAGCCCTCTCTGGGAAGGGGCACNTGAAGCAGACAGGTCCCCTCCAGCCCTCTCTGGGAAGGGGCACAGAGCCCTTGAGCTGTTACCATTCAAAGTCAGGCCGTTGTCCTGCACCCCATCTGTGGTGTTCTTCCACACAACCATCTTCACATCCTCCAGGGCTTGGGGAGCCAATGGGTTTCCAAAGCAGGACTTCTACCTCCCAAGAGAAAGAAAGTCATTTGGGAGATCTTATTGTGGTCCTTCAATACTTCAAGGGGCTTGGAAGAAAGATGGGGACAAACTTTTTAGCAGGGCCTGTTGTGACAGGACAAGGGCTGATGGTTTGAAACTAAAAGAGGAAGATTTAGACTAGATATGTGGAAGAAACTCTTTACTGTGAGGGTGGTGAGAGCCTGGCCCAGGTTTCCCAGAGAGGTGGGAGATGCCCCATCCCTGGAATTATTCCAGGTCAGGTTGGCTGGGGCTGTGAGCATCCTGCTGACTGCAGGGGGTTGGATTAGATGACCTTGAAAGGTCCCTTCCCTCCCAAACTAGTCCCCAATTCTATGATCCTCAGCAAAGCACAGAGGCAGCACACTCCTCTGCTTTGCCAGCTGGGTGTTTCTAGGAAGGAAAATCCTTCCAGGGCCCTTGGGAATAACTCAGCTTTGCAGCCAGCCTTACCTGGAAGTAGTTGAGCTCATCATCACTCAGGATTTGGTTGTTATCCTGGTCTGAGAGGTTGAAGATGCGGGTCAGGGCTCGTGCACACGCAGGTTTCAGCTGCAAGGGACCAACCATGGTGACAAAACCAGGGCACCACCTGCAACCTGGCTCCTCTTCCTGGCTCCTGAAACCCCACATGCAGAGGAGTTTCCCTTCCTGGGCACCACTGGCTTGGACTAGTGTCCAGCTAGGCCAGAACTACAGCCAGCTTACAGCTAGCAGTCAGAAGCAGCACATCTCCTGGGCAGTGTTTCTGCTGGCTCCTTCCCACCATGGCTAAAACACAGGGACTGGAGCATGAAGGCTTCTACCCCAACATGCCCCTGGGTCCTTGTAGACCTCTCTGGCCTGGTTATGCTCAGCTGGCTGTCCTGAGCACAGGAGAGGAGAGGAGAGGGGGGCTCCCCCCTTGCCCGGGCACAGGAGAGGAGAGGGGGGCTCCCCCCTTGCCCGGGCACAGGAGAGGAGAGGGGGGCTCCCCCCTTCCTCTAACTACATTGGCCCAAACTTTCCACCCTCCCGTTCAGGCCTAAAACCCCAGCACCAGAGCAGAGTGCTGGGATGAGCAGGAGACTCCTCCAGGGTTATGAGCAGTGCTTCCTACCTGCTTCTCCTCTGGGTCGTAGAGGGGGGCAGTGGGGTGCAGCACAGCTTTCTGGGCATAGTAGAAGAGCTCAGAGATGTTCTTGAGGTTCTTGGCAGAGCACTGGGGATTCAAAGGAAGAGGGAGCCCTGTGAGCAGGGCCAGGTGATGGGCTGGTGACAAGGGGCAGGAGGAAGGTGACAGGAGGTCCCCATGACAGACAAGTCATGCATCAAAGCCCAGAGCACTGTCTGTCCACCCTTAGGAAGAACCAAGAGGGCAACCTCCTGCTGACACCCTGGCTTTGCTGTGGCTGTTCTAGCTACAGCTAGAGAGGGCAGACACTGAAACTCACCCCCTGTGAGGAAGGCAGAGGACACAAAGCCTAAAGCAAGGCCTTCCAAGCAGGGCACTGTTAGCAGGGCAGCCCTCCACCAGCACAAAGGCTCCCTGGCTTATGGCAGACAAGTACTCCTAGTCCTCAGGGAAGCTTTGCTTCAGTTCCCTCACCTCCACACAGGTCTCAATCTCTGAGAACTGGTTCATGATGGGCAGGATGACATCCATGGAGCTCCCCATCTGCAGGTCAGACTTGTTTCCCACTAAAATAATAGGGATCCTGGGGAAGGAAGATGGCAGTGTCAGAAAGCACAAGTGAAGCCACCCCTCTTCCCTTGGTCTCAGTGTGGCCCTAGCCACATGTCCTCCCAGGTAGCAGGATGAGGACCTTCCCCAGCCTCCTCCACAAGGTCCACAGCAGCTTTCCTGCCTCCCACAGCTTGGAGCATCCATCTGGAGAAACAGACTGCTTGATCCTGCTTATGCTTTCACCCAGCAACAATATGTTCAGGAGCTTTTTAATCCAGCACAGCAGCCTTCTGCCTAAGCCATCCACATACAGATTGTGGTTTCTGTGCTCCCACACCCCCCTGGCAGCCTCCTCTCCTGCCTGGCTAAGAGATCAAGGAGGGGAAGAACCCTCTCTGATGGCTCTCTGCCTCAGCTAGATCTGCAAAGGAGAGAAGAATCATTTAGGTTGGAAAAGTCCTTTAAGATCATCAAGTCCAACCATTAACCAGCACTGCCAGGTCACCACTAAGCCATGTCCCTCAGCACCACAGCTACACATTTTTTAAACCTCTCCAGGGATGGTGACTCCAGCACTGCCCTGGGCAGCCTGGGCCAGGCCTTGACAAACCTTTCAGAGATGATACTGATCCTCCTGTCCAACCTAAACCTTCCTTGGCACAACTTGAGACTCTTTCCCCTCTTGTCCTATCACCTGCTACCTGCATGGAAAGACGAACCCCCACCTCACTCCAAGCTCCTTTCAGGGAGTTGCAGAGAGTGAGAAGGTCTCCCCTGAGCCTCCTCTTGTCCAGGCTAACCAAGCCCAGTTCCCTCACCACACTTGTGCTCTAGACCCTTCCCCAGCTTCCTTGCCCTTCTCTGCACACACTCCAGCACCTCAGTGTCCTTCTGGGAGTGAAGCATCCTTTTGCTGCAAGTGGTCTGCCACAAGCCATGAAGCTGGTTTGATCTCAGTAATCTCGGGAGGAGGTGAGAGTGCTGGAGACCCCACACAAGCTCCAGAATCCCCCCAACCCTGCACCTGCAGCCCAAGTCCCAGATAGTACCTGGAGCCCTTTTCAACTCCTCCATTCACCATGGGGATCCACTTGGTGCGAATCTGAAAGGGAAGCACAGGGAAAGCCCTGTTAGAGCAAGCTGGGGAAGGAGAGGTGGCTCCCAGCACAGGCATGGCAGAAGCCAGCAGGGCCCTGCAGCCATCTGCTCCCACACCAGCAGGCAGAGCAGCCCCAGGGATGCTGGGTGCCAGCAGAAGGATGTGACAAGCCGGTTGCCCTCCTCCCCCCCCAGCATGTGAGGACAACCAACATGGGAGCAAGCCTGGACTGTGCTCTGCTTGCAGAAGCCTCAATCCCCAAATCCCCCACGGGTTGGGGAGCTCATAGAATCATTAAGGTTGGAAGAGACCTCTAAGCTCATCAAGTCCAACCATGCCTATCACTCCCATGCCTCTAAACCATGGCCCTAAGCACCACATCTAAATGTTTCTTAAACCCCTCCAGGGATGGTGACTCCAGCACCTCCCTAGGCAGCCTGGGCCAAGACTTAACAACCCTTTCAGGGAAGAAATTCCTCCTGACATCCAATCTAAACCTCCACTGCTGCAAATTGAGACCATTTCCTCTCATCCTCTCACTGCTAACCCTGGAGAAGAGACCTACCCCCATGTCACTCCAACCTCCTCTCAAGGAGTTGTATAGAGAGCTAAGGTCTCCTCTGAGTCTCCTCTTCTCCAAACTAACCAACCCCAGTGCCCTCAGCTGCTCCTCACCAGACTTGTGCTCCAGAGCCCTCCCTAGCCTCACTGCCTTTCCCTGGCTTCCCTCCCTGCAAGGAGCTGCTGCTGGAGTGGGGCCACTCAGGGTCCCATTACCTTCTCGATTGTGGCCTCCTTGGTGACATCGTACACCACGCAGACCACGTTGGCCTGCAAGAGAGGAAGGGGCAGACAGAGGTGATCCCTGCAGCAGGGAGCAAGCAGCCTGCCCCTGAGGCACAGCCCTGCTGCAGCCACAGGCCAGCAGCTCTGGCCACAGGCTGCTGCCAGGCTTGCGCTGCAAGGCACACGTGAGCCTCCACACGTACACAGCACAGCCCCGAACAGCAGCTCCACAGCAGGCTGCTCAGGGCAAAGCCTGCCTCCTCTGCCTAGCCAGCTGCCCCCACCCCCAAAGCTCTGCTTTCCTGCTTGCCCACTCCCCCAGCTCGCTGTCCCCACCCCTGTGCCCCATGCTGGGCTGGTGGCTGCTGCCTCCTCCTCCTCCCCTGCTGGCCCCGGGCAGCCAGCGCTGACACCAGTGCAGCCAGAAGGATCACTAGCCTTTCAGGAGAGAGTTGAGTGCTAATCCTGAGCAAAAACAAAGGTTCAGGCAGGATTTCCTAGAGGCATTTTAAGCCTCTGGATACTCTTGCTGTCTGTGTGGAGGCAGCAGGACCCCCGTGGCCACCAACTCACCTCTTTGGCTGCTAGCCACCAAAGTGGAGAGATTTAAGGAGCTTTGCTCACGTGAGATGCACAGAGGAGAGAGAGTTTTCTTTTCTATAATCAAGAGATCCTCCTCTGTGCAGGGCTGAGGTTAATCCCAGGGCAGGGAAGAGCAGCTGAGCTCACCCCAGCCAGCCAGCTGGATTATTCTTCCCTGGCTGCTCCAAGGACTAGGAGAGCCCTCATCCCTCTTGCCCAGCACTCTCCCAGGGCTCAAGCTCCCAAACCAGCTCCTCTGTGCCACTGCTTCATCAGGCAGCCACAGGGAGCAAGATGGGTCTCACCCAAGCTCAGCAATTGCTTCTCCCCTCTTCTGAGTCCCTTGGGAACACTCCAAGGCTAAGAGAAGATCATCTGCTCATCACCTCCTCCCACTCCCAGTGAGCAGTGAGCTGCCCCCCACTGCTCTCCTTCTGGAGGCTCCCTGGAGGACCAGGACAAGCCACACACAACAGCTTACAAAGCAGAGGAGGATTAAACAAACCTCTGAGCAAACTGACAGCATTAATCCACAGATAACCAACTGCCTCACATCTCTGGGTGGCTAATAGGGACAGTGGGGCTAGAAGCCCTGCAGCCTCCTGGCCCACAAGACCCTGCTCACCTTTGAGATCTCCTCCTGCAGCTCGTCTTCTGTCTGCTCTGACTCTGAAAGGGGAAGAGAGTCATCACCAGGCAGCCCTGGCAGCAGGGAGCCCTTCCCAAGCCCCTCAGCTGGGCAGAGAGGTGGGGAAGGGAAGCTGGCAGGGGGTGAGGAGGGACAGGGCCCTACCTGAGTAGTCCACTATGTGTGTGGGGACCTTCTCAGGGGTGACATCGGCTGGGATTGTGATCTCCTCAGCACGAGGAGGCACCTGCAAAGCCAGCAGACTCCAGTCATGCTGAACATAACTGACAAGACTGGTGACAAAGGACTTCAGATTCCAACACAGCCACTGCCCAGCATCCTCCCTTCCAGGGTGTGATGAGCTCCAGACCATGCATCACTCTTGGCTTGCTACAGCCCAACCCTCACCCAGCCAGTGCCCCCACTGGGAAACCTCCAACTGCCTCCTCCCAGCCTTGAGGCACAGCTCCTGCTCAGAAAAAGCAGCCCTCAGACAAGGCAGCACTGCCACCCCCACTCCAGCTCTGGAGATAAGCCCTCTGCACTCCCCCAGCTCTCCAGCCTGACCTCCTGGCAGCTGGGAGAAGCACTAAGCTGATTGTCTGGGCTTTGCTGTGAGAGCACAGGAAGGTGTGTGGAGCTGGTCATTCCCTGAAGCTGATGCTTCCTAGTACAAACATCACACCATCCCCTCCTGGGCTGTGGGAGAAGCTATCTGATGGCACAGGGCAAACATTCCCAGCCAGCTCAATCCCATTTCCCTATCTGAATCATGATGGGACAGTGAGCTGCACAGCTGGAGGCTCCAAGTGGCACGTGCAGGCAGGCTGGATGCTCTCCTCACAGATGATCCAGCTCAAAGCATCAAGCCCATCTCCAGGCACACACTCAGAAGGACAGGGGCAGCTCAGCCCCTTCCAAGGGCTCTGTACTGGTGTCACTACAGTGAGGCTGGAGCTGGGGAGCAAACAGCCCTATCACACCAGACAAGCCTGGGCCCCACAGCCTGCTGTGCTGGTGGACACAGAGACACCCTCCCCTCACAGGCAGGGCCCTGTGAGCTACCTACACCCTTTCCCAGGGCAGACAAGGCCCTAAGTCTGGGATTAGAGCATAAACTGGAGAAAACACCGTGTCACCTAGAGCTCCATATGGTCCTTAACAGACTTTAACTCATCTAAATCAGCTCGGTGGCTGCCAGCAGTCCCCAGAGAGCTGCATGCACCTCCCAGACATCCCCATCTCGGGCCAGAGCTGTCTCCCCGCTGCCTGGCGGGTCTCCCCCTCACACTCACCTCCTCAGGGAACTCCTCGCCCACCAGAGCCATGATCAGAGATGTCTTCCCCACCTGGGCTAGGAAAAAAACGGAAGACACTGGCACCAGTCCAGCAGAGCCTAAGCGGGACGCGGGCCAGAGGCAGCGGCTGCCACGATGGGAGCCAAAGGCCGGCTCAACCACACCCGCAGGGCCCGGGGCGAAGAGGAGAGTCCGTCGGTGTCCTTGCCCTGCGGGGGATGGCGGGGCGGAGGCCGGGAAAGCAGCGCAGCGCTTCAGCCCGGCACGCCTGGGGCTACTGGAAAGAGCCCACGCGAAGGACCTCGCCCGAAACGGGAGCCCGTGGGGCTGGGAACAGCGGCCGGAGAACGCTGCTACCGGAGCCGTCACGGTTGGGCTCTTGTCTCCGGCCCCACCAGTACCCCCCCGCCGGGGCCGAGGCCCCCCGGGCAGCACCCTACAAGCCCCATGCCTCCCACAGGAGCCCGAGAGCCCACCCCGCGCCTTACCCTCCCCCAGCAGGAGGATGCGCACGTCCCGCTTCATGGCGGGGCCGCCGCCGCCGCTCCCGGGGCCGCCGCGTCCCCGCCCCCTGCCACTTCCGCCCTGCCGCAGCCACTTCCGCTTAGACCAGCGAGCGGAGGCGCAGAGCGGGGCGGGCAGAGGGGCGCCCCCATGCGGGCGGGAGGCGCGCGCGCCACACTCCCCCACACCTGCACGACTTCAACTTTCGGTGGTTTTTATTAACAAAACTAGAACAAAACAGCAAAACAAGGCCGGTAAAACACATCCCGCACCAACCCGGGCCTGGGCTGCGGCCCTGCCGCTGCATCTAGCCCCAGCAACCCACGGAAGGGAGGCTAGGGCCTGCTTGAGGCCTAAGCCAGGCTCTTGCCCAGGAGCTGGGGCAAGACCAAGGAAGCCGGGGCCTGAGTACACCGCTGGCCTTCCTCCCCAGCTGGAGGAGTGCTGCTGGTGGTGGGGGGCTCCTGGCTCAGCCTCCTGTGAGGTCCCAGACGAGGACAGCGCTGTGGGAGGCTGTGAGGAGGCAGCGGCCAGAGGGGGCAAAGCAGCAGAGGTGGACAGCATCATCATGGCTGGCATAGTCCTGGGCATCGCTGCTGGGGCAGCACAGCAGTCTCAGGAGCCGTTCTGTGGGGAAAGGAGAGGGCTCAGTGCTGGGGGAAGGATGGTCTGCTGCCACGGGTCTGCTTGTCCCTGCCAGGAACACCATTCCTGCTCACCTCCCCAGGCCCTCTCCTCCATGCTGAGCTGCCAGTTGATAAGCTGAGTGACAAGGGACAGCTTCTTGCTGAAGCAAGTGAGCAATTAACAGCTGGTAATGGGGACAGAGTGTGAGAGGGCAGCTCCATGCTGTGTGTCAGACTGTCACACTGTGCTAATGGATTCGGCACATGCTTTCGGGCAGCTCTGCTGTCTCCCACCCCCACAAAGCACCTGCTCCTAGGCTCAGCGGGTGACCCACAGCTCTGGGGTGGGCATGGAGCTCACTGCTCTCAGGAGCCACTGTCAGAGCGTGATGGATCTATGTGCTGCCTCCCCAAGCAGATACAAACAGCTCCAGGAGCAAGATGCCCTTGCCAGGAGAAGAGTGCTGGTTGTCCCTATGCTGCCCTTCTGCCTCCTGGGCTGTAGCTCAGAGATGAAGACAGCCCATAACCCCAAGATGTCATTGGAGTGACAAATCCTGCTCAGTGACAAACAGGATTGAGCTCATGCATCTCTTTTCTGACCTGAGTCTCCTGGAGCTTTCTCCTTGCCTGTCTCATACCCTGCCCACAGTCCCAGGACCCTCCCTCTGAGGGTCTGAGGCTGCTGTGTGTGCACATCTCCCATTTGAAGGGAAAAGGACACTTGGTTCTCCCACACTTGCAGGAAGAAGGGGAGACCCCACCCCACCAAAAGTAACTTGGGGAGCAGGCAGCCTGGACAGCAGAGCCCAGAGCCCCTGCTGTACTCACCACTGAAGCCAACAGCCATGAAGCGTGCTGCAGGAGACAGGCTGAGTGAGGTGGCAAAGTAGGGCAAGGAGATCTTCTTAACCACCTGTGCTCCAGCAAGAAAAACACAGCCAGCACCTCAGCAATGAGGAGGCAGGAGAGCAGAGCTGCTGCTGGCTGTGAGGGTAATGAGCTGTCTCCTCTCAGAGGAGGC
Source organism: Bucco capensis (assembly GCA_013396975.1). NCBI lineage: Eukaryota > Metazoa > Chordata > Aves > Piciformes > Bucconidae > Bucco > Bucco capensis. Next base: position 148,915 of record VWZO01007899.1, read on the forward strand.
TGACAGCTGCGCAGCACCTCGTAGAGCTCGGAAGCCTGCCAAACGCAGCAGCTTTCCAGAGGAGATCCAACTCAGTGATTCAGAGACAGTTAGTGCTCCTGAAAGCACACCCCTTCCTCTCTCCTCAGATCACAGGGCAAGCAGCAGCGTGGCAGGGGGGACTGGCAGCCTGCCCGGCACAGCCTGAGGCAGGGGCAGGGCCCAGGTGAGCCAGAGCTGGGAGTTTCCCAGCTGAAAAGCTGCTGCCCCGAGCAGCTGCTTGCCTGAGCCCACCCCAGCCCTTCAGACTTGGCTTTACACACAGGCCAGCACTGCCTCCCCATCACCACACCACCTTCCAGGTGGCCATGGCCCTGCAGCAGCAAGGGAGGGCTTGTGCCACCCTGGCGAGAGCATGGGTTACCTTTTTCTTGCTCAGACTGTAAAACAAGGCTTCCTTCTGCAGCCCAAATCCCACGTAGACCAGGGTACTGGGTTCCCAAGGGCAGAAGGCAGCCAGGCTGGGTGGGAGGCTGTCAAGACCCTGGGGAGGGAAGCCAAAGGGGACAAAATGGAGGCTGGCTTCTCCAGCCTGGCCCAAGAGACACAGAGAGCAACCAGCCCTTGGGCTGCACATGTCCAAGCAGCACGAAGTTAGTATCATAGAAGCACAGACTGGTTTGGGTTGGAAGGGACCTTTCAAGGTCATGTAGTCCAACCTCCCTGCAGTCAGCAGGGACATCTGCAACTAGGTATGTTTCCTCCCTCTTGCATTGCTATGTCTGCTGTGCTCCCAGCAAAGCAAGGAGCAGCCACACAGTGCCATGGAAACCTGAAGCAAGTTGTTTCCTGTTGTAGGAGCAGGACACACAAGGGTCCAACAGGTTGAATTTCCACTGAGGCATTATTGCTATTGGGCTTGAAGGTGGCATTGGGTTCTGAATTGGTTTAACACAAGAAAAGAGTGCCCAGAAGATAGATCTTTAGTAGTGGAGGCAAGATCAATCCTTCCCTTGTACTGAATTGCCTTCATGAAGAGCAAATCCATCGTTCTGGGAACCAACAGAGCCCAAGTTCTGTCTGGGCCCAGACAGTGCTTGGCCCTGAGTGTGGCAGGCTGGGCACCCAAAAAGACCCAGCTCCCTTCTGCATGCCAGTGTCACATGTTGAGGGGACCATCTCCACATCCTGC
>VWZO01007899.1:150465-185107 GCA_013396975.1 Bucco capensis
ACACAGAATCCCAGTATGTCAGGGGTAGGAAGGGCCCTAGAAAGATCATCTAGTGCAACCCCCCTGCCAGAGCAGGAGCACCTAGACCAGCTCACACAGCAATGTGTCCAGGCAGCTCTGCAATGGCTCCAGACAAGGAGACTCCACAGCCTCCTGGGCAGCCTGGGCCAGTGCTCTGGCACCTGCACTGCAAACAAGTTCCTCCTTGTGTTAATACTAAACCTCCTGTGCTCCAACTTGCTCCCATTCCCTCTTGTCCTACCATTGGATGCCATTGAGCAGAGCCTGGCTCTCTCCTCCTCACACTCACCCTTAACATATTTCTAAGCATTGCTGAGGTCTCCTCTCAGTCTCCTCTTGTCCAGGCTGAAGAGACCCAGCTCTCTCAGCCTGTCCTCCTAGGGCACATGCTCCGCTCCTTTCAGGATCTTGCTGGCCCTGGGCTGGACTCTCTCCAGCAGCTCCCTAGCCTTCTGGAGCTGAGGGGCCCACAACTGGACACAGGATTCCAGGGGAGGCCTCCCCAGGGCAGAGGAGAGGGGAGAAGAACCTCTCTGGCTCTGCTGGCCACGCTCCTCTTAATGCATCCTAGGATGCCATTGGCCTCTTGGCCACAAGGGCACATTGCTGCCTCATGGGCATCCTCCTAGCCACCAGCACTCCTAGAGCTTTTTCCCCAGGGCTGTTCTCCAACAGATCAGTTCCCAGTCTGTACTGATCCATGGGCTTGTTCTTTCCCAGATGCAGTACTTTACACTTACCCTTGTTAAATTGCATTCAGTGTCCCCTAACAATGTCCTTCATCTAAAACCAAGAAGGATCTGCTAAGTCTGGAATGAGCAGGGAACACAGCCTTGCAGCATGGAGGGTTTGAATGCCTGAGAACTTTGGCAAAATGATTCTCATTTCCTGCTACACAAAGGAAAAAGACTCTCCACCAAGAGAAGGACAAGGGAGGTGCTAAAACCATCCCCGTGCCACACAAGGAAGTCTTTCTAGCTCCACAGAGGAGCCCTACAAATTGCCAGACACACACAGGAGGCCAGGCTGCCAAGGAGCAAAGCAGGGTAAGCAACTTTGAGCCCTTCCTAGGGGACACAGGGGTTGAAAGCTTACAGTCTGGGCTGCTCTGAAGGGCAAACATCACATCTGCACACAGTATGGCCACAAGAGCCACCAAAGGTCTTCCTACCTGCAGGCACAGCCTCCCACCTGCAACACACGTGGCTTTACTCCACTCAAGACATGCCTAGAAACCCTGAAGAGAACTTACTGGAGGGCCTGAAGAGGAAAAGTGAGGGACAAGGCACTGTGTGCCCCAGGGGAGGTCTCACCTGCTTCCTGGTGCACTGGAGGACAGTGATGGCAGAGCCTTTGTGGTCAGCCAGGACACGGATGGTCATGCCACTGCGAGGGCTGCTGACAGCCACCAGCCCATCCTTGCCTCCTGACAAGATCATTTCTCCTGTGGGCACATGAGGGAAAGGATTGGGACACTTGTGGCAGCAGAAGAAAAAGCCCAGAGGCACCTATTAACTGGGTAAGATGAGATGGCTCAGACACAAAGCTCCTACTGAAGAAGAGTCACAGTGGAGACTGTGAGGAGGTGAAGCCCAAGGAATTGTTCCTGCACCCCTTTTCTCTCCCGCTGCCAGTATACCTCCTGGGTCCCATTTAGCACATGCTCAGCTAGCAGAGCTACCCAGGCTCATTGCTATGAGTGTTCTGATGGATTTGGGGCAGGTTGCTAGCAGGCAGAGCAGCTGGAGGGCAGAGGTAACCATGCTCCCCAAGGCTCCCCTACTCACCATCTGTGGAGTAGGCAATAGCAGTCAGGGCCTCAGTGTGTGGCTGCAGCTTCAGCTCCATCTCTGTCCTGGAGATGCTGAACACCCTGATGGTGCCATCACTGTACCCTGCCACTACATGCTGCCTCTCAGCTCCACACACGGGGACAGGACAAGGCTTCCAGGCCAGGCACTGGCAGCTCTGCAAATGAACCAGGGCAGAGACTCTAGGACACTGTGAAGGCTGCAGGTGCATGAAAAGCTCCACCTTCAAGTATTTCTCCAGCTTTATAGAATCCCAGCATGGTGANCCTAGGGCAGAGTAGTCTGCTCCATGAGGACACAGCACTCCTTCCATCCCAAATGGTGGACTGTGCCCTCTGCCAAGAGGAAGAGATGGATGTACCACAGACAATTACCTGGTTGAGCACCTGGAACTGCACCACAAGCTCCATGCTGCCCAGAGACCAAATCCTCACACTGCCATCTTCCCCACAAGTTGCACAGTGAGTTTCATCAGGGCTGAAGCACACTTCAGTCACCTGCAGAGAGAAACAAGATGGGCAACAGGGCTCTAGAGGACATCAGCTCCTCTGTCCTTCTCATGTGAGACATGAAGCCCTAGACGTTAAGGAAGGTCAGGTGCTGGGTTTTGTGCTCCTTAAACTTCAGGCTGACAGCTAGGCTTGTGCTGGGATTCAGTGACCTTCACCTCAAAGGCAGGAGCAGGCACTGTGCCATGTAGGTCTTAGCAAAATACCTTCTCTTGTACCACCTGAAGCCTTTTTGCTGTAGTATTAAGAAAGGCCAAAGCAACAGCAGCATTCAAAGCAGTCATCTTCACCTGGTTTGGGTTTTTTTTTTTCTTATGTTTTAGGCAAAGAAAACCTTATTCAGTGTGGATATCCAGCTAGCAAACAGAAGGCAGGCAGAAGCCACAGCTCTCAGGGACTGCAAACTGCATTCTTCTGCTCCAGCAGAAAGGGAACCTCAGCTGCTCCCAAGGCTGAGGCTCTGAACACCTAAGGCTAGAGCAGAGGAGCTCAGACTTGTTGCTGTTGGACTCCTCAGGGTGCAGAGTTCCCTCTAGACAACTCCATGTGGCAAGGTGATGGAGTTGATTTGTTTCATCATAACACAGTAAGTCACACAAGCTTCCCAGACCTGGGCTGGTGGTGAGGGGAAGAGGGAAGGGATGTGAGAGGGTCTTTTCTTGAAGGTTTTTTCCAACCTAAATGACTCAATTGTAGATGTGGTGCTGAGGGACATGGTTTAGTGGTGACCTGGCACTGTTGGTTAACTCAACCTTAAAGGTTTCTTCCACCCCAAATGATTCTCTGATTCCATAGCATCCTGTCAGCACTAGGAAGTCCTACAGCTCCCTGACCTCTCCCATGGCCAGACTAGGGAATGCTTGCAAAGCCTGCACACACCTCCTGGCTCAGGGACAGCACAGCTCTGCAGGACAAGCCACCCCAGCCCTGCTCCTCTCACCTTGTTCTTGTGGCCACTGATGAGTCGGATGCTTGTGCTCTCTGCCCAGTTGATGTACCAGAGGGTCCCTGCTGTGGTGCCCACAATGCCCATTTCTAGAGAGTCATCAAAGGCTGCACTCACTATGGTCCCATCCAGAGTGAGCTCATCTTCAAGCAGGACTGAGCTAGACCTGGGGGGAAGGAGGAGGTGAGAAGGATTGGTTCAGCTCTTGGAACAGCCACTCTGCCTGCTGGAAATGTGAGATTCTAATGAGCCCAGGCATGTGTTTGCAGCTACATGGTGCCCTGAGGGGCTCCTGTCCATTGACCAGTGCCTACACTGCAACCAGCTTTTACAGCAAAGAAAGAGAAGAGGATGAGAGAAGAAACAACCACACTGTGTTTCCACTAATGCTCCTGAAGGAGCTCCTACAAATCACTGACCCATCAAGCAGGCATGAGACACTCCACCCACTGGCAGGATTAAGAGGGTTCAGCGCCCTGGGGCAAAAAGTCAGTAAAAAGATCCCAACAGAAAGAATCAGCAGTCAGAGGATGGAGAGGAAAAGCCAGGGATGAAGAGCAGCAGGAGCAGCCTGGGTGCAGGCAGAGCCGATGCCTGTCCGTGCAAAGTCATCTCTCAGACAGCTTCAGGAGCTGCCAGAGGAGGGGAAGAGCATCTCAAGAGCACAGTGAGACAGGCAGGAGCACAGGGAGGGGACACTGGGGCCACAAGCTCCTACCTAGCTTCAGGACCTTTCAGCCTCAGCTCCTGCACGGCAGCCACTGCCCAGCGGCGAATGCGTTTGGTGTTGCTGCCGCTCACCAGCTGCTTGTGTCGGCACAGCAGGACACCTGGGGACCATGGGCACATCAACATCCTCCTGGCCAGCACAGCCACACACTGCTCTGGCTGCCAAGGGACCTCTCAAGGGCATCTAGTCCAACCCCTGCAGGCAGCAGGGACATCTGCAACTAGAGCAGCTTGCTCACAGCCCCAAACAACCTGACCTGGGATGCTGCCAGGGATGGGACATCTCCCACCTCTCTGGCCAACCTAGCACAGGCTCTCACCACCCTCAGCCTCAAAAGTTTCTTCCTTCTCTCTAGTCTAAATCTCCTCTTTTAGTTTCAAATCATCACCCCTTGTCCTGTCACAACAGGTCCTGCTAAAATGTTTCTACTCATCTTCCTGACAGGCCCTTGAAGCACTGCCAGGCTGCAGGAAGGTCTCCCTGGAGCCTTCTCTTCTCCAGGCTGAACAAGCCCAACTCTCTCAGCCTCTCCTCACAGCACAGAGCTTCCACCCTCCCATCATGTTTGTGGTCTCCTCTGGCCCTGCTCCACCAGCTCCATGTCTCTGCTGTGCTGAGCACTCCAGAGCTGCCCCAGCACTGCAGCTGAGCTCTGCCCAGAGCAGAGCAGAGGCACAATCCCCTCCCTGCCCTGCTGCCCACACTGCTGGGGATGCAGCCCAGGACACAGTTGGCTTCTGGGCTGGGAGCTCACATTGCCTCCTCATCTGCAGCTTCTCATCCCTAGTAGCCCCAAGTCCTTGTCCCCAGGGCTGCTCTCCAGCCCTTCATCCCCAGCCTGGATTGGTATTGGGGGTTGCCCTGAGCCAGGAGCAGGACCTTGCACTTGGCCTTGTTGAACCTCCTGAGGTTCACAGCAACTCAGTTCTCCAGCTTGTCCTGGCCCTCAAGCATGTCAACCTCAGCACTCAGCTTGGTGTCATCTGCTGTGAGTGCTGAGGGTCACTCAATGCCACTGTCTGTGTCACTGCTGAAGGTATCAAACAGCACTGGTCCCAGGACAGACCCCTGAGGGACAGCACTGGTCATAATCTCCATCTGGACATTGAGCCATTGACCACCACCCTCTGGATGTGAGCATACAACCAATTCCTCATCCACCAAAGAGTCCACCCACCAAAACCTCATCTCTCTAATTTTGAGAGAAGGCTATAGCAGGGGAGCATGTCCAAGGTGTCATCACCCAAGGTGTGCTCCTGACAGCCAGGCCACTGGTTCATTCAGGCAGTGAGGATCTTCTACAGCCCCAGTGCTTTTTACAGCCTGGAGGTGAACTCCCAAGGAGACCCAGGTCACAGATCCACTGCCACCCCACACATCTAACACAGCAAACTGGGAGCCAGCTCAACTCAGAGGTCTGTAAGCTCATTGCTCTTCTCTCCTAAGGAGTTCCAAGTCACAGCTCTGAGAGAAGCTGGGACACCTGCACCTACCAATCTCACCCTCGTCAGCTTCCCAGGTCATGAAGCAGCACTTGGTCTCTGTGTCCCACACACAGATCTGGCCTGAGTTGGTCCCACAATAAAGAAGAGAGTCAGCACCATAACAGAGAGAGCTCAGCTCCACCAGTCCTAGCACATCTGGGGCAGGAGCCTGATGAACCTGCCAGAGAACACAGAACAGAACCATCAGTGAGAAAGTGGTGCTTAGCACCATTGGAACCAACCCAGCCTTCTCCTCCTCCCCTCAGATCATGCAGCTAAAGCCTTAAACACAGCTGAAAGCCACATGGACAAGCAGCATCAGCCAACTAAGAGATATCATCAGCTCTCTTTGACCTGTGGGGACAGAGCTTCCATTGCACTCACCACAGGCTTGGAGAAGAAGTCTGAGATCACAGAACCACAGACTGGTTTGGGTTGAAAGAGACCTTTCAAGGTCATCTAGTCCAAGCCCCTGCAGTCAGCAGGGACATCTGCAACTAGAGCAGCTTGCTCACAGCCCCAGACAACCTGACCTGGGATGCTGCCAGGGATGGGACATCTCCCACCTCTCTGGCCAACCTGGCACAGGCTCTCACCACCCTCAGCCTCAAAAGTTTCTTCCTTCTCTCTAGTCTAAATCTCCTCTTTTAGTTTCAAATCATCACCTCTTGTCCTCTCATAGCAGGTCCTGCTAAAATGTTTCTGCTCATCTTCCTTATAGTCCCTTGAAGCACTGCCAGGCTGCAGTAAGGTCTCCCTGGAGCCTTCTCTTCTCCAGGCTGAACAAGCCCAACTCTCTCAGCCTCTCCTCACAGCACAGAGCTTCCACCCTCCCATCATGTTTGTGGTCTCCTCTGGCCCTGCTCCAGCAGCTCCATGTCTCTGCTGTGCTGAGCACTCCAGAGCTGCCCCAGCACTGCAGCTGAGCTCTGCCCAGAGCAGAGCAGAGCAGAGGCACAATCCTCTCCCTGCCCTGCTGCCCACACTGCTGGGGATGCAGCCCAGGACACAGTTGGCTTCTGGGCTGGGAGCTCACATTGCCACCTCATCTGCAGCTTCTCACTTCCCAGTCCCCCAGGGCTGCTCTCCAGCCCTTCATCCCCAGCCTCTGCAGATGCTGAACAGCTGGTTTAAAAGAAGGTAAAGCTGAAGTTTACCTTGAGGTTGACATCAGCTCCCTGCTGCTCCAACAGCCAAAACATCACAGCTCCCTTCCCCACACAGGCCAGTTCTCTGTCAGAGAGAGGGCTAAAAGCCACATCATGGACTGGCTCTGAGATACAAGTGGATGACAAGAGCTCATAAGTGCAGGCATCCCACAGAGCAATGGTCTGGTCACTGTAGTCCCCTAGGGAGAACATGAAAGACAGTAAAAGGACATTCTACAGCCTCAGGGTGCTCTCAAGCACACACACTGCACACACACTTGAGCTGTGTCCCTCCCTCAGCCAATTGGACAGGAGGAACAATTTCTTCCCCAAAAGGCTTGTCAAGCTCTGTCCCAGGCTGCCCAGGGAGTCACCATCCCTGGAGGGATTGAAAAGCCATGGAGCTGTGGTGCTGAGGCACATGGGTTAGTGGTGACCTGGTAGTGCTGGTTAACTGCTGGACTTGATGATCTTCAAGGTCATTTTCAACCTAAAGGATCTGATGATTCCATGATTCTACTGCTCAGCTCAGCACATGCCCCACACAAGCTCTCCAGTGATCCTGTGCCCTCAGGGCTAACAACAGGCTTGAATTAAGAAAGGGATGGCACCTTTGCTGAGCTCAAAGCTGAGATGGGAGCTGACCTTCCCAGAATCCACCATATATCTCGGGTGGCAGAAGATCTGTTTGCCTTGCTGGTGGCACACCTCTAATCCCCAGCTCCCAGACAGCTCCAGAGGACACTGCTCTCCTGCTACCTGGAGGAGGACGAGGAGGAGGAGGACGAGGAGGAGGAGGACGAGGAGGAGGAGGACGAGGAGGAGGAGGACGAGGAGGAGGAGGACGAGGAGGGCTCCTCACCCAGGCTGCTCTGTGGAGAGCACAAAGCTCTCTTTCTTTGCAGCAAAGCTTCTTTGGAACAAGGGCAGAGTCCCCAGCCCTGCTCCACAGGTCCTCTCTCACACAAAACAAGAACTTCCTAATTGCTTGTTTGTCCTTTAAATGTCCCCTGCCTGAAGAAAACAGACAGCTTGAGTGTCCATCTAGTGCTGGCATTGCTGCCTGGCAGGAGGCTCACAGTTTGAAGCCTGGCTACTTCCCTGCAATAACACCTGAAGCAGCACTAAGAAGTCCAGAGGAAGGCTTTTCCCTTTGGACACTATATATAGGAACTGCAAACTATTTCCAGGCACTTATCAAGGTAGCAGAAGAAAGATGTTAACTTCCAGAAGAAAAGAGCTAGCTGGAGCAGTGAGAAGGAACTGGAAGGGAGGAGAGGGGAGCCCAGTGCTCATGCCCATGGCCCAGACATGCAGGGTATGTGCTTCCCCTTGGAATGCTGACAACAGTGCCCTGGAAGTACACTCAGCTACACAGAGTGCCTCTGCAGGAGGTCACTGCCAGGAGGATTCAGGATCTCCTGCAGTTTTACATAGAATCATGGACTAGTCTGGGTTGGGAAGGACCTTTCAGTGTCATCTAGTCCAACCCCTGCAGGCAGCAGGGACATCTGCAACTACAGCAGCTTGCTCACAGCCCCAAACAACCTGACCTGGGATTCTGCCAGGGATGGGACATCTCCCACCTCTCTGGGCAACCTGGCATAGGCTCTCACCACCCTCAGGGTAACAAGTTTCTTCCTTCTCTCTAGTCTAAATCTCCTCTTTTAGTTTCAAATCATCACCTCTTGTCCTGTCATAGCAGGTCCTGCTAAAATATTTCTACTCATCTTCCTGATATGCCCTTGAAGCACTGCCAGGCTGCAGGAAGGTCTCCCTGGAGCCTTCTCTTCTCCAGGCTGAACAAGCCCAACTCTCTCAGCCTCTCCTCACAGCACAGAGCTTCCACCCTCCCATCATGTTTGTGGTCTCCTCTGGCCCTGCTCCAGCAGCTCCATGTCTCTGCTGTGCTGAGCACTCCAGAGCTGCCCCAGCACTGCAGCTGAGCTCTGCCCAGAGCAGAGCAGAGCAGAGGCACAATCCCCTCCCTGCCCTGCTGCCCACACTGCTTTATGTGCTGCATTGTTCACTGTCCCAAGCCTACCAAGCAACAGCTTCATCCCTACTAGCCTGACAGAGCTCTCACAGACACTGCCTGCTCTAGGTGTACTTCTCCTCCACGCACTCCTGGGCTTCCAGCTATACTCACCCAGGGTGACAAGGAACTTGTCATCCCAAGAGAATGCCATGGCTTGTACTTGTGACTCATGATGGAAGAGTCTTGCTGTGCAAACCCCATCCTGGGTGTTCCAGATGCAGATCTGACACCAGGAGTCTCCATTCCTCTTTCCTGAGGCAGAAGCAAGAACCTAAAGGAACAACATGTGGTCACTGAGACCTTGGCAAGCAATTAGTGAACACTTCATTAGTTAAGTCTTAGCAACTGTTAGTCACAAGTTAAAGGGCTGTTGGTGGCCAGTGGAAAATTCTGTGAGAGCAAGCAGCAGGTGAGGGCAGGAGGGAATGGCAGCATCACCAGCACACCAAGCCAGCTGAGCTCCAAAAGTAGCCATGGCATTGCCACAAGCCCAGCTCTGGGTGAAGCAGGCAGGAGGAGGAATGCACAACTGCCCATGACACTCCTCTAGCCCAACAGGCACACAGGCAAAAGCCAGCCTGGAGGCAGCAGAAGCCTCTCTCCTTACCTGAGCATGGTGGCTGAGAGCCAGAGTGGAGATCTCCTCAGTGTGAGCAAGCCAGTGCTTCTGGGAGCCTGAGTGCAGGTCTTCAACCACAAGGATGCAGCCACAGGTGTAGGCAAAGAAGCCTAGCAGAGAGAGAGGAGGAGATGGGAGTGTTCATGGAGAGGCTTCACAGGCAGCAGCCACTCCAACCCACACCACAAGGCAGGGAAACTCCCTTCTCCAGCAAGAGGTAAAAGGGGACTCTTCCCCTCAGCTTGTCAGCAGCCTTCCCTCTCCTAAGGTGAGCAAAGCAAAGCTGCTGGCATCCCTCCAGCCTGCAGAAAGGGGCAAGATGGCCTTTGTCAGAGCTTTCCTTCTGCTCAGCCACCCAGCAACTGACACCTGCCCATGGCAACTCACAATGGCCAACAGCAAAGGAGAAGGGTTACCAGCTTTTGCCAACTCAAAGAACCTCTGTGTTAAAGCAAAGATCCCACCCCAAGAGCTGGAAGATCCTAACCTGGCTCAGCACACAGCCCTCCCTCCCCTCCAGAGCCCTCCTGGGGTACCTGTGTCTGGGTTCCACACCATATTCCCTCTGCCATTCCCATTGTAGCCAATCACTGCTTTCAGCTTCAAGAGCTCACTGCCAGCTGGAGGGGACAAGAAACTCTGCAAGAAAACCAGACAGTGCCTTGAAAGAATCTCTAGGATGGTCCAGCCAACATCAGCACAAAGCATGAGCACAGACATGGCCTCACATGGCAGCTCCTGCCAATCCTCACACAATGCCAGTTCCTCACAGCCACAGCTGAAACCCAAAGTGCACATCTATCTGCACTTGTGCAAGGCCTTTGACACAGTCCCCACAACATTCTACTGGCCAAGTTAGACAGCTATGGATTGGATGGGTGGACTGTTCAGTGGATAAGGAACTGGCTGGCTGGTCACATCCAGAGGGGAGTGGGCAATGGCTCCAAGTGCAGCTGGAGATCAGTGCCAAGTGGTGTCCCTCAGGGCTCTGTGCTGGGGCCTGGACTGTTTAATATTTGTATAAAGGCTATGGCCAGCAGCAGTGAGTGCACCAGCAGCAAGTGTGCAGATGACACCAAGCTATGGGGTGCTGGGGATAAGTTGGAGGGGCAGGATGTCATCCAGAAGGACCTGGACAAGCTGGAGAGGTGGGCCCAGGGGAACCTCAGGAGCTTCAACAAGACCAAGTGCAGGGTCCTGCCCCTGGGTCAGAACAATCCCCACTATCAATCCAGGCTGGGGATGAGATGATGGAGAGCAGCCCTGCAGAAAAGGCCTTGGGGTGCTGGTGGCTGAGAAGCTGGCCATGAGCAAACAGTGCACGCTGGCAGCCCAGAAGCACAATGGCATCCTGGGCTGCAGCAAGAGAAGCGTGGCCAGCAGAGCCAGAGAGGTGATTCTGCCACTGCACTCTGCTCTGCTCACACCTCCTCTGCAATACTGGGGCCAGTTCTGGAGCCCTCAACACAGAAAGGCCATGGAGCTGCTGGAGCAGGTGCAGAGGAGGCCACGAGAATGCTCAGGGGCTGCAACACCTCTGCTCTGAGGACAGGCTGAGGGAGCTGGGATTGTTCAGCCTGGAGAAGGCTTCAGGGGACCTACTAGTGACCTTCCAGTACCTAAAGGGAACTTCCAAGCAGGCTGCAGAGGGCCTGTTTGCAAAGGCCTGCAGTGAAAGGACAAGGGGCAATGGTTTTAAATTGGAGAAGAGTAGATTTAAACTGGACATTAGAAAGAAGTTCCTCCCCACAAGGGTGGTGGAACACTGGCCCAGGTTGCCCAGGGAGGTGGTTGAGTTCCCATCCCTGGAGGCATTGCAGGTGAGGCTTGCCAGGGCTCTGGGCAAGCTGCTCTAGTTGGGGATGTCCCTGCCCAGTGCAGGGGGGTTGGACTAGATGAGCTCCAGAGGTCCCTTCCAACCCAAACCAGTCTAGGATTCTAGGATTTCTCCAGACAAAAGAGAAACTGCCCCAGCAAACCCAGGCACAGATGCTTGCAGGTGGGGCACAGAGCAGGCTGGCAGCCAAAGAGCAGCTCCTGATCCCATGGGCTTTGCTGCCTTGGTTTCAAGAGGAAGACAGTGGAGGGGGAGGAGTGCTCCTAGGTACAGAGAGGGCCAGAGGAGGGAATGGAGGATACAAGGTAAGTGTAGCTTCTCTTCCAGCAGAGCTCAGGAAAGGCTTGAGTGAGATTTGTGTTTGATTATTGCTCTGTTTGTGAACAGAGCCAGAGCTGTGCCTGGACTGTCTTTGCTGGCTTGCCTTCCCCAGCCTGCTCTGCCAAGGCATCTGCTGGCAAATCTGGATGCAGGATGAATCACTTCATTGCTCACTCCTCTTTCACTCTCAACAGCACATGCCATTTCCATTCCTTTGGAAGAGAAATGTCTGCAGAGTGGCTGAAGAGCAAAAGAGTTGATCACAACTCACTTTGTACTAGTCTGGACAGAGCTGCAAGGAGAGGAGAAAGGGGAACTGACATTAGGAGTAGCAGCACAGTGAACACCAAGGGAACAGGTCACAAATAGCTTTCCAATGGAGAATAAAATGGAAATTATGTGGAAAATCAGACAGTCATTAAGGTTGGGAAAGACCTTTAAGATCATCAAGTTCAATCATTAACCTAACAGTGCCAGGGCACCACTAAACCATGGCTCTCAGCACCACAGTTCCATCTCTGTTACACCTCTCCAGGCCTGGTGACTCCAGCACTGCCCTGGCCAGCTTGGGCCAGGTCTGGACAACTCTTCTGCAGAAGAAATTGTCCCCAGTATCTAATCTAAACCTCCCGTGGTGCAACTTGAGGCTGTTTGTTTTTGTCCTATCACTTGTTCCTTGGGAGACCAACCCCCACCTCACTCCAAGCTCCTTGCTAGGAGTTGGAGAGAGTGAGGTCTCCCCTGAGCCTCCTCTTCTCCACACTAACCAAGCCCAGTTCCCTCAGCTGCTCCTCAGCACACTTGTGCTCTAGACCCTTCCCCAGCTTCCTTGCCCTTCTCTGCACACACTCCAGCACCTCCATGTCCTTCTGGGAGTGAGGAGCCCAAAGCTGAGCCCAGGATTGGAGCTGTGGCCTCCCCAGTGCCCAGTGCAGGAGGACAATCCCTGCCCTAGTGCTGCTGCCACACTAGTGCTGATCCAAGGCAGGATGCTCTTGGCCTTCTTGGCCTCCTGGGCACATTGCTGGCTCAGCTTCAGCTGCTGTCACCCAACACCTCGAGTTCCTTTTCCCCCGGGCAGCTTTCCAGCCACTCTGCCCCAGGCCTGGAGCTTTCATGGGGTTGTTGTGACCCAAGTACAGGACTCAGCACTTGGCCTGGTTGAAGCTCAACCCATTGGCCTTGGCCCATCAATCCAGCCTGGCCAGATCTCTCTGCAGAGCCTCCTACCCTCCAGCAGATCAACACTCCTGCCTAACTTGGTGTCATCTGCAAACCTCCTGAGGATGCCCTAAGTTCCCTCATCCAGATCATTGCTAAAGATGTTGAACAGAGCTGAGCCCTGGGGAACACCACTGATGCCCAGTAGCTACCTGGATTTAACTACCTTAACTGACTTGAAGTCCCAGAGCAGCCCCAAGCCCCTGTTGGTCCCCAGCCCAAGTCTCACCTTGGGGAGCATGGACAGCTTAAAGCGAGGAGTGAAATGCCGGTAGGAGTCTGGCCGGACATGGCACTGGCACCTGGGGCTTTTGGACTCCTTCATGGGTTCTGCCACACACAAAGAAGAAAACAGTGCCTCTAGGATGCTGCTCCTGGGAGTGCTGTGGGAGCAGCAGCTGGGCTGTGGCTCTCTGACCGTTCAGATGCTGTCTGTGTGAATTCAGACACACACGAGGCTAAACTCAACTGCAGCGTCACAAGTGCTCCTAACACAACTGGCCACCAGAAAAGCACCAGCTTCCCAGGGGCAAAGGAGGAACAGCACAGAGTGGTAGGGGCTGGCAGGGACCTCTGGAGATCATCTAGTGCAACCCCCCTGTCAGAGCAGGAGAACCTAGAGCAGCTTGCACAGGATGGGGTCCAGCTGGGTTTGGAATCTCTGCAGAGATGGAGACTCCAGCACCTCCCTGGGCAGCCTGGGCCAGTGCTCCAGCACCCTCCAAGGGAAAAAGTTGCTGCTGCTGTTCAGCTGGAACTTGCTGGGTGCTAGTTTGTGCCCATTGCCTCTAGTGCTGTCCCTGAGCACCCAGAACAAAGCCTGGCCCCAGCCTCCTGCCCCCCACCCTGTAAGGATTGCTAAGCATTGCTAAGCTGCCCATCCATCTCCTGCCATCCTCCCCCTCAGCCACCCCACACTGCACAAACAGCCTAAGGGCTCCCACACCACCTGCCCTGGCCATTGCCACCAAAGGGTGAGCCACACAGCTAGAAAGCTCTTCAGTGAGGGCCATGAAGACTCAGTTTTGTGTTGAAGCTCTCCAACAAGTCCTGAGCATTGGCAGCTGCCTGCTTCTGGCAGCTAGCCCTGGACTGCTGCAGCTTTGAGGCTGGGCAGCTATTAATAGAGACATTGGGAGCTTTCATTTCAGCTGGGTTTAATAGAACTTGCCACTTGGAGATGGTATTGGCTCCTAGCTGGAGAGGAGCTTCTGGTGGGCCTAGAAGCAGCAGCAAGGGAAGGAGCCAGAAAAACAAGCAGCCTTGGAGACCAAGGTGAGCTTACAGAATCATACAAAGGTTAGAGCTGGAAGGGACCTCTCAAGGTCACCTAGTCCAATCCCTGCAGTCAGCAGGGACATCTGCAACTAGAGCAGCTTGCTCACAGCCCCAAACAACCTGACCTGGGATGGTGCCAGGGATGGGACATCTCCCAGCTCTCTGGGCAACCTGGCACAGGCTCTCACCACCCTCAGTACAAAACATTTCCTTCCTTCTATCCAGTCTAAATCTCCCTCTTGTAGTTTAAAGCCATATTTAAAGACAGCTTCCCTCCATGCTGACTTCCCTTGGTCAATCACACCCTGAGGAACATGTTGGATGTGTCTGTACCATACTAATAATGATCTTCCCTTTTTTTTCTGACCAAGCCAGCACCCAGACCTGCCCACATCATGCCCCAAAGGAGCCAAGCTCTGTGCAAGGTGGGAACAGCCCTGATTTACCTTTTGCTGTCTCTCCAGAAGACCTTGAGCTCTCCTGCTTCGTTTTGGGCCTCACAACAAGCTCTTTGCTCCTGCTTGACTCCACCACAAGGACTGAGGCATCTTTGTCTTCATTTGCCACCATCCTGCTGCTGCCTGGCTGATCCGATTCCTCCTCTTTGTCTGACTCAGAGAAAATACCTGAAGAGAAAAATTAGTGGGAGGGCAGAGCCACACATGCCCTCCAGGCTTGCTTCCTGTGTGACCAGCCCTTTGGTTGGGGCAATGTCATTCTTTTGGGCTGTTAGGCTGGAGGGCAAAGCAGACATCTCCTCCTGGCTATGTCCCTCAGACACAGAGAAGTTGTGCCAGCAGCTTAGTCTAGGGAGGAGAGCAGAAGCTGAAGCTGTGCTGAACCTCAACAGCTCTGGCTGGGTTTATCCATGTTAGGGCAAGGGGAGTGCAGGCTGCTCTGCCACTGTGGGAAAGGGAACACAGGTGGGGATGGCTCCAGGGGTGCTGCTGACCTAGGCAAGGAGTTGTTCCTATCACAGGATTATTTCTCCCTAGTTTCTCTTACTTTGACATCCTGCTTGGTGGCCACAGCTGACATCCAGACATGGTGGGGCAGACAACAATGGCAGAGGAACTATCTGTCGAGGTATCTCAGAGACATCTCTTAGCTCCTCACAGCTCCCCTCTGGGAAAACAAACAGGTTGCTGTCATTTCCTTCATCCCTTAGAGCCTCCTTGCTTGATCAATGGGGATACCTCCAACTCATTTTTCCCCACCTTCCTCCTACTCAGGAGGAGCCATTTTTCCTCTGGCCTTCAAGAAATGGAGGAATAGAGAGAGGGACAGTGAGGGCAGGGAAAGAGGCAACAGGAGAGATGGACGCAGGCAGAGACAGAAGGCAAAAGCTGGAAGACCTACTGGAAGACCCAGAATGGCTCTGCTCAGAATCATAGACTCAGAGAACAGCCCAGGTTGGAAGAGACCTTAAAGATCATCTAGTTCCAACCTCCCTGCCATGGGCAGGGATGCCAATCACTAGCCCAGGTTGCCCAGGGCCACATCCAGCCTGGCCTTGAACACTGCCAGGGATGGAGCATCCACAACCTCTCTGGGCAACCTGTGCCAGTGCCTAACCACTCTCTGGGTAAAGAACTTCCTTCTAATCTCCAAGAAGATCCCCTCCTTGGCAGACTCCCACTGAGTGGGGCTAATTAATTAGATTCTGGTTTGGGGAGCTAATTCCTTGGTTAGCCCTTTGTTATGTGACTTCCCCATGGAAGGAACCAAAACCCCCAACCATCTGCCCTCAGGAGCAGTGGTAGAAGAGCTGCCAACCAGCACAACTCCCAGGAGGAGACAAACTCACCTGCTCCTGGCAGCAGAGCAGACACAGAGGAACGAGCCCTGGAAAAGGCAGGGAGACAGAAGTTATCCCACGAGGGGATGGGGATGGGAAGCAGGGGAAGGCACTGATCTGCACCATGCACTTCCTTACCTGTGTGAGGGTGAGCTGTGTGAAGGCAGAGGCAGGAAATCCCAGAGGAAGATGGCATCTCCCACGCTGATGACGTGCCGCTGCTCGGGGCTGAAGGCCACCTGGTGCACCGGCTCCGAGTGCCCAATGTACACCTAGGAGACAGCACAGCTGCAACTCCTCCTGCACCACACTTGTCCCAGCAGCAGGCTAAGTAGGCCACTGCCTGCCCTGCACAGCCAGTGTCCATAGGCCTCAGCAGAAGATCCTCTCAGAGGCCAGTACCACCTCTACAGTGCTCACACCTAGGGCTGATCGATCTCCACACAAGCCCAGCGTGGTAGGGGTTGGAAGGAACCTCTAGAGATCATCTAGTCCAACCTCTTTCTAAAGCAGGGGCAACCTGCTCTGGGTGCCCAGCATCACCTCCAGCTGCCCTTGCAAGCTCTGCACACAAGAACACTCCACAAGCTCTCTGAGCAGCCTAGGCCAGGGCTCTGCACCCTCACACCAAACAACTTGCTCCTCCTGCTCCCATGGAAGCTCCTGGCTTCCAGTGTGTGCCCATTGCCCCTTGGCCTGGCCCTGGGCACCACTGAGCAGAGTGTGGCCCCAGCCTCTTGCCCCCTGCACCCTTCAGCTCTTGCTCAGCATGGAGCAGATCCCCAACACACTGGTCTGGAGAAGCAAGCAGAAGCTGAAACCCCCAAGATCTTATCCAAGCTCTCAACACCCCTGAAACCCTGGATGAGCTGCTGTCATCTCCAGGTGACTCTGTCCCTGTCCTTGCCAGAGGCTCTCACTCTGCACGATGATTTGGCAGCCCCAGCCCATGCTCAGTGCCACTGCTGGGCAAACTGGGCCTGGAGACACTGGGCCAAGTCAGACAGAGGACTTTTGGTGCTCTCTTCTCCAGGGATTCCTCCCTGTGTGGGCAGTACCTGGAAGTTGACACGGAAGCGCATCCGATAGTCCCACACTTTGATGACTTTGTCGCCAGCGGTGAGCAGGTACCTGCCATCCTTGCTCACTGCCATGGAAGAACAGGACACCTTGTGCACATGAGACACCTGAGGACAAGAAGCAGTCCCAACAGCATCAGCTGACTTAGTTCATGTCCTTACTTAGGCTTCAGCAAGGAGACAGAAGGGAGACAGCATGGAAAACAAGGACACGCTCAGGCTTGCCCTGAACATGACCACACCAGGACAGCTGCAGTCCTGCCACTCATCCCACAATCCCAGCATGGTGGAGGTTGGAATGAACCTCTGGAGATCACCTAGTCCAATCCCCCTGCTCCAGCAGGGTCACCCACAGAAGCTTGCCCAGGATCACTTCCAGCTGGCCTTGGAATCTCTCCAGAGAAGGAGACTCCACAAGCTCTCTGGGCAGCCTGGGCCAGGGCTCTGGCACCCTCACACCAAACAAGTTACCTGAAAGAAGTGAGCTATGTTTCTTTGAAGCCCACGAGCTCCAGGATGAGCTCTTCCCTCCTTTAGCCTCCTGCAGAGACAGGAAGTGCCCAAGCCCCAGCTGACACAGCACAGGAACTTCAGAGTGTCCTACCTCCCGCACCAGTCGTCCTGTTTTTGTATCAAGCACAAGGATTCTGTTGGAAGAAGTGGACACCAGGAGCTCTCCCCGAGGTGCAGGAGCAAAGCAGAGACTCCCTGCAGAGTCCAAGGCTGTGCTGTTCAAATTGAGGATGCTGATGTCCACCCTCAGCAGCTGTGAAACAAGGAGCTACTGAACAAACGTCGTGGAGCGAGTACTGCAGAAGCCTCAGGTTGCTCTTGTGGCTTCCCTAACACAAGGCTATGAGAGCCCAGGACCTTCCCTTCCCACCTAATGAGAGGCTGCATCTCCTGGCAGTGTCCCTCCTACCCAGCAGATGCAGCTCCCAAAGACAGCTCAGAGCTGCCAAGCCTACACAAGACTTCTCCACGTTCTCTTTCTAGAAGGGAATGATGCTGGTGAAGAAGAGATCTTGACTTTGTTGTTTCCATCTCACAGAATGGAAAGCAAACCTCATTGTAAGCACCTTGAGCAAGCTTCTGCTGTGCAGGGAAGGGTCTTGTCTAGCATTGTTGGTGCACAAGGCCCTTGATCTATCTCATCTGAGATGCAGCCCATGGCACATGCTTCCTTCCCCACCCTCCCCCAGGAAGGAGGGAAGCCTCTGGGTACCTCATCTAGAGAGCAGGCCTCCATCACAGTCACAACGTGCTTGGAGGGACCCACGAAGGCCAAGAGATGACTGTCCTCACTGACCACCAGGGCACCTGCAGCTCTCCCAGTATCCTGGGCCACCACATTGCCTGAGGGCAAACAGCAAGAGAGAGTGAAGAGAGGAGCAAAGCTCACCCTGCAGCCAGCTCACTCTGTGATGGTGCTGCTGAGCTGCACCTTCTCCTGCCTCCCACTCAGCCTGGGGTCAATGGCCTGGGGACTGAGAAAGGAGCAACCTCTGTTGGAGATGATCACAGGAATCATTAAGGTTGGAAAAGACCTCCAAGATCATCAAGTCCAACCATCAACATATCACCACCATGCCACTAAGCTATGACACTAAGTACCATATCTACATGGTTTTTAAACCTCTCCAGGGATGGTGACTCCAGCACTGCTCTGGGCAGCCTGGGCCAGGCCTGGACAACAAACTCAGGGAAGAAATTGTTCCTCATGTCCAACCTAAACCTGCCCTGGCACAACTTGAGGCTGTTTGTTCTTGTCCTATCACTTGTTACCTGGGAGAAGAGACCAACCCCCATCTCACTCCAAGCTCCTTTCAGGGAGTTGTACAGAGCAAGAAGGTCTCCCCTGAGCCTCCTCTTCTCCACACTAACCAAGCCCAGTTCCTCAGCTGCTCCTCAGCACACTTGTGCTCTAGACCCTTCCCCAGCTTCCTTGCCCTTCTCTGCACACACTCCAGCACCTCCATGTCCTTCTGGGAGTGAGGAGCCCAAAGCTGAGCCCAGGATTGGAGCTGTGGCCTCCCCAGTGCCCAGTGCAGGAGGACAATCCCTGCCCTAGTGCTGCTGCCACACTAGTGCTGATCCAAGGCAGGATGCTCTTGGCCTTCTTGGCCACCTGGGCACTCAGCTTCAGCCACTGCTGACCAACATCCCCAGGTCCTTTTTCCCTGGGCAGCTTTCCAGCCACTCTTGCCCCAAGCCAAGCAGGAAGACTCTACAGTTGCTTTGCTTCCAGACAATGCACTGTTGGAGCCAGATCTGAAGGACAGGTCTCTGATTCCAGCCCCTTCACAACACCCAGCAACCTGAGAGCATTTGGACCTGGCTGAGGAGTTAGCAGTCACTGGGGCTTGCTCATACATGTGGTAGAAACACAAATGCCACAGCTCAGAATGCTCATCAGAAAATATCTCTGAGCAAGCTGAGTCAGGTTTGCCTTTGGTGTTAGGATGTCTGTGCTAATCAAACCAGAAGAAAGGCAATCCACAAGCCCAGAGCCTTACCCAGGACTCTCAGGACGTGGCTTTTCTGTGCCTGACAGCTGTAAAGAGCCAGAGTTCCCTGCAAACAGGAGCTGAACATGAAGTGGCCATCTGGAGAGAAGGTCAGCCCAGTGATCGCAGCGCGGTGTTGCCTGGAAGAAGGCAGAAAGCATGGAAAAGGGGAGGAGAAAAAACCAAACCAACCAACCCCCAGAGAACAGGAGCAATGCTCACACACTGAAGAACCCACAGTGAAGAACCCAGGAAAACCAAATCATTGGAAACAGGCAGAGGATCCCACCATGCTCCTGTCTGAAGCAGAGCAGGACAATGCACAGTCTAACCTTTTGAAAAGCCAAGAAGCAAGAGCAGCACTCCAGCTCTCCTTGGATGGGACAGGCTCCCTCACCCTTTGGAGCATCCTCTGCTTCCCATGCAAAGGCTCCCTGTTCAGCTGCACCCTAGGACAAGCTCTTCCCTACTGTTGGCCAACTGTCCACCAAGAAGTCACAGAGAAAAGGCCTCACAGCCTTCCCAGCTTGGATTTGACCACACAGAGCTTTGGGCACAGCAGGCTAAAACCACTCAGATGAGGATTGCTAAGCTCAAGACAAGCACTTTTTCCCACCTCCATCATTATTACTGTGGCTCTTCCTAGGACTCCCAGTTAGACCCAAACCTGCCCTGGGGCAGCTCCCACTGCAACTATGAAGTTGGCTTCACAGAATCCCAGACTGGTGGGGACTGGAAGGGACCTCTGGAGATCATCCAGTCCAGCCTCACCCCCAGCAGCTTGCCCAGCATCACCTCCAGCTGCCCTTGCAACCTCTGCACTCAAGGACACTCCACAAGCTCTCTGGGCAGCCTGGGCCAGGGCTCTGCACCCTCACACCAAACAACTTTCTCCTTGTGTTCAGATGGAGCTTACTTGTGCTCTACCAGGAGATCAGAGGCAGCCAAGCTGAAGGTCCGCACCATGCCGCTGTCGAAGCCACAGGCCAGAATCTGCTGGGTGGGGTGAAAGGCCACAGCACAAGGCATCTCATCTGCAGCTGTGAAGTCATACACCTGTGGGCAAGAGAAACCTGCAGGCATGAACCTAGATAAAGCCTGACCTGGCTGCTGTACTTAACTAGTCCAACACCGCTGCAGTCAGCAGGGACATCTGTGTGAACATGAAGTTCACTAAGGCCAAATGCCAGGTGCTGCCCCTTGGCCATACCAACTCCCAGCAGTGCTCTAGGCTTGGGGAGCAGTGGCTGCAGAGCTGCCAGGCACACAGGGACCTAGGGGTGCTGAGTGACAGCTGAACAGGAGCCAGCAGTGTGCCCAGGGGGCCANTCTATGATTCTATCTGCAACTAGAGCAGGTTGCTCCCAGCCCCAAACAACCTGACCTGGGATGCTGCCAGGGATGGGACATCTCCCACCTCTCTGGCCAACCTGGCACAGGCTCTCATCACCCTCAGTGTGAAATACTTTTTCCTTCTCCCCATCTCTCTGACAGGCCCTTGAAGCACTGCCAGGCTGCAGGAAGGTCTCCCTGGAGCCTTCTCTTCTCCAGGCTTAACAAGCCCAACTCTCTCAGCCTCTCCTCACAGCACAGAGCTTCCACCCTCCCATCATGTTTGTGCTCTCCTCTGGCCCTGCTCCAGCAGCTCCATGTCTCTGCTGTGCTGAGCACTCCAGAGCTGAACACAGACATTGAAGCACTCTTGATCCACGGACCTCTGATAACCAAATCAACCAGAGACTAGGCAGACTACTAACAAATCTCAGATACTTACTGCCTCTTGTCTCACTTACCTGCTGCATGGTGATGAGGTCCCAGACTCTGATGGTACTGTCCTGGGACACTGTTGCCATCTGCTTCCAAGCCCCTTCCACTGAGAAGGCCAGGACAGAGTCCTCGTGGGAACGCATCAGGGTGGTGTAGCCCCGGGACTGGATGTCCAGGTAGCCCATGTTCCCAGTGGCTGTTGTGCACAAGACCTTGAGGCTGTCTGGGCTGATGCAGACAGAACTCACTGGAGCTTCATGCTCTGGGGAAACACACAGGAGTCAGCAACTTCCCTTGGAACACCATACAGGAGAGAAATGGCCCAGGAATGAGCATCCAGACAGAGCGCTTGCAGGTTTGAGGCTGGTAACAAAGTAGTCTCTGCCCCTTCTAGAAGTGCCCAGGCTCTGCTTCAACAATGGTCAAGAACTGCTTGACTTCTCCCCTAATTTTGCATGGACAGATGAGCCCTGAGTACAAGGGCATGGAGATCAAGGTGGAGTGCCTGCTCCTCTCACCCACCTTTCACCTCAGTTACAAGAAGGAACAGGAATAATTGTTGTTGAAGCCTTCCATGCCAGTCACCCCTAGGGACAGCAGGCATCAAAGATGTCCTGGCTCAGGAGAGTTGCTTTAGAAGATGTGACAGTGGAGCTCTGGCTTCATAGAACCATAGAAAGGTTAGAGTTGGAAGGGACCTTTCAAAGTCAGGGGCAAGCAGGGACATCTGCAACTAGAGCAGGTTGCTCACATCCCCAAACAACCTGACCTGGGATGGTGCCAGGGATGGGACATCTCCCACCACCAGTCTAAAATCTCCCTCCATTAGTTTAAAGCCATCACCCTCTGTTCTGTCAGCACAGGCCTTCCTAAAAAGCCTGTCTCTCTCTTTCTTACAAGCCCCTGTGAGCACTCACCTGCCTCCAAGACAACAGCTGAGAAGTCCAGTGGCCAGAGACGCAGGTAGCCATCTTCTGAACCCGTGGCACAGAAGCTTGAGGAGATGCTGATACTGTTGATAGCAATCCCAGGGCCTGAAACTCCCCCAAAACAACACTGCCTTGTACAGCTGGAACAAGCAGACTCAAACAGAGGGGTTCCCATCCAAGAACTGACTCCAATGGCCCACCCACACCAGTGGCTGAACCCCCAGGAGTGCCACAGTGACTGAAGAGTCTCAGCTAGCTCTTCTCAGGACTCCAAATATTACCATCAGAGAATCACTGAGGTTGGAAAAGACTTTGAAGATCAAAGAGTCCAGCCATTAACCCAACACTGCCAGGTCACCACTAAACAGGTTCACTCCCTGTCCCTTCCCAGCACTCTTCTTCACCATGGTGCACCCAAAACCCTCACTGCTTGTTACATTGGCCATATTCTTGCCTTGAACATGAGCTTGTAGCAAGGGATGTCCTAGATTTACTGCCCAAGACACAAACTCCTTTCATTTGCATATCTCAGATCCTCTCTGCAGCAAGGTGAAGAGGGGACAGAGAATCTAGATCTACAGGAACTGGGAATTGGAGCTTCAGCTGTAGAGTTTGCTGGTCCAAGCAGTGGGGAGAGCCAGCTCTGCTACCAGGAGGACACCCAAGGGCATCATTTCATCTCCTCCTGATCATCTTCTCACCCAAAGTGAGATTCACATCTCTCCCATTCATCAGCTCAACCTGCCAAAGCAAACCATGCACTGACAGTTCAGCTCTCAGAGCTATTAACCACACTGCAAAGGGAATTCTTCCCACTGCTAGAATTAAGGGCAGAGCTGGAAGCTCTAGTACTCCATGTACAGCAACAACAACTTCCCAAACACTCTGCACAGGTTTAATAAGGAAAATAACCCCCAAATTCATCTTTTTTTATTGGTCTGCTCAGCTCCTTCTCCATCTTTACATTAAGACTCCCATCAGCAAATTAAGACCTTATTTCATGTTTCTAAAAGTGGTCTTTCTCTGAAAGTGCAATCAGCAGTTAAAGAGAGGAAATTCTTCCTTGAAATGATTCTTTGCTGTACTGAGGAAGATTATTTGCACTACTTAAGAAGCAAAGAGCAATGATTTAACCAACCCAAAATAATCCTGTGTAAATGGTTTGGATCAGCACTAGGGCAGGGATTGTCCTCCTGCACTGGGCACTGGGGAGGCCACAGCTCCAATCCTGGGCTCAGCTTTGGGCTCCTCACTCCCAGAAGGACATGGAGGTGCTGGAGTGTGTGCAGAGAAGGGCAAGGAAGCTGGGGAAGGGTCTAGAGCACAAGTGTGCTGAGGAGCAGCTGAGGGAACTGGGCTTGGTTAGTCTGGAGAAGAGGAGGCTCAGGGGAGACCTTCTCACTCTCTCCAACTCCCTGAAAGGAGCTTGGAGCCAGGTGGGGGTTGGGCTCTTCTCCCAAGGAACAAGTAGAATAAGGACAAGGGGAAATAGCCTCAAGTCATTGCAGGGGAGGTTTAGGTTGGACATGAGGAACAATTTCTTCCCTGAAAAGGTTGTCAAGGCCTGGCCCAGGCTGCCCAGGGCAGTGCTGGAGTCACCATCCCTGGAGAGGTTTAAAAGCCATGGAGCTGTGGTGCTGAGGGACATGGGTTAGTGGTGACCTGGCAGTGCTGGTTAACTGCTGGACTCATTGATCTTAAAGGTCTCTTCCAAACAAAACACTTCTATGATTCTCAACACCACCAGAAATTCATTTGAGCTCAGTTCTACCCCTGATGATGGCTGAGGTCCTCCTCCTACCTGTGCTGCCTCCTGCCTGCTCCCGGGGCTGGGCGGGCAGCAGCTGCCGCACGCTCCTCATGCACACATTCTTGTAGTCCACCTCCAGCACGTGGCCACTTTTGCTGCAGACAAAGCTGGAGAGGAGAGACACTCCTGCTCTGATATCTTTAGTACAACCCAGCTTGGTTCACCCCTTAAACTCTTTGCCTGATGGCAAACAACTCTGCTTGACAGCAACCCAAGAAGTCACTGAGGTGTCCAAGGGCACCTTGCCATGCCCTACCTGCCCTGCAAATCTACACCCAAGTCCTCTTTTATTTCACAGAACAGTTCCAGCTGGAAGAGACCTTGAAGATCATCAGTGCAGCCTTTACCCTAGCCCTAGCAACCTGCTAAATGATGCCTCCCAATGCAACATCCACCTGTCTCTTAAACACCTCCAGGGATGGGACTCAAGCACCTCCCTGGGCAGCCTGTGCCAATGGCTCACAACCCTTGCAGCAAAGAAATTCCTCCTAATGTCTAGCCTGAACCTCCCCTGGGGCAATTTCCATCCATTTCCCCTTGTCCTATCACTCTCCACTAGGGAGAACAGACCAGTCCCTGCCTCTCTACAACCTCCCTTCAGGTAGTTCTAGAGAGCCACGAGGTCTCCCCTCAATCTCCTCTTTTCCAGGCTAAACAGGCCCAGATCCCTCAGTCTTTCCTCCTCAGGNCCACTCGTGACTGGCTGCCAGCTGCATTGAACTCCGTTGAGCACAACTCTTTGGACTCAACCATCTCTCCAGTTTTTAACCCTTCTTGTCGCTTTGAAAGGTAAATTAGCAAAAGAGCTCAAAACTTGGGGTAAACTTCAGAAAGGAACCTCTCTCTCTAGCAGAGGACATAGCCTGAGGAACGCAGGGCCAGCTCAGCCCAAGGCTCTGCCTTGATGGAGCAGCATGTGGGAGCTACACAGGTCTGGCTTTGAGGATTAAAATAACACAGGAAAAAAAAGGTGTGCATGTCTCTGTGCAAGAGGATATGCACCACACTCCTCCTGCTGCTAACAAGAAAGCCAACCACAAGCTTCAGGCTGGGGAAGACATTTGCTAAATATGGAAGAACATCAGTAGAGCAAGAGGAGCAGGTCCACAAAAATGATCAGGTGGCTGGAACACCTCTGCTCTGAGGACAGGCTGAGGGAGCTGGGATTGTTCAGCCTGGAGAAGAGAAGGCTTCAGGGGACCTACTAGTGACCTTCCAGGACCTAAAGGGAACTTCCAAGCAGGCTGCAGAGGGCCTGTTTGCAAAGGCCTGGAGTGAAAGGACAAGGGGCAATGGTTTTAAATTGGAGAAGAGTAGATTTAAACTGGATATTAGAAAGAAGTTCCTCCCTACAAGGGTGGTGGAACACTGGCCCAGGTTGCCCAGGGAGGTGGTTGAGTTCCCATGCCTGGAGGCATTGCAGGTGAGGCTTGCCAGGGCTCTGGGCAAGCTGCTCTAGTTGGGGATGTCCCTGCCCACTGCAGGGGGGTTGGACTAGATGAGCTCCAGAGGTCCGTTCCAATCCAAACCATTCTATGATTCCATGATTTCTGGGGCTGTTCTGCCAGCAGCTGAACCCCTTTCACAGAATCACAGGATCAAAGGTTGGAAGAGAGCTCTATGCTCATCAAGTCCAACCATACCTATCACCCCATGCCACTAACACATGGCCCTAAGTAGAGCATCTGCATGTTTCTTAATCCCCTCCAGGGACTGTGAGTCTACCATCCCCCTGGGCAGCCTGGGCCAAGACTTAACAACCCTTTCAGGAAAGAAATTCCTCCTGACATCCAATCTAAACCTCCCCTGCTTCAGCTTGGGGATGTGAAGCACACTGATGAGGGGAGAGGCTCTCCCAGCTCCAGGAGGCACCTGGATTTGCAGGGAAAACACTCTTCACCCAGAGAGGAGTGGGCAGGAGGATGCTGCAGGCAGCTGGAAGCACAGAGGTGCTCCGGGGCTGGGGAGGGGGAGGCTAAGAGCTCCTTACAGCATGCAGTGGTCGGGCTGCCGCTGGGCCAGGTGTCCCTCCTCGAAGGCCAGGTCGGTGAAGTGCAGCCCGTGGTACTCGCCCAGGCTGACGGCACACGAGCGCAAGGCTCCGCTCCGCACTCGCCACAGCCGGATGTTCTCCCGGCCACATGACACCATCCTGTCCCAGGAGAGACTCTGTGAGCAGCAGGCTAGCATTGTCCAAGGCCCTGCTGGGCTACCAGCTGATAGCAAGGACCAAGAACATGAATGGCAACTGCAGGACTCTCCTCCTGAGAGCTTGGATGGCTGCAGCACACAATCCCAGAGTCATTCAGGTTGGAAGAGACCTCTAAGCTCATCAAGCCCAACCATCCCTAGCACCCCCGGGACACTAACCCATGGCTCTGAGGAGAGCATTCTTAAACCCCTCCAGGGATGGTGACTCCAGCACCTCCCTGGGCAGCCTGGTCCAAGACTTAACAACTCTTTCAGGGAAGAAATTCCTCCTGACATCCAATCTAAACCTACCCTGGGGCAACTTGAGGCCATTTCCTCTTGTCCTCTGACTCTTAACCCTGGAGAAGAGACCTACTCCCATCTCACTCCAACCTCCTTTCGGGGAGTTCTAGAAAGAGATAAGGTCTCCCCTGAGTCTCCTCTTCGCCAGACTAACCAACCTGATTGTTGCTAACAACTCCAAGCATCATGACTGGGGAAAAAGCTCTAGGAGTGCTGGTGGCTAGGAGGATGCCCATGAGGCAGCAATGTGCCCTTGTGGCCAAGAGGCCAATGGCATCCTAGGATGCATTAAGAGGAGCGTGGCCAGCAGAGCCAGAGAGGTTCTTCTCCCCTCTCCTGTGCCCTNCCACACACTCTGCCAGAACTGATGGATTTGATGGGACTTCCTTTGCACCCTACCTGGTATCATCAAAATAAGCAACTTTGAAGGTCTGGATGTCCACATCTGTGTGTGCCTTGGCCAGCACAGTCACCTCTCCACCACGAGTCACCTCAGCTGTGTTCCACACCACCACCATCTGAAGCAAGAAAAGGCAACACTAGAGCTACTCAAACGTGGAAAGCTTGGCAGGAAAAGAGCTTTTCATCCCAGCTGCACACAGAGGAGTGCTCCAGAGCTGGGCACAAAGAAGTGATAACAGTTGAAGCAAGGGGAACAAAACCCTCTGGCACACAGGCTTTAGGACAGTCCAGCAGCTTTGCAAAGCTTCATGGCAAATATATTTGTCTGGCATCTATAATTAGAGGTTCTAAATCCCAGGGCTGCCTGACAACAGGGCTCAGACTTGGAGAGGAGGCAGAGAGGAGTGGGAGCTCTGTCTGCTGCTGGAAGAGCTCTCGTGGGGCTGAGCTGCTCAGTGGGAGCCAGAGGGAGCAGGTCTCCAGCTGCACTGGCTTGGATGCAGGTTTGTGTGCTCACAGTGCCCAGCACCAGGGGCAAGAGCCAGACCTCTTCCCAAAAAAAGAAGGAGATGGGGGAAGAAATTCAGGTGAGCTGATGCTCTGTGCTTCAGAAGTGTTCAAAACAGATCCCCTTGGAGTCTGGGATGGGCTGAGTGAGGTATCCCCCTGGGAGAGGTGTTCCTGGCCAGCCCCCAGCACCTCCCCAGCTCTCCCATCCTGCCTTTGCCCTCTGGATCCCCTTTTCCAGTTCCAGCTTGCCAGATCATGAACCACCACCACGTGCTGGGGAAAATACATGGAGCAGTGTTCTTTCCCTGCTGGAAGTATGCAGTTAGCAATGGCACAGCTAATTGGTAGTGGTCATTAGGGAGGGCTCAGAGAATCCAAAGAGCTCCACTGAGAAAGCCAAGCCCCAACAGTGCCATGAAGCAGGTTTTTTTGGACTGCTGCACGTGGGATCAGTGTCATCCCTTCCAGCAGAAATGCTGCCATGCCTAGAACCTCCTGCAAGGAGCTTGGAGTGAGGTGAGGGTTAGGCTCTTCTCCCAAGGACCAAGCAGTAAGAGGAGAGGAAACAGCCAAGGAACATGCATTGGGTAGAAGGTATGTCAGAGTAATTGTTGTGTCCCTATGGAATGTTCCTGTCCCACACAGTTGTCTCTGGGAGATCTCCTTGGCTGCCACATTAGGTTGCCTGCCTTCATTGCACAGGGCAGAAAGAGGAGCTCACAGCAAAACACAGCTAGAGGGAATGGAGGGAAAGATTCAAAGGAGAATATAAACATCTCCTGTCTGTCTGCTGTTCATGGGAGCTCATCAGGAGCCAGCAATGTGCTCTAGTGGCCAAGAAGGCCAATGGTCTGTGGGGGTGCATTCAGAAGAGTGTGAGCAGCAGGTCAGGGAGGTTCTCCTCCTCCTCTACTGTGCCCTAGCCAGGCCACAGCTGGAGTCCCATGTCCAGTTCTGGGCTCCCCAGTTCAGAGAGACAAGGAACTGCTGCAGAGAGTCCAGCAGAGGCTGCCAAGATGCTGAGGGCACTGGAGCAGCTGTGGCAGGAGGAAAGGCTGAGAGCCCTGGGGCTGCTGAGCCTGGAGAAGAGCAGAGCCAGAGGGGAGCTGCTCCATGCTGAGCAAGAGCTGAAGGGTGCAGGGGGCAAGAGGCTGGGGCCACACTCTGCTCAGTGGTGCCCAGGGCCAGGCCAAGGGGCAATGGGCACACACTGGAAGCCAGGAGCTTCCATGGGAGCAGGAGGAGCAAGTTGTTTGGTGTGAGGGTGCAGAGCCCTGGCCCAGGCTGCCCAGAGCTTGTGGAGTGTCCTTGTGTGCAGAGCTTGCAAGGGCAGCTGGAGGTGATGCTGGGCAAGGTGCTGGGGGTGAGCCTGCTGGAGCAGGGGGGATGCACTGCATGATCCCCAGAGCTCCCTTCCAGCCCTCCCCATGCTGGCATGCTGGGATTCCAAGTATAAACTAACCTTAGTGATTTTCTAAGGAGCCAATGAGAAAAGGATTTCCGTTTGACTACAGTGAAGAACATGGCCAGGAAAGCCCAGAGCAGAGGTTTATCTACAACACAACTACACAACCTAGGAGGAGCTGCTGTTCCTGTGCCAGAGGGCAGGGAAAGCTGCTCAGCAAGCTGCCACTCACCGTTTTGCCGTGCCCATCCTTCCCGACCCCGCACAGAACGGCTCCACTGCACGAGAAGCTGCAAGAAGAGGCCACCTGGTGAAACACAGCTCCTCATAGCCCTCTGCATCTCCACAGGGAACAGAAGGAGACAAGGGATGGGGATAGAGAGGCATCAAGATCTGAGGGATATAAGCTCAGGAGGGAGCTGGCAGCGTGTTGGCTGCTCTGGTGCCAGCAGGTGTGGGTGGGATAAACACAAGCAAGGGAAGGAGAGCTCTAATTCACCTCTGGTTTCTCATGAAGGAATAGCACAGGAAAGGCTGCTGCACTGCAACATTTAACCCACCTGAAGACAAGCCCTGTGCCCAAGCAGAGACCTACCTCAGGGATGAGAGGGAGTGGATGTGGCTTTTGAAGATTGAGAGGCAGTTGCCCGTTGGGAAGTCCCAGAGCCTCACCACGCTGAGGGGAGCAGCCTGGGCAGAGGCCAGCAAGGAGCTGCTCCCATTGAAGGCCAGAGCTGACACCTGTGCAAACACAGAACCACACACTGCTTTGGGTGGGAAGGGACCTCTCAGGGTCACCTAGGCCAACCCCAACCCTGCAGGCAGCAGGGACATCTGCAACTAGAGCAGCTTGCTCACAGCCCCAAACAACCTGACCTGGGATGCTGCCAGGGATGGGACATCTCCCACCTCTCTGGCCAACCTGGCACAAGCTCTCACCACCCTCAGGGTAACAAGTTTCTTCCTTCTCTCTAGTCTAAATCTTCTCTTTTAGTTTCAAATCATCACCTCTTGTCCTGTCATAGCAGGTCCTGCTAAAATGTTTCTGCTCATCTTCCTTATAGTCCCCTGACCTTATGGTCTCCCTGGAGCCTTCTCTTCTCCAGGCTGAACAAGCCCAGCTCTCTCAGCCTCTCCTCACAGCACAGAGCTTCCACCCTCCCATCATGTTTGTGGTCTCCTCTGGCCCTGCTCCACCAGCTCCATGTCTCTGCAGTGCTGAGCACTCCAGAGCTGCCCCAGCACTGCAGCTGAGCTCTGCCCAGAGCAGAGCAGAGCAGAGGCACAATCCCCTCCCTGCCCTGCTGCCCACACTGCTGGGGATGCAGCCCAGGACACACTTGGCTTCTGGGCTGGGAGCTCACATTGCCACCTCGTCTCCAGCTTTTCACCTCCCCAAACCCCCAAACTATTCTGTGCAGGACTGCTCTCCAGCCCTTCATCCCTCAGCACCAGGTTAGAGGCTCTCCAGGAGAGCTGGGCCCACAGGTACCTCTGGGGTACAAGGAGAGCACTGCCCTGGGGCTTTGGAAGGAGCATTCCACTCACCTTATCTGTGTGTCCAATGAAGAACCTCTGCTCCCCAGTCTGGATCTGCAGGGTCACTATAACTGCATGGCAGGGGTAGACCACTGCAGCATTGTTCCTAGTCCACAGTGCCTGCAGGACCAAGACAAAAGTGAGAAGGCTGCAGATCTTCTGGAGAAACTCTAGCTCAAAGGCTGGACCTGCAGAGATTTCTTCAAGCAGAGAGCAGATATGCTCTGCCAAACCACAAGTACTCTTCTCACTCACAAAGGAAAACTAAGCACCAGGCCAACATCCTCCTCCTTAACTCAGTGGATTGACCAGAACAGCAGATATAAGGAAAAGGATATTGTTGGCTTACCCAAAATATCCCTTTCTTTACCCTACTACAGATGCAAGCCAGGCTCCTGCAAGGCCCAGTGCCCTCTGGAAACAATCCAAAGCACAACCCTCCCTTGCCAGCCTGCTCCGGAGCAGCTCTAACTCCAATGTGTTCACCTGCAGATGCCATGAGATCTAAAAGGTCTCCATCATTTCTAAGCCACCATCACACCAATGGAAGACTCCTGCACACCCACAGAAGCTCCTGCCCACCTGCTCTGGGGTCATTTCCTCCATGGAGGAAGGGTGGCACTCAGCTGCTTCTCCTGCCTCCAAACAACTCAATCCCCTGGCCATGGGATTGCAGAGGAACCCCTCAAAGCATCAGAGCTACTGACCCATTTGGTGGTGAAGCCTCCAAAGCCAATAATCCTGCTCAGCTTCAGGATGGGATCTGGCAAGAGCCCCTGGCAAAACAAAACCAACAGGGAGCACTGCTGCATTCACAGGCAGGCTGAGCTCCCCTGCCCACAGGACCCCTCTGGCCCCACTCCTTATTTCTCTCCAAAGCACAGAGGCAGCTTTGGATCCTCTGCTGTTAAAGGGGATGGCTATAAAGTCTTGAAGCTGGCAGAAGCAGAAAGGAGGAGCTGGGATCTTCCAGCTCTCCCAGCAAGGCTGGGGGGGTTTCTGCCAGCCCTCCCCATGCCCTGGTGATGCTCAGAGCCTGGGGCTGCTGTGGGAAGGATTGTCCTCTCACCTCCCAGGCAGAGGCTCTCCTGTTGGATGGCACAGCAGGGCCAGAGCCCTTCCTGAACACACTCTGGGCAAATGAACAGAGCATTGGCTTAAGGTCAGTGCATCTGAACACATGGTTCCTCTTGCAAGGCAAGTAAGATGTTAGTGGAAAGGAGACCTGCTAGTCAGAAAAGCTACCACCAGCAAAAGGACTCCACAGATTGAACTGCCAGCTCAGTCTGGAGGTTGTGTTCCCTCTGCTGCTTCTGCCAGGCTCACAAGCACCTCCAAACCCAGCTCATCCTCATAGGCCCAGCTTCCCCACACAGCTCCATCTCCCCCCCTTCATCTCCATATGGCTCCATCTGCATCCCTCCAACCCTGAATGGTTCCACAAGCACCCCTGGGCTGCTGTGACTCCTCACCCACCTCCTCTGAGGCAGTGTGGACAGCCTGGATGGTCTGTTTGCTCCTCTGGTGAGCATACACATGGATGCCACCATCGCTGACCACTGGTGACTGTCCCATGGCCCCTGCACTGTGTGGTCTCTGCTTCTTCTCCAGCTCCTGGTTCCCAGCAGGCATGGCTCTTGGAAGCCCTGGGGCTGTCAGGTGAACCTCAGGGATGTTCTTTGTAACTACAGGACACCGGCATGGCTTCTGAGAAAGAGTCAGAGATCAGTCCTCCAGCCACCACAGAGGCAGGAGGACACCTGCAAACAAGCATGGAGTAACACGGAAGCAGAGCATCCCTGGGAGCACCTAACTTGGCCAGGGACTTTACCCAGCCACCCTCCCTATGCTCCCAGTGTTGTCCATGCACAGTTCAGCTCCTCCAGAGAGCAAAGCAGAGCCCCAGCAAAGATCCAGTCCTGGAATTGCTGCCCACTGAGCAGAGGAGGCTGAAAGCTGATGCCCAGCCAGCTTGGCCAGTTCAGAGCACCAAAGTGGTGGTGCTCCTCATTTCCCCCCCTCCTCTCTGCTAGGTGAGGCTTCCCCTAAGCCCTTTCCAAAAGCCCAGCACCACCCTCACTCAGCATCAGCTCCTGCCTCACCCCCAGCAGGCAAGGGGAAAGCAGCTGCCTGCAGGCCAGACTCCACACCCTGCTCTGCTCCCTGAGGGCACCCAACCAAATTCTTTAGCCTCCAGTACACATTTTCTATCTCAAATTTGAAGACACAACTCTTTGCTCGCCTCAGCTGAGACAGGGAGGACAGATATCTGGAGGTGATGAGGTACTTGGCATTGATCCTGTCTCTGCTCTGTGCTGTGTCAGCCTGAACCACCCAGACATGACCTATGCCCAGGGGTCTGAGCTGCCCAGAGCAGCTGCCAACAGCACCAAGCAACTTCTACAGCCTAAAGAAAGGAACTTAGAGACAAGACATGGAGAAAAACTTCCTGGGAGGCAGAAAGGAAGAAGCTGCAGCCTCCTGCCTGGTGCACTTACAGCTTTGGGACTGGTTGTGTGCTGGACCAGGGTGAGTGGCTCCCGGACTGCTCTGGGCAGCTGCTGGGCAGACTCCTGCAAGGCTTGGCCACCTGGGTGACATGAGGAGCAGGCTGGGCTCTTTCAGAAAGCCAAGGCATCCACCCAGGGTGGCACAGCCTGAGCTGCTGTCCCCAACCTTCCCACCTGCTGCAGGATGGGGATAGCTCTTCCAGATGGAATCGTAGGGCAGCTCGGAGCCCTCGGATGGGAACCTGAGCAAAAGCAGAGGAAGGGGCCATGTAACCAGGATATTGCACTGGCTCCTGGGAATCCTGCTGGATAACTTGCTGCCTGCCACAAAAGCCTCTTCACTGTCTCCTGTAAGATTCCCCCTTTTGTCCCAGGTTCCCTGTGAAATGTCTCCACCCATGACACAGACAGTGGGGTGATGGTTTGAAACTAGAAGAGGGAGATTCAGACTAGAGAGAAGGAAGAAATTCTTTACTGTGAGAGTGGTGAGAGCCTGTGCCAGGTTGCCCAGAGAGGTGGGAGATGTCCCACCACTGGAACCATTCCAGGTTAAGTTGTTTGGGGCTGTGAGCAAGCTGCTCTAGTGGCAGATGCCCCTGCAGACTGCAGGGGGTTGGACTAGCTGACCTTGAGAGGTTCCTTATCACCCAAACCATTCCATGATTCTATGAAACACAGGGATCCTAAAGCATCCCCCAGGTTTGAGCTACTCCATTACTTTCCAGGGGTTAAGCTGACACCACACACTGCAGGCAATGCTCCCAAGCTGATGACTGGGATGAGCTGCAGACCATGACTGCTGTGCTTCTCTGGCACCACCAATGGGAGCCCAGCACTGAGGCACGGGAACACGAGGCATCACCCCAATGAGAGCTCAGCAGCCCCTGTCACACTACCCTGTCACTTAGCAGGTGATGGATACACTCTTGAGGAACCACAAGCCCAGGAGAAAGGTTTGCATTGCCCTAAGTTACCCACAGGAGCAATCCCAGTAAGAAACCACGGACAGAGAAGACTAGCATGAGAGTGCTCCACAGCCTTTATCCTGCCCCAAAACATCAGTGCCAAGCTTAGACCAGGCTAGATATGTTAGCAACACCTAAAGGCTAGAGTTGGGGTGACCCAAATTGTTCCCCATGTTGGTCCAGCTCTGTCATCCCATAAGCAGCATTACCCATCCTGTCTTCCCCCTGGGATCCTGGAGCTCTCAGAGCTGTGGTGGCTCCCAGCAGAGCCATACCTGATGTAGTCATAGAGGTCATGCCACTTCTGTCCCCTGGGCACAGGGAAGGCCATCTCCCGTGGCATGGGAGCGAGCCCGCGGCTGGCCAGGTCACCTCGTCGGGCCTCGGAGAAGGTCAACCCTGGCAGCACAGAGCGGGAGAGAAAGAGGTTAAGCTAGTCCAACCCCCCTCCATAATCCACAAGGAGATGGTCAGGGACCTACTGCTACACGTTGACATCCAGAAATCTATGGGGACAGATGGGATTCATCCTAGAATCCTGAGAGAGTTGGCAGGCGTGCTCACCAGGCCACTCTCCATCATTTACCAGCAGTCCTGACTGACTGGAGAGGTCCCAGCTGATTGGAAAAGAGCAAATGTAACTCCCATCTATAAGAAAGGAAGGAAGGAGAATCCAGGAAATTACAGGCCTGTAAGTCTAACTTCAGTGCCAGGGAAGCTGATGGAGCAGATCATCCTGAGTTCCATTATGCAGGACATGCAGGATAACCAGGTGATCAGACCCAGTCAGCATGGCTTTATGAAGGGCAGGTCCTGTTTAACAAACCTGATCTCCTTCTAGGGATGGGTGACCTGCTTACTGGATGAAGGAAAAGTTGTGGACTTTATCTATCTCGATTTTAGCAAAGCATTTGACACAGTTTCCCTCAGCATTCTCCTAGAGAAATTAAGTGCTCTTGGCTTGG
>VWZO01007899.1:196521-206891 GCA_013396975.1 Bucco capensis
TTGGGATTCTGTCCATTACACAAAAGCAGGAGATCATAGAATCACAGAATGGTTAGGGTTGGAAGGGACCTCTGGAGCTCATCTAGTCCAACCCCCCTGCACTGGGCAGGGACATCCCCAACTAGAGCAGCTTGCCCAGAGCCCTGGCAAGCCTCACCTGCAATGCCTCCAGGGATGGGAACTCAACCACCTCCCTGGGCAACCTGGGCCAGTGTTCCACCACCCTTGTGGGGAGGAACTTCCTTCTAATGTCCAGTTTAAATCTACTCCTCTCCAATTTAGATGGGAGGGAGAGAGCTAGGAGAGGGGCAGGGATCCCTGGAATCAGCTGGCTGGGGTTTGGTTAGAGCAGGGCAGATTTGACAGCCAGAGTTCAAAATCAAGTTGTGTGTGTGTGAAGTTTGTGCATCAAGCAGTGATTAGGGTCTCAGGTTGTTAGGTGAGAAGGGCACACTTGTTTCTCCTGGATCACTATCTGGTTTGTCCTAGGATTTTTTACCATGAAAAGCCTTTCTCCTGGGAAGCAAACAAAGCTTCAAGTAAGGACTGCAAGAGTTTGGATATTATCCTGAAGAGGCACAGCTTTATGCTTCACCTGTGAGAGGTCTGCAGGCAAGTGGGGTAGAAGGTCGCTCAGTCAGTGGGCTGCCTGCACAGCCCCAGCAAAGGGAGCCCCTCCAGCCTTTCCCTGCAAGGCTTCCTGGGCATGCAAACAGCACTCAGAGGTGTCAGCTTCCTCCTGCCTTCCATGCCACCTGACCCCAGAGCCACCTTCCCTCCCTGCTGAATAGCAACCCTATTTCTCATGAAACAGAGCCTGACTCACCACCACCAGAGGGAAAAAGGATCAGGATCTACATGCTCAGGGGAAAACGAAAGGCAGAGGCCTCTGTGAGAGGAGTCCTCTCTCAGAAGTGCTGCCTGTCTGCCCAGGAGATGACAGAAGGCAAGTAATAAGCAGGGTAATGAGGAGGGCAAGTGCTGCAGCCACAGCCTGATGAGCTTCTTCAGCCTCCCCTACAGAAATTGCTGCATTACAATTGCTTCAGTGGGAAGGAAGGCCAGGCTCTCTGTTCACATTGGCCTGCTTCAGGAGCTCCCACTGCAGCCCAGCAATGCACACAGACTTACTGTGTAGTCAAGCTTAAGGGCCTCACACAGACATTCTTCACAGTTGGACAGATCTTCCTTCAGCAAGTAAGTCTGGGCCAGTGCCATGTAGTATGCACAGGAAGGACCTCCCTGAAGGCTCAGCAGCTCATGGGCAAGAGCCTTGTGGACAAACTGCAGAGGAAGAGCACAGTGCCATGCTTAGGAGAGCCAGCAAACCACAGGCATCCCCAGGAGGACACAGCAGCAGAGGCTGACTCCTATGGGACTTCAGAGAATCCCAGCATGGAGAGAGTTGGAAGGGACCTGTGGGGATCATGCAGTGCATCCCCCCTGCTCCAGCAGGCTCACCCCCAGCACCTTGCCCAGCATCACCTCCAGCTGCCCTTGCAAGCTCTGCACACAAGGACACTCCACAAGCTCTCTGGGCAGCCTGGGCCAGGGCTCTGCACCCTCACACCAAACAACTTGCTCCTCCTGCTCCCATGGAAGCTCCTGGCTTCCAGTGTGTGCCCATTGCCCCTTGGCCTGGCCCTGGGCACCACTGAGCAGAGTGTGGCCCCAGCCTCTTGCCCCCTGCACCCTTCAGCTCTTGCTCAGCATGGAGCAGCTCCCCTCTGGCTCTGCTCTTCTCCAGGCTCAGCAGCCCCAGGGCTCTCAGCCTTTCCTCCTGCCACAGCTGCTCCAGTGCCCTCAGCATCTTAGCAGCCTCTGCTGGACTCTCTGCAGCAGTTCCTTGTCTCTCTTGACTAGGGGAGCCCAGAACTGGGCATGATACTCCAGCTGTGGCCTGGCTAGGGCACAGTAGAGGAGGAGGAGAACCTCCCTGACCTGCTGCTCACACTCTTCTGAATGCACCCCAGCAGACCATTGGCCTTCTTGGCCACTAGAGCACATTGCTGGCTCCTGGTGAGCTCCCATGAACAGCAGACAGACAGGAGATGTTTATATTCTCCTTTGAATCTTTCCCTCCATTCCCTCTAGCTGTGTTTTGCTGTGAGCTCCTCTTTCTGCCCTGTGCAATGAAGGCAGGCAACCTAATGTGGCAGCCAAGGAGATCTCCCAGAGACAACTGTGTGGGACAGGAACATTCCATAGGGACACAACAATTACTCTGACACACACAAGTGTCTGGAACACGAAAGGAGCACTGGCATCTTAGAAGCATCTCAAGAACACATCTTTACATCTCTGGCTGTACAGAGACAAGCACACCTGCAGCCTTCCTGACTAGGCTGGTCCCTCCCCAGCAAGAAGTGCCAAGCCAAAGGCCCCTGAGCACCTCACCTGTCTGTGCTGATTGTGAGCACCAACAAGCAGCATTTTGGTCTCAGTACTCTGCCTGGCCACAGTTCTGCATTTCTGGGCAGTGGTGGTTTTGCTTTCTCTTTAACTCAGTATCTGGAGTAGCCAGAGCTTGTTGTCCCAGCCCAAGGAAGGTGTTTGCTTGCCACTAGCTCTTTGGTACTAACCCAGAGAAAGAGATCAAAACTCCCTTCCCAGCCCTGCACTCCCCATGGAGCTGACCTGGATGGCATTGACCTTCAGCAGGAATTCCACTGTCTTCATGAAGATTGTGCAGGGAGCTTGGCTAAGTTCTGAAGGAGGGGAAGGTGCTGCAAGAAAAGATGTCTCTGTCAGTCCCAAAGTGACCTTTTCATTTCTGAAGCCAGAGCAGGAGCTGAGGTGACTGTGGGGACAGAGGAATCCCAGCAGCAGGGGCTCAAACCCAGGAGGTGGCAGGAGAGGCTAAAGCAGAGATTAACTTAGCATTGTTGTCTGAAAGCCTGAAGTTTTGTAAGGGCTGTGAAAAGAAATGGTGTTCCTAACCCACTGACAAGAAAAAGAAAAGGTAGCAATTTATGTCTGAAGCTTGGCAGAGTTAACTACAGTGAGACCTCTGCTTCCCAAACCAAGCCAGGGAGGCCTGAAGCCCCAGCACTGCCATCTCAGGGAACTGTGGAGTTGTTTGGCTTGGAAAAGACCTTTAACATCAATGAGTCCAGCAGTGAACCAGCACTGCCAGGTCACCACTAACCCATGGCCTCAGCACCACAGCTCCATGGCTTTTGAATCCCTCCAGGGATGGTGACTCCAGCACTGCCCTGGGCAGCCTGGGCCAGGCCTGGACAACCCTTCTGGGGAAGAAATTGTTTCTAATATCCAACCTAAACCTCTCCTGGCACAATTTGAGGCTGTTTCCCCTTGTCCTTATTCTACTTGTTCCCTGGGAGAAGAGACCAACCTTCACCTGGCTCCAAGCTCCTTTCAGGGAGCTAGAGACTCTGAGCCTCCTCTTCTCCAGACTAACCAAGCCCAGTTCCTCAGCTGCTCCTCAGCACACTTGTGCTCTAGACCCTTCCCCAGCTTCCTTGCCCTTCTCTGCACACACTCCAGCACCTCCATGTCCTTCTGGGAGTGAGGAGCCCAAAGCTGAGCCCAGGATTGGAGCTGTGGCCTCCCCAGTGCCCAGTGCAGGAGGACAATCCCTGCCCTAGTGCTGCTGCCACACTCGTGCTGATCCAAGGCAGGATGCTCTTGGCCTCCTTGGCCACCTGGGCACTCTGCTGCCTCAGCTTCAGCTGCTGTCACCCAACACCTCCAGGTCCTTTTCCCCTGGGCAGCTTTGCAGCTACTGTGCCCCAGGCCTGAAGCATTCCTGGGCTTGTTGTGACCCAAGTGCAGGAGCTGACACTTGGCCTGGTTGAAGCTCAGCCCATTGGCCTCAGCCATTCATGCAGAGCCTCCTAGCCTGCAGCAAATCAACACTCCTGCCTAACTTGGTGTCACCTGCATACTTCTTAAGGGTGCCCTCAATCCCCTCAGCCACATCACTGAGAAGGATACTGAGCAGACCCCAACACTGAGCCCACACAGAAGTCACTGCAGCAGCTTGCAGCAAAGCTAAACCTGGGTGAGCCCAATGTGTGACTGTTCCAGGGGCAGCTCTGCTAGCCCAAAGCCTCCAAAGCCATGCTTGCTTCCTGCAGCCACCCTGGCCACTGACTACACTGTGCTTGAACAGTAGCACTGGGCTGGGGCAGACAAATCAGCTCCAAGGCTGGGCCCATCAGCTGGGCTGCTTTCAGAGAGCTGCACCATTGCAAGCAGCAACATCACTGCTCTTGTATCCTGCTGCTGTAGTTTGTGGTCAGTCTGTTCTAGCACACAGCCCACATCTTCTTCCTTTACCCTTTGCACTTCTCCTCTCCTTCCCCTGGGCAGCACCTCTCCCAACAGCCTCACTGGTGCCAGGACACCTCCCAGTTCTTCCCAGTCTTACCTGGCACACATTTTTCTGGGCCTGGGCTGGGAGACCTCCCAGTCCCAGCAGAAAGGTGCTTTTCCCCTCCCTCAGCAGCCTCAGGGATGCTCTTCTGGGCTTGCAG
The DNA here is from genome assembly GCA_013396975.1 of Bucco capensis. Taxonomy (NCBI): domain Eukaryota; kingdom Metazoa; phylum Chordata; class Aves; order Piciformes; family Bucconidae; genus Bucco; species Bucco capensis. Next base: position 201,021 of record VWZO01007899.1, read on the forward strand.
GAGCTTCTTGGCCTCACGAAAAGCCATTTCTGCCTGGACATGATTATCCTGCAGCTCATAAAACAAACCTGGGGGAGACAGAAAGAGCAGAGTAAGCATCCAACCCTTAGCAAAATCCTGCCCTTAGCACTCAGGCTAGAGCAGGGAGAAGAGGATCAGGGGCAGAAGCAATGCCCAGCGCTACAGGAGTCCCAACAACCCCATCAACACTCCAGGCTTGGGGCACAGTGGCTGCAAAGCTGCCCAGGGAAAAAGGAACTGGGATGTTGGTCAAGAGCAGCTGAAGAGGATCCAGCAGAGTGCCCAGGAAGCCAAGAGCATCCTGCCTTGGATCAGCACTAGTGTGGCAGCAGCACTAGGGCAGGGATTGTCCTCCTGCACTGGGCACTGGGGAGGCCACAGCTCCAATCCTGGGCTCAGCTTTGGGCTCCTCACTCCCAGAAGGACATGGAGGTGCTGGAGTGTGTGCAGAGAAGGGCAAGGAAGCTGGGGAAGGGTCTAGAGCACAAGTGNCTTTGCAGCCACTGTGCCCCAGGCCTGAAGCATTCCTGGGCTTGTTGTGACCCAAGTGCAGGAGCTGACACTTGGCCTGGTTGAAGCTCAGCCCATTGGCCTCAGCCATTCATGCAGAGCCTCCTAGCCTGCAGCAGATCAACACTCCTGCCTAACTTGGTGTCACCTGCATACTTCTTAAGGGTGCCCTCAATCCCCTCAGCCACATCACTGAGAAGGATACTGAGCAGACCCCAACACTGAGCCCACACAGAAGTCACTGCAGCAGCTTGCAGCAAAGCTAAACCTGGGTGAGCCCAATGTGTGACTGTTCCAGGGGCAGCTCTGCTAGCCCAAAGCCTCCAAAGCCATGCTTGCTTCCTGCAGCCACCCTGGCCACTGACTACACTGTGCTTGAACAGTAGCACTGGGCTGGGGCAGACAAATCAGCTCCAAGGCTGGGCCCATCAGCTGGGCTGCTTTCAGAGAGCTGCACCATTGCAAGCAGCAACATCACTGCTCTTGTATCCTGCTGCTGTAGTTTGTGGTCAGTCTGTTCTAGCACACAGCCCACATCTTCTTCCTTTACCCTTTGCACTTCTCCTCTCCTTCCCCTGGGCAGCACCTCTCCCAACAGCCTCACTGGTGCCAGGACACCTCCCAGTTCTTCCCAGTCTTACCTGGCACACATTTTTCTGGGCCTGGGCTGGGAGACCTCCCAGTCCCAGCAGAAAGGTGCTTTTCCCCTCCCTCAGCAGCCTCAGGGATGCTCTTCTGGGCTTGCAGGAGCTTCTTGGCCTCACGAAAAGCCATTTCTGCCTGGACATGATTATCCTGCAGCTCATAAAACAAACCTGGGGGAGACAGAAAGAGCAGAGTAAGCATCCAACCCTTAGCAAAATCCTGCCCTTAGCACTCAGGCTAGAGCAGGGAGAAGAGGATCAGGGGCAGAAGCAATGCCCAGCGCTACAGGAGTCCCAACAACCCCATCAACACTCCAGGCTTGGGGCACAGTGGCTGCAAAGCTGCCCAGGGAAAAAGGAACTGGGATGTTGGTCAAGAGCAGCTGAAGAGGATCCAGCAGAGTGCCCAGGAAGCCAAGAGCATCCTGCCTTGGATCAGCACTAGTGTGGCAGCAGCACTAGGGCAGGGATTGTCCTCCTGCACTGGGCACTGGGGAGGCCACAGCTCCAATCCTGGGCTCAGCTTTGGGCTCCTCACTCCCAGAAGGACATGGAGGTGCTGGAGTGTGTGCAGAGAAGGGCAAGGAAGCTGGGGAAGGGTCTAGAGCACAAGTGTGCTGAGGAGCAGCTGAGGGAACTGGGCTTGGTTAGTGTGGAGAAGAGGAGGCTCAGGAGAGACCTTCTCACTCTCTCCAGCTCCCTGAAAGGAGCTTGGAGCCAGGTGAGGGTTGGTCTCTTCTCCCAGGGAACAAGTAGAATAAGGACAAGGAGAAACAGTCTGAAGTCGTTGCAGAGAAGGTTTAGGTTGGATATTAGAAACAATTTCTTCCCCAGAAGTGTTGTCAAGGCCTGGCCCAGACTGCCCAGGGCAGTGCTGGAATCACCATCCCTGGAGGGGTTGGAAAGCCATGGAGCTGTGGTGCTGAGGGACATGGCTTAGTGGTGACCTGGCAGTGCTGGTTAGCAGTTGGACTCAATGATCTTAAAGGTCTTTTCCAACCAAACTGCTTCCATGATGCTAGGAAAGGTTTTCCTTTGTACCTGAGATCGTCCAGGCTACAATGCTGGATGGCTCCAAGCAGGAAGCATCCTCAAAGAACACCTCTGCCTCTTCATAGTTGTGCAGCAGGACAGCCCCAATGGCACAGAGCAGCAGGCTGGGGACAGGGGCAGCCAGGTTACTCTTGCAGGTCCCAGGCAGAGGTGTGGGGGACATCCCCCACCCCCCACCAAATAGCCAGCACCTCAGCACCTTTCCACGTGGTGGGGGTCCAGAGCAAGAGCCTGCAGGAAACACTGCTGAGCTTTGGGTGTGTCCTCAGTCAGGAGGCAGAATGCTCCATATTCCAGCCAGTTCTGGATGCTGCACTGCTCCTGAGCTACCCTCTAAGACAAAGGAGATCATTGGTGCTGGGAGGACTGCTGGCAGCATGCTCAGCACACACAGCAGCCTGGGCAGACAACTCTGCAATGCCCTTGGCTTTCCTCTAGGCAGCCCAGCTGAGTTCAGCACCAACCAAGCCATGCCAGTGTTTCCTTTAACTGGGATTGAGGCTTCCTCTAAGCCTCCTTCAGCTAACACATGTCCTCCTGCTAGAGGCCCAGTGTCCCCAGTGCTGACCCAGCATGCCTTTTGGACCAGCTCATCCCATGACATGGAGCTGATGGAGCAGGTGCAGAGGAGGCCACGAAAATGCTCAGGGGCTGGAACAGCTCTGCTATGAGGACAGGCTGAGGGAGCTGGGATTGTTCAGCCTGGAGAAGACTTCAGGGGAACTACTAGTGACCTTCCAGTACCTAAAGGGAACTTCCAAGAAGGCTGCAGAGGGCCTGTTTGCAAAGGCCTGCAGTGAAAGGACAAGGGGCAATGGTTTTAAATTGGAGAGGAGCAGATTTAAACTGGACATTAGAAAGAAGTTCCTCCCCACGAGGGTGGTGGAACACTGGCCCAGGTTGCCCAGGGAGGTGGTTGAGTTCCCATCCCTGGAGGCATTGCAGGTGAGGCTTGCCAGGGCTCTGGGCAAGCTGCTCTAGTTGGGGATGTCCCTGCCCACTGCAGGGGGTTGGACTAGATGAGCTCCAGAGGTCCCTTCCAACCCAAACCAGTCTAGGATTCTAGGATTCCCCCTGGCCTTGGAGGCTGCAGTCCTCAGTAAGCAAGCCAGGCTCTGCCTCACATCCTCCAGAGAGCAGCATCTCCCTAGAAAATCCCTCACCCACTCAGCCTGAGGATTCAGTGCTGTTCCCCTCCTTCCTCCCCAGGCAGCAGCCAGGGATGGCTGAGCTGCCAGCAGCACAGGCCCCATGCTGCCCTGCTGCTGTGCTGCCTGCCAGCCCAGAGGCAGGGGACATGAGCAGGGAAGGCCAGGGGCTCCTTTACCCTCTGGTGGTAGAGAGATGCCAGCTTGTAGTCCTTGTTGAATTCAGCTTCCTGCACAAAGAGGCTGAGCTGCTCCTGGGTGGTATGGGACACAGGGGCAGGAGAAGGAGCTTCCTCCAACAGGAGCTGGTAGGGAGAGAGAAAGTGTTAGCCCGGGGGAGGGGAAGAGGAGTCCACATGATCCCAGTCCAGCAGCAGATCCCAGTCCAGCCTGGCATGGTTGGGACTGGGTGGGATGGAAAGGCAAACCATGCCAGCTCCTGTTTGTGGTAGGACACCTTGCTGTCACTCCCAGGCACCTCTGCCACACAGTGCCCAGTCACAGACTGCTTTGGGTGGGAAGGGACCTCTCAAGGTCACCTAGTCCAAGCCCCTGCAGTCAGCAGGGACATCTGCAGCTAGAGCAGCTTGCTCACAGCCCCAAACAACCTGACCTGGGATGGTGCCAGGGATGGGACATCTCCCACCTCTCTGGGCAACTTATGCCACTGTTTGAGCACCCTCAGCATAAAAGATCTCGTCTTTCTCTCTAGTCTAAATCTCCTTCTTTTAGTTTCAAACCATCACCCCATGTCCTGTCCCAACAGGCTCTGCTAAAAAGTTTCTCCATATCTTCCTGACAGGCCCTTGAAGCACTGCCAGGCTGCAGGAAGGTCTCCCTGGAGCCTTCTCTTCTCCAGGCTGAACAAGCCCAAGTCATAGAATCATAGAATCCTAGAGTGGTTTGGGTTGGAAGGAACCTCTGGAGCTCATCTAGTCCAACCCCCCTGCAGTGGGCAGGGACATCCCCAACTAGAGCAGCTTGCCCAGAGCCCTGGCAAGCCTCACCTGCAATGCCTCCAGGGATGGGAACTCAACCACCTCCCTGGGCAACCTGGGCCAGTGTTCCACCACCCTCGTGGGGAGGAACTTCTTTCTAATGTCCAGTTTAAATCTACTCCTCTCCAATTTAAAACCATTGCCCCTTGTCCTTTCACTGCAGGCCTTTGCAAACAGGCCCTCTGCAGCCTGCTTGGAAGTTCCCTTTAGGTCCTGGAAGGTCACTAGTAGTTCCCCCTGAAGCCTTCTCTTCTCCAGGCTGAACAATCCCAGCTCCCTCAGCCTGTCCTCATAGCAGAGCTGTTCCAGCCCCTGAGCATTCTCGTGGCCTCCTCTGCACCTGCTCCATCAGCTCCATGTCCTTTCTCTCAGCCTCTCCTTGGAGCAGAAGTGCCCCATCCCTTCCCATCATCTTTGTGGCCTCTGTGTCAAGCCCTGGATGCCCAGTGAGGTTGTGTCCCAAGTCACCCAGGGTAGGTTTCTCCCTACCTTGTTGAGGGCAATGTGCATCTGGTCCACGAGGTACACGTAGAGCTCACTGAGAAATGCCTGCAGCTGCTCCTGGCTCTCAAATGCTGTGGTCTTCAGGTATTTCTCCCTCACAATCTTCACTACAGCATACTGTGGAGACATGGCACTGTTGGACAAAGCAGGATCCCCCCTACATCCTCCACCAGCTCTGTAATCATACATGGGGATTCTCCCTAAACTCCTTAGTTCTGAGGAAGAAATCCAGTCCAACACTGATCAAAGGAAGAAAAGCAAGCAGTGGAGAATTCCTTTCCCAGCTTTCAGCCTGACACACTGGTGCCCCTTTAGGGACAACCTGAGGAGAGGCTCATCCCCTCAGCACAGAAATGGGCTCTCCAGGCACAACATCCCTAAGTCCAAGCAGCTGAGAGAGGAGAAGCTCCTTGTTCTGTCAGAGCAGCCCGGGAGTGTGCCAGAGCAGCTTTGCCTTCTCAGGCTATGAGCATGGGCCAAATGGATGTGACCAGCTTTGGAGACTCCTCTCTTTAACAGGAATGGTTCTACTAGTGGGTGACCAAAGCAGCTTGGTGCTTTCTCTGTTAGAGGAGAATCTGTCCTCTATGCCTGCTGCAACAGCCCCTGGGTAGCTGAAAGGGATTCTGGAGCAACACATCACCCTGTGTTACCACCATGGAGCAGCAGGTCCTCATGAAGAAGCTGCACAAATGGACTTTTTACCTTGAGCTGTTCCTTAAAAGCAAAGTATTTCCCAGAGGTGTTGAGCTGGAAGTTGAGCTGACACTTCTGTTCTTCCAGGGTGAGATGCTCTATGGCTCCCTGCTCAGGCAGCCTCTTCCCAAAGAGCTCATGGTATTCCCTTAGGATGGCAACAGCAATGCTTGTCACCTGCTTGTGATAATCTTCCACAGCCTAGGAAGCAAATTATAGACTCACAGAATTGTCAGGGCTGGAAGGGAACTTCAGGCTCCTCTAGTCCCAACCCTCCTGCCATGGGCAGGGACACCT
>VWZO01007899.1:219444-235721 GCA_013396975.1 Bucco capensis
CCTTTGGCCAACAGCCAGCCATAGGAGCCATGGAGGGTGAGGTTTGGCCACATAAGAGGCCTGAGAGCACCAGCATGTTGCTGCTCCCTGCCCTAGGTCACTGCCATGTTCTGGGGTGGTTTCTCCCCATTGCTCCATGCTGGGAGGGGAGGTTGTGCTCACCTGGCTGCTGCAGCAGGATCCAGGTAACAACGTCCTTCCATGTCCCACACTATCCTCTTCATGCATTCTGCTTGGCTCCTAAACTCCCTGTTCTGTGAGAAACAGCATGCAGGCAGAGGCAGGAGAGCAATCTCCACAGCCTGTACCATCCCCAGAGAGAAGAGGAATCACACAGAGGTGTCCAAACTCCAGCCCCAGGCCATCCCAGCAGGGGATGCTAGCAGCCCTCCCTGCAGACACCAGAGCCTGCCTCACAAAGAGAGAACACAACTCCCAGCCCAGAAGCTCAGGTAGCTTTCTGGGGGTCTGAGCTGCCACAGGCATCCCAGGGAAGTCTCAGTGTCCCAGGGGAACCATCTCCATGTCTGGACACTCTAAAGAGGACCCACCATCTGCCTTCCTCCCATAGTAAGTCTGCAACTCTGTCTCAGTCCCTTCAGGAAGACCTGCTGGATCTCTTCCAGCTGTGACACTGCCAGGCTTTCCTCACCTCTTCTTTGTTGAGCTCTCCATCCTCATCCTCATAGGGACCACCAAGGATGAAGGAGTTGGGGATGCTCAGAGCACCAGGGGCTATGATGTTAGCAAAGGGCCATTTTTTGGGCCGAGGCAATGGCTCTTTTTCACCAGCAAGCTTCAGGATGCCATTCTTGAAGAGCAAGGGGAATTCCTTCTGGAGAGACATGACAATGAAAAGGCTTTTCTTTCCAGCAGGAGCAAGTGCTGTCTGCTCCAAGCTGAGTCTGCAAAGCAAAGCAGCAGTGCAAGGGCATGGCTTGGAAAATGCACTCCCATCACAGGCACAGAAAGAACAGAGAGAAAATAAAGAGCCATGGAGAAAAACCTGGCAGCTTGAATCCAAACTTCCTTTGTGTTAAATCAACATGGCACACCACAGACACTCTGAGCCCTTGCACCTCTGGACTCAGCACTGGGGAGGCCACAGCTCCAATCCTGGGCTCAGCTTTGGGCTCCTCACTCCCAGAAGGACATGGAGGTGCTGGAGTGTGTGCAGAGAAGGGCAAGGAAGCTGGAGAAGGGTCTAGAGCACAAGTGTGCTGAGGAGCAGCTGAGGAACTGGGCTTGGTTAGTCTGGAGAAGAGGAGGCTCAGGGGAGACCTTCTCCCTCTCTCCAACTCCCTGAGAGGAGCTTGGAGTGAGGTGGGGGTTGGTCTCTTCTCCCAGGTAACAAGTGATAAGGTGAGAGCAAACAGCCTCAAATTGTTCCAGAGAATGTTTAGATTGGACATGAGGAACAATTTCTTCCCCAAATTTGTTGTCCAGGCGTGGCCCAGGCTGCCCAGAGCAGTGCTGGAGTCACCATCCCTGGAGAGATTGAAGAGAGATGTAGATGTCGTGCTGAGGGATGACCTGGCAGTGCTGGGGTAACATTGAACTTGATGATGATCTTAAAGGTCTTTTCCATCCCAAAAGATTCTGTGTTACTAACACAAGCACAGGAGCTCTACACCCTCTAAGTGTTCCATGGCATGCCATGTTGGAGAACAACCCACTTTGGGGCAGTCAAAACTCTTCTCACCACACCTGGACCAGTCCTCACCTCCCCAGCTGCTGGTACTTGTAAGCAAACCATGTAGTTTTGCAGGGGTCCAGTAGGAGCAAAGGCTTCAGGGACAGAATAAGCTGCCTCCAGTGTGACACTCAGGAGGTTACTGTTGGAAAGCTGTGCTGCAGAAAGCAAGGGCTCTTTGGTGCACACTGTCACTTCAAGGCCACCCTGGGAGACAAGGATAAAGTAGACAATCAGAACTCCCTGCTCTTGAGGGAAAAGCAAGGAGAAACCAGAGGCCAGAGTCCAGAATGTTACCTTCATAGAATCATAGAACAGTTCCAGCTGGAAGAGACCTTGAAGATCATGAGTGAAGCCTTTGTCCTAGCTCTATCACCCCACTAAATGCTGCTCCCCAACACAACATCCAGCCGTCTCTTAAACCCCTCCAGGGATGGGGACTCAAGCACCTCCCTGGGCAGCCTGTTCCAATGGCTCACAACCCTTGCAGCAAAGAAATTCCTCCTCATGTCTAGCCTGAACCTCCCCTGGGGCAATTTCCATCCATTTCCCCTTGTCCTAGCACTCTCCACTAGGGAGAACAGAGCAGTCCCTGCCTCTNGCTTGGTGTCATCTGCAAACTTGCTAAGGGTGCTTCTTAAGGGTACTTCTTCCTCACCTCAGGTGGAAAAGAAAACCAGAGCAGCACAGGACAGGAATATTCATGATCAACTTGTCTGAATTGTGGTACTTGTTTAAATCAGAGCCTGCTGGAGGCATGCCACGTGCCCGAAGGGAGGAAGAGGCAGGGTCTCATCAAATGAGGCCCAGAGAACAGAATGATTTCCTGCTGGTGATTCAGAGCACGCCAAGCTAGGGCCACACTTCCACTGTGCCCCATCTCCACATGCAGTCATTGCCCCAGCCCTGCATGGATGGTGTGCAATCAAAATCCAGCTGGGCAGCATTTATTATCTCTCCTCCCCTAATGAGAGCTCCCCTGCCTTGCTTGCTGTGCAACACCTCTTAAATACAGCATCCTCCCCTCCAGCTCCCCCTCAGTGCTAACCATGGGCTGACTCAGCAGCAAAACTGGACACAATTCTCCAATATCCATACTCCATTCCCTCTGTTATTCCCTGAGCACTTTTCAAGTGGCTGAGTAAATAAGGAGCAGGCAGGCAGAGCTAGTACAGTAATGACCCCTGAGACACTCCATCCACAGAGAGAAGACTGCTAAAGCTGGGCAGGACATCCTTTGTCTTTTGCTGGTGTTTCAGCACTGTGCTTTCCACCTGGAGCATTTTTTGCCAGAGCAATTTGGTGGCTGCACATATTAACATTGCCTAGCATGACCTCACCTATGGGAGCAGGAAAAGCCTCCAAGCTTGTCACATATAGGAGCCCTAAGATAACCAGGATGAGCCAGGAGGCTGAGTCTTGCCATTCAAGAGCAGCAGAGAGCTGAAGGAGAGAAGGAACATGTCAAATTCCACATACCTTGGCCTCCAGAAGGTTCTCTGATGGGGAGGTAGCCACTGCATACAAAGGAGCCAAGACCTTAAAGGAACACTCTCCTGGGAAGAAACAGGAATGAGAACAGCATAAATGAAACCCTCATGGCCTAACTGCTGTCACCTCCTCTTCACCCAGACGCAGCTTTCTACTGCTGTTGTGAAGTGCTTTTTGTCCAAAGAAGGTCAGTTATAATCAAGGGTCCACAAGCAAAGATCAAAACAATGCCAGGGGATAAGAGGTGGAGTAAATCAGAGAGTAAGGAGTGGTTATGGAGGCTGTGGAAGGCAATGTTGTACCTTGCAGCAGAGGGAGAAGGTCCACCACAGCTTGGCCAAGAGGCACAGTCTTCTGTTTCTTCTCCTTTTGCAACACTTCTATCACTGTCACTAGAGAGACAAAACAAGAAAGGAGCTGCCAGAGTTGCTCAGCCACCTTCAGACCAGTGGTGGAGAGGCTGCAAAGGTTCTGCCTGCTGTGGCATATCACAGTATCCCAGTATGTCAGGGGCTGGAAGGGACCTACAAAGATCATCTAGTGCAACCCCCCTGCCAGAGCAGGATCACCTAGACCAGCTCACACAGCAATGTGTCCAGGCAGCTCTGCAATGGCTCCAGACAAGGAGACTCCACAGGCTCCTGGGCAGCCTGGNCAACAGATCAGTTCCCAGTCTGTACTGATCCATGGGGTTGTTCTTTCCCACATGCAGTACCTTACACTTACCCTTGTTAAATTGCATTGTTTCTCCCTCCTGTTTCACCTGCCAAGGCCAACAAGAACAGCCCAGGCGAGAAGCAGAGGCCAACAGGAGAGGGGCTCATCTCCCAGCTGGCAGTGCTGAGCTCCCTCTCCACTGCCCTGCAGGGAGGGACATTGGCTGGCAGGTACTTACAGAGCACAGGTTTTTGTGCAATGTCATCCAAGGAGATGGGGCCAGCAGGGCTGCACTCTAAGCTGCTCAGGAAATGATAGTTTGCTGTCCCATTTGGCAAGACCTCAGCCTTGGAGGAGTCTCCCAAGATGCTTCCATTGTACTCCACACGTACCAGAGTATCTGACACATCATTTTTGAGAGTTTTCTGTCAAAAATAAACAAATCCCAGCACTTGAAGCAGTTGGCTCTGCAGCAACAGGTTTGGGATTAAAGGCAGCTCAGATTCACCCCAGGCCAGGGTTCACTGCTGGGAGTCTCTGGTTATTCCATTACAGGAATGGGAAAGAGGAGGAGAGCTTGGATATGCTGAGATATCTTCTCTCTTTAGGAGGGTAAATTCCTGCTTCACCATCCTGTGACACCCCAAGGATTATCCATCCAAAGCTACAGCTGGGGAGGTGGACAAGTCCATGTTTCAGCCCAGGAAAGGCAATGAAAGACACAGAATCCCAGAATCCAGCATGGTAGAGGTAGGAAGGGAGCTCTGGGGATCATGCAGTGCAACCCCCCTGCTCCAGCAGGCTCACCCCCAGCAGCTTGCCCAGCATCACCTCCTTGGAGCTCTGCAATGTGCTGGTACCTCATCCTCCCACCCCTTACTTTAAGCAGAGCTGGGGAGGTTCAAATTTTAGTATGCCTTTGCAGAGTGGATTAAACATAGGCAAAGAGGGATGGTGAGAGCAGAGCCCTGGCCTCCAGGGCAGCACCAGGCACCTCCACAGCAGCATGACAAGAGGTGCTGAGCCAGGCAGTTACCAAAAAGCCTCCTGGCAGGAGGAACATAGTTTCCTTCTGTGTCCAGGGAAGAGCATCCACCACCCTGAGCACAAGGACCATTGTGCCCAAAGACAGCTTGTCTTTAGTCCTGAGCCACAGGGATGGCTGACCTCCACTGGCCTCTTCCTCTCCCTGTGGCATTAGGGTAATTAGTTCCATATTGGCTCTCACATAAAAAGAGATTTCATTCACTTAGGTTTCATTTCCAGTGCAGACTTTCTTCTTGACCAGGCATTCTATGAACAGCCAAACAGAAGAATCCAATTAACCTTTCTCTGCACCATTAACTCTCCTAGACTCCTCTCTCATCCTTCTCTGCACCACCTCTAATTAAGCACATTCCAAAGCTCTTCTAGCTGGAATTTTTTTGCATATTGTTGTTTTGATTATTGCACTTTTGTAACCCTCTCTCCTTTTGCCAAAGCCATTTCTAAGATGGAGCAATCAGAGTCACAGAACATGGCACATGCAGTCAGTCCACCACTCCATTTTTTCCAGCATTATTTTCCATCCTCTTACTTTACTTCTCACCTAAGATGCTGTTTGCTGACTACCTCAGTGTGAGAGGTACTCAAACAATATAAGAACCTCAAAACAACCAGGCAAGTGCTTTTGGTTTGCCTTTTATTCTTTGGGGGTTTTTGTCAGCTGCTAGAGCAGAAGCAGGGATCTGCATTTTTCTAGTTGCAGGAGTAGAATCATAGAATCATAGAATGGTTTGGCCTGGAAGGGACCTCTGGAGCTCATCTAGTCCAACCCCCCTGCAGTGGGCAGGGACATCCCCAACTAGAGCAGCTTGCCCAGAGCCCTGGCAAGCCTCACCTGCAATGCCTCCAGGCATGGGAACTCAACCACCTCCCTGGGCAACCTGGGCCAGTGTTCCACCACCCTCGTGAGGAGGAACTTCTTTCTAGTGTCCAGTTTAAATCTACTCCTCTCCAGTTTAAAACCATTGCCTCTTGTCCTTTCACTCCAGGCCTTTGCAAACAGGCCCTCTGCAGCCTGCTTGGAAGTTCCCTTTAGGTACTGGAAGGTCACTAGTAGGTCCCCTGAAGCCTTCTCTTCTCCAGGCTGAACAATCCCAGCTCCCTCAGCCTGTCCTCAGAGCAGAGCTGTTCCAGCCCCTGAGCATTCTCGTGGCCTCCTCTGCACCTGCTCCATCAGCTCCATGTCCTTTCTGTGTTGAGGGCTCCAGAACTGGACCCAGTATTGCAGAGGAGGTGTGAGCAGAGCAGAGTGCAGTGGCAGAATCACCTCTCTGGCTCTGCTGGCCACGCTTCTCTTGCTGCAGCCCAGGATGCCATTGTGCTTCTGGGCTGCCAGCGTGCACTGTTTGCTCATGGCCAGCTTCTCAGCCACCAGCACCCCAAGGCCTTTTCTGCAGGGCTGCTCTCCATCATCTCATCCCCAAGCCTGGATTGATAGTGGGGATTGTTCTGACCCAGGTGCAGGACCCTGCACTTGGTCTTGTTGAAGCTCCTGAGGTTCCCCTGGGCCCACCTCTCCAGCTTGTCCAGGTCCTTCTGGATGACATCCTGCCCCTCCAACTTATCCCCAGCACCCCATAGCTTGGTGTCATCTGCACACTTGCTGCTGGTGCACTCAATGCTGCTGGCCATAGCGTTTATACAAATATTAAACAGTCCAGGCCCCAGCACAGAGCCCTGAGGGACACCACTTGGCACTGATCTCCAGCTGCACTTGGAGCCATTGACCACTACCCTCTGGATGTGACCAGCCAGCCAGTTCCTTATCCACTGAACAGTCCACCCATCCAATCCATAGCTCTCTAACTTGGCCAGTAGAATGTTGTGGGGACTGTGTCAAAGGCCTTGCACAAGTCCAGATAGATCACATCCACAGCTTGTCCCTTGTCCACTGAGGTAGTCACAGTATCGTAGAAAGCCACTAGGTTTGTCAGACAGGATCTGCCCTTAGTGAAGCCATGCTGACTGTCTCTGATCACCTCCCTCTCCTCCATGTGCCTTAGCAGACCTTCTAGGAGAATCTGCTCCATGATTTTCCCAGGCACAGAGGTGAGGCTAACAGGTCAGTAGTCCCCAGGCTCCTTCTTTACACCCTGTTTGACAATGGGTGTACCATGCCCCTTCTTCCAGTCACTAGGGACTGCACCTGACTGCCAGGACTTCTCAAATATTAGTGAGAGTGGCTTGGTGACTCCATCAGCCAATTCTTTTAGGACTCTGGGGTGCATCTCATCAGGTCCCAGAGACTTATGTATGTTCAGGTTCCTCAGGAGGTCATGAACCTGACTTTCACATACAGTGGGAGGGACTTCACTGCCCTGGTCCACACCTTCTGTTTTTTTAACTTGAGTAGCTGAGCTTCTCCTCTGCATTCCCTCCTAAATGCTAGTTCCTCTAGAAGACTCTAAGGGCAGTTGGGTGTGTCATAAAGCACACAAAAAACACAGCAGTCATGATTTGATCAGAACCAGCTCAAGGTCTTGCCCTGGAACTGCATTGGAGCCAGCCTATTGGTTTCAAAATGATGTAAACTGCTGCAGTTGGGATAAAAATCTGAATTTATATCCAAGGTGAGATCTGTTTAGAGATATTTGTCTCACTGACACATATTTTTGCTTTAAAAAGCTGCCATTTACATACAGTGAGGCAGAGAGAGATATTTCAACACAGCATCAATAAGGGAGACATTATTGTGGTATTTGCAGGGAAGGACTTGGGGGTTCTGGGGGGTGAGCAGCTGCAGATGAGGTGGCAATGTGTGCTCCCAGCCCAGAAGCCAACTGTGTCGTGGGCTGCATCCCCAGCAGTGTGGGGAGCAGGGCAGGGAGGGGATTGTGCCTCTGCTCTGCTCTGCTCTGGGCAGAGCTCAGCTGCAGTGCTGGGGCAGCTCTGGAGTGCTCAGCACAGCAGAGACATGGAGCAGGGCCAGAGGAGACCACAAACATGATGGGAGGGTGGAAGCTCTGTGCTGTGAGGAGGGGCTGAGAGAGTTGGGCTTGTTCAGCCTGGAGAAGAGAAGGCTGCAGGGAGACCTTACTGCAGCCTGGCAGTACCTACAAGGCCTATCAGACAGATGGGGACAGACTTTTTAGCAGGGAGTGCAGTGATAGGATGAGGGGTGATGCTTAAAACTACAAGAGGGAGATTCAGATTAGATATGTGGAAGACATTTTTTATGCTAAAGGTGGTGAAAGACTGTCCCAGGTTGCCCAGAGAGCTGGCAAATGCCCTATCCCTGGAACCATTCCAGGTCAGATTGTTTGGGTCTCTGAGCAGCCTGCTCTAGTTGCACACCTTGAAAGGTCCCTTCCCACCCAAACCACTCCACCATTCTATGCTTCCATGATCTCTGGACTGCTCCACAGCTCACAAGCCCTCAGCAAGGAGGAGGAGGAGGAGAAAACCACCACAAAATCCTCACCGCTCCTTCCCCACACCCTTATCACCTCACAGCCAGCCTGGAAGAGAATCACAGCACACACAATCCCTTTAGCCTCACATATTATATCAGCAAGGAACAGTTCCAAAACAACTTTACCAGCTGCTGGCCATTCACCACGGTGATCTCCACCAGTGTGGGCTGAGGTTCGCTGGGAGGCAAAGCAGAGGGATCCTTTCCACCAGGGACCTCCATGTCTCTGAGGAGGGAAGAAACACGAAACTACTGTTTCAAGGGATCAGCCCAACAGTCCCTCGCCCCCTCAGGCCCCCTCCCCGTACCGTTCGGTGCGTTGAGGGGCCGCAGGCCGCACTGGGGGGTCCTGAGGGGGCAGAGGCGGACCCGGGGCTCGAACCCGCGAGTTGTGATCTGTTACCGCGGTAACGCGGCTGCTGGCGCGAGTTCTCGCGAGATCTCGCCCGTTTTGGCCGGGAGGGTCCCTGAGGCCGCCGTGGCCATGATGGGTGTGGGCAGCCCTTAACTGGGCCCTGTGTAGAGAGCTTGAGAAGTGGGAAGTCACCCCAGAGACCAACTCCTACCGAGCTCCGAGCTCCTTTCAGGGAGAGAGTGAGAAGGTCTCCGAGCCTCCTCTTCTCCACACTAACCAAGCCCAGTTCCCTCAGCTGCTCCTCACCACACTTGTGCTCTAGATCCTTCCCCAGCTTCCTTGGACACACTCCAGCACCTCCATGTCCTTCTGGGAGTGAGGAGCCCAAAGCTGAGCCCAGGATTGGAGCTGTGGCCTCCCCAGTGCCCAGTGCAGGAGGACAATCCCTGCCCTAGTGCTGCTGCCACACTAGTGCTGATCCAAGGCAGGATGCTCTTGGCCGCCTTGGCCACCTGGGCACTCTGCTGCCTCAGCTTCAGCTGCTGTTGACCAACACCTCAGGTCCTGGATCATTCATGGGATTGTGGTGCCTCATATGCTGGACCTGCCACTTGGCCTCATATCACCAGCAGCTTTCGGGGCGGGTGCCAGGCCCCGGGAGCGGGTTGGCCCTTTCTCTGGGAGGGGATGACCAGAATAGCTCTGCTATCTGATTCCTGCTGGAGGGCCACGATGGCTCTCCTCTGTCAGGATCTTTTAGGGGCTGACATTTGAGCCCAGCCATCCCTTGCGTGCTGGGGCCACTTGGCATCACCCAGCTCCTCCATCCTCCCCGGGGACAAGCAGTGGGATGGCAGGCGGGAGGCAGCGCAGGGGCAGTGGGCGGCACAGGGGACGCCAGCAGCACCCGAGCACCCACGAACCAGCACCCTCACCCCAGTCTCCTGTGGCCACTGTGGCACAGCGAAATGCAGGTGCTGCTCCCAAAACCAGCCACCCCAAGAAGCCTGCAGAGGAGCCAGCAGTGAGGGCACCCGACGTGGACTCGCTGGGCTTCCAGGCCATGGACCAAAATGTGCCAGGGCTGTCCCACATCATCCTGCAGAAGCTCAACATGAAGAGCTACGAGGACTATAAGTGAGTGAGCACCCATGGGTGTGTATTTTCCCTCCCCTCTCCAGAAAGAGCAGCCCCTGTGTCCCCCTCCAGCTGGAGCATCTCCCTTAGCTCATCCCACCCTCCTGGCTCAGCCTGCATGCAGGGTGCTCTAATGGGGCTCCTGGCTGCACTCCTCCACTGACCCATTCCCCAGATCCTTTCAGGGAGCCCTGCTCCCCATTTCAATCCAGCCTGGGCCATGATGCTCTTGGCCTGAGAGAGGATGCCATGAAGGCAGAGCAGCATGGGCTGGATCCTGCTCACTCCCCAGTGATGTCTGCAGGTCTGCCATGGATGGGAGGAAGAGCAGCAGTGATTTTGGCATCCGGACTTACTTTGACATGTTCCGGAAGATGGAGGATACCTTCAAGTTCTGTGCTGAGTGCAAGAAGCTCCCTGATGCCCTCCCTGACCCTAAAAGCCTCCGGCGATGCAAGAGGTACAGGGAGGGGATGGGCTGATGGCACAGGGCTGGATCCATCCTCTTGCTTTCAGCCTGGTGGCTGGGGTGAAGCCAGGGATGCCTGGCCCCAACACTCACCTCTAGCCATGGGGCACCCCCAAAACAGTGATGCTGGGAGGGGGTAGCAGAGTGCCAGGTTCAGTGGGACAGATCATGCCCCCCCTGCTTACAGCTGGGTACCCTGCCTCTCTCCCCAGGTGCCAGAATGTGTACTACTGTGGTGTGGTGTGCCAGCGTGCCAACTGGCCACTGCACAAGAAGTTCTGCAAGAAGCTGAAGCTGGTGGCCCTGGATCGGCTGGTGGAGTGGCTCATCTTCACAGGTGGGGCAGAGGATGATGCTCCCACCTTGTGTATCCCCCTCCAGCCTTCCTAATCCCCCTCCATGGGCTGCACGGGTACCACAAAGGGATGTGGTGTCCCTCCTCTTGGCTCTAGCCCCTTTGACTACGTCCAGCATCCCTGCAGCCCAGGCAGGACAAGCATCCTGGGCTATGGAGTCATCCCTGTGGCATTCAACACTTCTCTCTACCTCCTCCTCCAGGAGACATCCCCTTCCCCACGGAGACCTGGACAAAACCACCCTGGGAGGTGAAGGGCTGGGAGGACTGGTTCTCCATGCAGGGTCAGCTGGAGGAGAAGCTGGATGCCATCTTGGCTGGGCGGTACATGAGCCTGCTCTGGGCCAACGCCGGGAAGCCCCGGCCAGAGGAGGGGGAGCTGCGGGAATCTGTCCGGCGGCTGGTCACCGACTGCCACTCACGGCCGCTCACCATCGGCCTGGCTCTGCGGCTGTTCGGCATTGACCCCCTCGCCAAGGCCCTCACCGTGCATGTAGTGGGGGCATCCCACGTGGAGACCTTCAACACCCGCCTGACGGACTACGACGAGCTGACACAGATGTTCCCGGGGCACCGAGGCATGGAGGTGGTGATGGTGGGGGTGGATGTTGTCAATGGACCCATCATGAGGCCACCCCTGGCCACACCGGCACCCCAGGGAAGGGTCTACCTCAGCAGCTACAAGGGGCTCTACCATGAATTCTGGGAAAGCCACGTGGAGACCAAGCTGGCCACCCGCCCCGACCTGGTGGTGGGCTTTCATCCAGGTAAGTGCCTGTGCCACAGAGGGCTGAGCCTGCTGGTGGCTTGGGACATGCCCAAGGCTTTGCCACCCCTGGGCAGCCAGGGTGACCCCTTGGGGTTTGGCTGCCTTGTCACCTGACAGGCATTCAGCATCCTGCCTGTGTCACCCACCTCATCCCCCAGGCACTCAATGCCTTGCCTGTGTCACCCACCTGCAGCCAGAAGGTATGAGCAGCACCCAAAGGCATCCCTGCCTTCAGGTCTTGGTGTGGCAGCTCAGTCCAGGACCCAGTAATGTCTCCCATGTTGGTGGGGAGATGGGACTCCCCCCTTGCTGAGGTCTGCCAAACCCTACTGCCAGCACCACAGCCCACCTTGGAAGACCTCTGGGGGTCTCCGGCATGGAGCATGTGCTATCAGAGCCAGCTTTCCCCAGAGCTGAGGTGGGGTGAGAGGGAAGTGAGACCCTCACCACCATGTCCCCTCAGGTCTCCATGCCTGCCCAGACCTGCTGGCAGGCTGGCTGCCCACCCTGCTGCTGCTGCGGGACTACTGCCTGCCCGTCCTCTTCACTGTCTACAGGTGAGCAGCACCCCGCTACCCCCAGCACAGTGGGGGCACAGCCACTGTGGGGCACAGGCAGCCGCTAACAGGGCCTGGCCTCCCCTTCTCCCGGCAGCGAGCAGGAGCTGAAGTCCTCCCTGCAGATCCTGGTGGAGCTCGAGATGCACGTCATGGGCTATGCCACTAACCCCTTCGCCTCGCTCCGGCCCGAGCAGGTCTACTCCAGCCCCAACAAGGCACCTGTCTACTGCAGCTCCCACTACGTTGCCCTGCTGGGGCCGGTGACGTCAGCTGTGCCAGGTGCTGAGGAGCTAGAGGATGAGGATGGCTGGCAGGGTGGGAAGCCCAGTGCTGCCAGCGTGACTGGGGACATCACCCCAGGGCTGGGCTGAACCTCTGCAGCCAGCACTGCCCACCCGACCACAGCTCCTCACTGCCCCATCCTAGGACCCTATCTCCCAGGACCAGCAATCCATAGAATCACTAAGGTTGGAAGAGACCTTGAAGATCATCAAAGTCCAACAATTAACCAGCACTGCCAGGTCACCACTAAACTGTGTCCCTCAGGGCCACATCTCCATGTGTTTTCAATCTCTCCAGGTGGCTCCATCACTGCCCTGGGCAGCATGGACCAGAGCTGGACAACCCTTTTGGGGAAGAAATTGTTCCTCCTGTCCAATCTAAACTTCCCCTGGTGTGACTTGAGGCCTCTTGTCCTATCACTGGTCCCCTGGGAGAAGAGACCAACTCCCACCTCGCTCCACCTTCATTTCAGGAAGTTGTAGAGAGTGAGAAGGTCTCCCCTGAGCCTCCTTTTCTCCAGACTAACCAAGCCCAGTTCCCTCAGCTGCTCCTCACAACACTTGTGCTCTAGACCCTTCACTAGCTTTGTTGCCCTTCTTTGGACACATCATCCCTCACCACACACACCCAGTCCTGCGGGATGCAGCACCCTGGTACATGTATGGCACCCAATAAACCAGCAGCAGCAGCTTGGCCACCGTGTCTTGAGCTTTATTTCCTAAAAGGCCTTTGTTTTCCCAAAGAAAACAGAGGGCTGAGCCTGCCCCAGCCCCTCTTGGGCAGCCACAGCCTATGGAGGGACAGTAAAGGGGACCCCAACTACAGGACCTGCCATGCCATACATGTCCTGTGGGGAGCCCCAGCCCAACAGCCAGCTGTCACTGTCACACCCAATGTGCCCTGTGCCAGTGCTTGCCCTGCAGGGTGGTGCTCTAACATCACTCACAGAGCCCCACAGCTCCTCAGCCTGGCACCAATGCCCAGCCTGGCACATGGGCACTGGCAAACTGGCTCCTGTGGTATCGCTCAGCGTTGCTGGGGACCCATGCTGGCCTGGTGTCCCCTCCTTGGGCAGCCATCGGGTTCCAACACAGCGATGGTGGCAACGTTCCACGTCAGCACCCACGGTGGCTCAGGGAGTTCAGGACCCCCCGGGGGCTCCCTGCGCCCCGGCGGTGGGTCCCTCCCTGGGGTTAGCGCCCATCGGAGGGGCCACGGCGCGCGGCGGGACTGGCACGGTCCGGTCAGGGAGGTGGCACAGCGTGGCATCGCCGGTGTCACTCGGCGCTGGCGCGTTCCTGCAGCGCCGGCAGTGTCAAGGTCTCCGGTGCCGACTTCTTGCGCGGGCGAGTCTTGGGGGGAGCGAGGAAATCGGGGGCCTCGTCGCTGAGGGGCGTGGAGGGGGCGCTGGCGGGGGCCGAGTGGGTGGCCGTGGGCTGCCCCACCTCGCTGACGGCGATGGTGGGGGCCACCAGGCCGATGAGCTCGTTGGTGGCCTCCTGCGTCTCCCGCTCGTAGCGCCGCACCTCCTCCATCGTCATCCCTGCCGAGCACAGGCGGGCTTGGGGCCGCTCGGCACGGCCGCAGCCTGCCCCCCACGGCATCCCGGGGCACCGGCTCCCCCCGAGCTGGGTGCTGGCGAGGGGACAGGGGCAGGGGGACAGGCGGGGAGAGGGATGCGTGGAAGGGAGGGACAGGCAGCGCGGGCAGGGGACGCGCAGGGAGGGCAGCAGGGCAAGGGAGACCCTCCGCCGCGGGGTGCAGGGGGGGCTCGGCGTGCCCCGTGCGCAAGTCCCCCACAGCCTGCACCCACTGCAGGCAGCTTGCCGAGGTCCGGGCTCCCCGTCCCCTGCAGGCAGGGCTGCCCCTGCAGCAGGGGTTAGGGGGGCTGGCTCCCCAGCTTTTGGTTTGTGGCCACTTGCATCTGAGTCTCGAAGGCCCGGACCTCTTCCAGGGACATGTCTGGAAGGCAGAGAGCCGCTCGCCGGGACAGCCCCGTGCCTGCTGCCAGCACCTGCTGCCAGCCAGCGCCAAACCCGAGGCTCCCATTCCCGTGTCCGTGTGTGGCAGCCACCTCCCTACCAGGGAGCAGCGTGTCTCCCTACCAGGTCCCCAGCATAGGCAGTGCAGGGAGGGATGCTGGAGCTTCTCTTCCCCCTGTCCCGTGCTTCAGCCAAGCCTTCCCCAGGTGGGCAGTGGAGCGGGCAGCGTGTAGGGGCAGGCAGGCGTGAGGGCAGGGTGAGCGGAGCAGAGCGGAGCAGGCAGCACAGGGAGAGCAGGTTGCAGGGGAGCCGGAGGAAGAGTGGGAGCTGCCCACGGGTTAGTGGCATTGGCAGTTAAACCCGCAGCCCCCCTCTCATCCAACCCCACCCTGGGGGTCCAGGGCCAC
This sequence comes from Bucco capensis, assembly GCA_013396975.1. NCBI lineage: Eukaryota > Metazoa > Chordata > Aves > Piciformes > Bucconidae > Bucco > Bucco capensis. The sequence continues at coordinate 234,058 of VWZO01007899.1, forward strand.
TCCAGGGACTGTGTTCCTTGTGCCCCCATCACCAGCAGCCCCATGGACTCACCGCACCACTCGTCCACCCAGGCAAAAGCCTGCCGGTGCCCGATAAGCAGGATGTCCCGGATCACCTAAGACACACCATGAGGGTCAGCACCTTTGTCACTGTCCCATCCTCTCCTCCAGTGTCCCCCCAACCTGAGCCTCCAGCTCACCTTGTGCACAAACTGCTCCACCCGTGTCTGCAGCCCCCACACCTCGAACTTGACGCTCACCAGTTTGTAGGAGCACATGATGGGCTTGGTGTGCTGGCGCCAGCCCTCCCGCAGAGGCCCCCGGCCTGTCTTGGCAGAGCTGAAGAAACGGGGATCCTGGGAGGGGGTGAGGACAGAGCAGGGCTATTAACCACCTCACTGGGACAAGGGACAAAGAGGTGGCCCCGGGGAGCTCCCTCCATCCAGCCATGCTACCTCCAGGCTGCGGTAGTAACGTTCGGGGATCTCATCAAAGGCAATGTCCAGGAAGGAGACCTCGTGGTCGCCCAGGATTTTATCACTGTGAAAGATCTGGGGAGGGGGGGGAGGGTGAGAGGTGAAGGCCTCACGTGTGTGTCCCCTCCCAATGAGTTTGCCAGGCCTCAGCTGCGGCATCGACTCACGTTCTCACTGTCCCCACAGTTGTCCTCATACTTGGTCTCGATGTAGATGGAGAACTTGGGCAGGAAGGAGCACTGCAGGGAGTGGCCGTCAGCTGGCCCTGAGGAATACCTACCCCAGGGGACACCTACTCCCAAGGATGCCCACCCCACAGGACACCCAGCCCCACGGGATGCTTCAGCCCCAGAGATATCCACCCCAAGGGATGCTCAGCTCAAAGGACACTGACCCCAAGGGATGTTGTCCCCAGCATGCCCAGACCCAAGGAACACCTTCTCCTAAAAACACTGCCCTGCAAGGGACACCCACCCCAGTGCCCCCTCCCCAGCCACGTCACGTTCCCCCCACACCAGCTCCTTACCGTGTACTCTGCAGGGACACCATGGCACATCAGCATCGAGGAGTGGCATCACCAGGTGGCATCACGGGGCAGAGAGAGGGAGCAGTGAGCTCGGCAAGTGGTCACAGCCAGGTTTTCCTGGCAGCCCACGGCCACCGCCGGCCAGGGGCAAGGTGCCCGGCGGTGCCCATCTCTGTGCCCTGCCCGGGGCTCACCGGTGATGGTGTAGGGGTAGTAGTTCCAAGCCTTCTCCGTGATGTAGAAGATGCGAGGGGTCACCGCCCGCGCCCAGCTCGGCAGTTTGCTGCAGGGAACCGCGTCAGGGTGGCAGGGATCCCCTCAGGGCAGGATACAGCCAGTGGGCACAGCCCTGCCCTGTGCCACCCGGCTCGAACATAGCCCCCCCTCCACTGCACAGCCTCTGCTCTGGGACCCCCCATCCTCTTGCCAGGGAACCTCACCTGTTCCTCAGGAGCCTCACCTCCACCCCAGCACCTTCCCACACACCCTCACTTCCTCTCCAGGGACTCCCTCAGAAATATTTGCACCAAGCCAGGACCCTCATCCACACCCTAGCACGCCTCACCAAGGATCTCTGCCACCTGTTCAGGACCCTCACCTGCACCCCCAGGACCACCCCTCCACCCCCAAGGACCCTTGCCACCTCTCCAGGACCATCATCT